>ML805338.1:370866-381567 GCA_009831015.1 Picea engelmannii
CCACTCTCCCTTCTCCTGCTACTGCTACTGGAGTATCATCCCCCATGATAATAGGGGGTCTTGAGCATGGACTCAAAGAAGAGAAAACTTCCTCTTTCGTTGACATATGATGGGATGCACCAGAATCTATAATCCATGAATCATATGAGGAATTAATTGCAACCAGAGCATGATGATTACCTTTCTTAGGAGCAGGATCTTCTTCCTTCTGCTTCTTGACTCCCTTTGGAATGAAGTTTCCAAGGTTGTTCTCCTGAAGTGTATGTGCCATAAGATCGATCTGTTTCTTCATGCATGTGGATTCTTCATGATTCAATTTATTGCAATAAGTGCACTGCTTTCCCTTCTTCTTCTTCTTCTACTTGGAATCTGAAGAGTCTCTGGAACCTGAAGAATCGTTGAAGGGTTTGGAATATCCCTCCTTCCTGTTCTATTTGGATTACCCTTTTCCATCATGCATGGTGAGTGCATGTGCTTTGGGATCTTTCATGAGGCCCATTTGTATGAGTTTTGTCTGCTCTTATGTAAGAGACTCAATGAACTGAGCCAACGTAGGCATTTTCCAATTTGTTCCAAAAAGACATATGCCAGAATGGAAATTGGAGACATATACAACGTATTCTGGTCCTAGCTTGGTCAAGATTGTTAGAATAAGTTGTTTCTCTTGTGTAGACTTATCAATACCACATTCACCCAAGCTTAATAGCAAAAATTTAAATTTAGTAAAAAAATCTTGTATATTATCAAAACTTTTAGGGTCTAAGGTATTCAACTCTACCTCAAGCATATGACCTCGCATCTCATCCTGCTTTCCAAAGAGTCCTTCCAAGGTGGTCCAGATATCGTTTGGAGTCTTGCATGCAGCAACATGAAACCACAAATCAATGGAGATTAACTCAAGAAGTAGTCTTGTGGCCTCATTCTTACGGTTCACCCATCTTATCTTCTCAATCGCTGATGTAGGTTTTGTTTCTGTCGCCATCGTCAAATTATATAGTCCTTTTCTTTTGAGTTGGAATGTCACCTTGGGCTTCCAATCAAAATAATTGTATGTTGCGAGGATTACCACCAAGTTTGACTATATAATAGTGGTCATATCCATCTCTCCCACTGTTTCTAAGAACCCCTAAAAATTTACTCTCAATCTGCAAGTGAAAAATTAAGAAATCACAACAGAAATGGCACTTTAAGTGAAAATTTGTATCAGTGTCAAGAGTTGATCTTGCGACTTACTTTTTGAGAAAAAGGTGAGTAATCTCGCCAAACGATTGAAAACCCACTTCCAAAATTGGTCGATTTACTTTCTCCATGGGTCGTTTACTCCAAAACGTAATATTTTGGGAGCAATGAATGTAGAAAGGTATGGCCACGGATTCGTATCCATTTCAGGAGGCTATATTGTGGCTTACTTTCTGAGAAAACGGTGAAGCATATCACCAAACAGTTGAAAACCCACTTCCAAAATGGGCCGATTTACTTTCAACATGAATCGTTTCCTTCAAAACGTAATATTTTGGGAGGAATAATTGTTGAAAGCTACGACCATGGATTTATCTCGCCGAAACCCCAATTTTCCTTATTCTTTGGTTTGTTGGGCTTGCTCCAAGCAGCATAGCTCTGATACCATGTCATTTTTTCATGGAAACCTACATAGGAGATCTAGCTAAATCAAGTACAAACAAATTTGATCAAGAAAGGAAGAGAGATTCAATATGGAAGAATGAGAAAATATATTCACACTACTCCAAAGATATGATGATTGATACATAGATCATGATCAATATGATACAATGAATGAGTGGAATACACTCATATATAGGGAAAATCATTCTATAATTAAGAAAAGAAATCAACCAAATAGTTTTCCTTAGGAATGCATGCATGCATAATAGTGATGGTAAAAATAGAAAGTCTAAAATAGAATTATTCATTTAACTCCCACTGAACTAGTGTGTCGAAAGTAGAAATTTCTCCGACAACTCATTTATGCCCCAAACTTGTGGAAGTTGTGAGGCTATTATCTCTACTATCTGTCATGCTGACGAATCCTTTCCTGCATAACCAGCACATGGCCTTGAGCGCCTCAAACGCTGGAAATGTGATCGGTGGGAGTCAAAACCCGCCATCACAAGACTGTGATCGTTTGTGTATTAATATGGTCTATGCTAAGGTTCATGTAGCCACCCGATCTCAATATTATTGTTCTTCACAGGCTATACCTGGTCTATAATCTCCTCCTCCTCCAGAGACGACTTTACAGATCGAAAAACTAAAGCCATCGCCTCGTATTCTGAAAGGAGTACTCAAGCGCTCTACCCACAATCAAAATTCTAAAGACGCCTAGAATTACTCTATTGTTGAGGACCTGGGTCAAACCCCTTGTGTGATGTCGGCTCTGGAGGTATTCCAGACGTTTCCTTCACAGAGGAATGCCTTTCTATTTGTGTTAGGAGCTCTAAACCCCAGTGGCTCGAAAATTATCAAGTTTGAAGTCACATATATGAAGCCTCGCTTGCCTTACCATGTGGCATTCCAAATCCACGTGGGGTACTCAAAGTATACCATCAAACGTGTGGTTGTTGATGAAGGAACCACTACATGTGTGATGTCCCTTATCTATTGGAAATCTCTCTGCTCTTCGACTCTTTCTCAATCGTCGACCATGTTGATTGCTTTTGACGGTCGTTCCTTCCGCCCTCACAGTATTCTTCCTAACTTTATGATCTAGTTAGGTGGGAAGACAGTAGAGGTGGATGTTGAGGTAGTTGATGCGCTTCTCAATGATAACTTGTTACTAGGACGTAATTGGACCTATGCTATGACTATCGTCGTATCATCCGTATTTCGCACTCTTTGTTTTCCACTCGATGGGAAGATTGACAATCGACTAGTTATCCTTTGCATTTTCTAGTCCTAATGCATCTATTGGACCATCAATCCCTGTGGTCGACAATTCTCAGCCGGCAACTGAGAATATGGGTTTTGGAATGTATTCATCCCTTATGGGTACCTTCGACTTCATGGCACCGATTCACCATGTTTATGCCATGTCTAGTAGGCTCGTTTTATCAGAGAGGTTTGTTCCTTTCCGCACTTCCTATTTTAACGATCATTGGACCCTACCTTCCTCGACTTTGTCTTTTGAAGGTCAGTCACATGCTCGAATGGCCATGCCACTATCGGCAATAGAGATTGTGTATCAAGTTGTTCTCGAATCTTCTACCGATCCCGATCTTGTTACTTCGTCGACGGATGAGGAGGATCATGTTTTGAAGCCCATGTGGGCCACTTCGTTGTCTTGTTCACATGACTACCTTGATGATACTTTTCCCTCGGATGAAGCCATCATTGAAGCCATGAATGGTTCTGACAAACCCTAGTATGATATGCATAATTGCTCTTATTTTCTCCCAGAGCTTGATAGAATCAAACAAGATGATTTTCGATCTACTTTGAGTGAGATAGTCGGTCACACCATAGTTCCACTCGATAAACATGACATTTATGCCGAAGGAAATATGGCGAGTATCTCTCCTACCGTCATGATTGATATCTCTCGTACCCCTGGCAAGATTGAAAATGTACATATTGGTGTGGATTGTTCGCCAGAAGAAATCTTGATCTACACCAAACTCTTCAAGGAATTCTGAGATTTATTTGCTTGGTCATATGAAGAGATGCCAGGAATCAACCCTCGTATTGTCGAGCACAAGATTAGAACTTATCCATATGTTAAACCTGTTCGAAAACGTCTTAGAGTTGTCAATCTCTGGAAGGCCCCTACTATTAAGGCAGAGGTGGAGAAACTACTTAATGTTGGATTTAACTACCCGGTTCCCTTGACTGAATGGGTATCCAATCTCGTTCATGTGAATAAGAAGCAAGGAACCATCCATGTATTCATGGACTTTCATGACCTAAAAAATTATTGTCCTAAAGAAAACTTCCCAACACCTTTCATCGATCAGATTCTCGACGAGTGTGCAGGAAGCCAAGTGTTTTCTTTCACGGACGGATTTTCAAGGTATAACCAAATTCAAATTAAACCTGATGATCAACACAAAATGAAATTTATTTTTCCTTGGGGTACTTTTATATACCGTAAAATTCCTTTCAGCCTTAAAAATGCCAGAGCAACCTTCCAATGTGCTATGACCTTTGAATTCCACGATCTTAAGCATAAAGTCAAAGCTTACCTTGGTGATCTTGCTGCTCACTCTCGTAAGAGAGAAAATCACTCTACGCACCTTCGGCTAGTTTTTGAAATATGTCATTACTATAGAATCCGGTTTAACCCTCATAAGTGTGTATTTTGCCTCAGGTCTGGTCGTCTTTTGCGATTTCTAGTTTCTGAGATTGAGATCATGGTAGATCCATTAAAGGTTGAGGCAATACTTTGATTTCCTCCCCCGTGCACTATTCAACAACTTCAAGGTTTATAGGGGAAATCTAACTTTTTACTTTGGTTTATAGTAAACTATGCCAATATCACTAAGGGTTTCATTCGTCTTTTCAAGAAGGACACCCCTTTTATCTGGGATGATCAAGCCAATGAATCCTTCGATGCTTTGAAGAAAGCCTTGGTATCAGTGCCTCTATTTAAGTCTCCTGAATTCAGTAGGGATTACTTGCTTTATGTCGCCATGTTCAAGAAGACGATTGGTATGGTTTTGGTTTAGGAGGATGATGAGCTCTACGAGCACATCATCTACTATATTAGTCGAAACTTAGTTGGTCCTGAACTTAATTATTCTCACGTTGAAAATCTAGATTTGGTTGTCATTCACACAGTCCAACGTTTACACCATTATATATTGCTTTGCAAGACTACTGTGGTTTTCGATGTCAATATGTTTCAATACGTCCTACCAAGTGTATCATAGGGGGGAAATATAATAAATGGATTGTCATTTTACAAGAATTTGATCTCGATTTCTCTTCTGCGAAATCCAAAAAATCACTAGTCTTCGCGGAGTTAATATACGAATTTCCACAATTACATGAGGATGTTATCCATTTTGATTCGTTTGCAGATGAACACATCTTCCTTGTCTCGTCGTCCGACCCTTGGTATGGAGACATTGTTCTCTATCTTCAAACTTTGAAGTTCCCTCAGCATCTCTTGCGAGATGACCGATGGCGTGTATGATACCAAGATAAGAATTACACTATCATTGACAACACTTTGTATCTCCGAGGAATAGAAAATATCATGCGTCGTTGTTTAATTCATGAGGAAGTCGAGTCAATTCTAAACAATTTCAATAGTGGGGCTTCTGGTGGTCATCTATCCGGGCTTGCGTCAACCCAGAATATTTTGTGAGCTGATTATTTCTAGCCATCTATCTTTAAATATTGTGTTGAAGCGGTTAAGAAGCGTCACCCCTGCCAGGTGTTCACTTGGAAAATGCACTCGCATCTAACCCCTCTTCACCTAGTCATTATCATCGGTCCCTTCACCAAGTGGGGGGTGGACTTCATGGATTGCAACCCAACTTCGGCTAGGGGGCATCAACACATTATCGTGGCCATAGACTACTTTACTAAGTGGGTTGAGGCCATGCCTATAATTAAATATGATGGGAATACTATCACCTTCTTCGTATTCAATCAAATTATCACCCGGTTCAGTATCTTGAGTGAGATTGTCATTGATCATGGCAGTCACTTTCAAAACGAAATGATCGAAGAGATAGCATCCAAGTTGGGTTTTAAGCATGGTCATTATTCCCCTTACTACCCCCAAGAAAATGGACAGGTAGAGGCCATCAAAAAGTCTCTAAAGACCATTTTGCAGAAAATTGTCAGCCAAAGTAAATCTGACTGGCACATTATCCTATATCCCACACTCTGGGCATACCGAACCTTAGTCAAGACTGCCACTGGATTTTCCCCTTTCCAGTTAGTACACAGTGTGGAGTTGATATTGTTAGCACTAGAAGTCACCTTTGGATTGCGGCAGAGGTAAGACCAGTACTCTTCAGTTCATATGTCATGGTTAAAGGATTTAAAGAGGTCAAATGGGGCAGACTCGAGAGAATATTGTTGTAACTCAGAAAACTAGGGAAGTATGCACAAGCAAATGAGGTCTTGATTAACTTCGGCAAGTAAGTTGTAGTAAGGTTGAGTAGGAGGAAGAAATTAAGAAGAAGACGTAACGGTCTGTTGTGGACATCAGGTCTTCCAGCAGCCTAAGGAGGAAAAACTCTGAAAAGCAAGATCCTCTTGAATTCGATGTTTCGGGAAACTGAAAATGCTATAACTGCATTGCAATCAAACATTCATTACAACACAGTCACCACAATCCATGCGAATCCTTCGATCATGAACATTCAATATAAGACGCAAGTGAGATGGAAATAGAAGCTGACTTTCATTAAACAAGAAGTCTCATATCAAGTTACATAACCAAAGAACCAGAGCTTCATTAAAACATTACAATACGGGATCTTATCTCAACCATCGACCTTAACAAAATATCAAAACTGAGTATTTATACTCAGAACAACTTGCCACCACCAGGAGTGTGACCTGGCTATAGCAATAAAATCTTTGCGTGCATCTCTCCTTCCAGTCTGCACTTGCATCCTTCTGTCAGACATGATCTCAAATCATTATAGGCTTTGCAGGAGAATTTTTTGACAAGGGAACTTTGGGCTAACATTCTACCTCCATGACCATCCTTCCATGCTTTCCATTTATGGGATGAGACGAGGTTTTAAACACCTCCCCCCATTTTCATTAACTACTTTCATCGGGATCGTGATGAAAACTGACACCATGAATGTTCCAGGAGACGTTCACACCTCCTTCAAGTCAACCTTGGTGCCTTAAGACCACGCAGATATTCCTTAGTTAACAATACAGACGCTTTCAGCCTTAGCACAGCTTCTCTCCATTGCTTCATGCGACCTCAGACCATGACCTAGGGATCCTATGTGAAATTTCAAGATTTTTCATTTCGGGAGTCTTCACTCCACTTGATTCCAAATATCCTGATGCTCGAATATGTGAAATAGCACATCCAGAGCAACGGTCAGATTTTCTTTGAATTTAATGGCCAAGATGCTTGCTCAAAAACCTCATCCACCCACCACTCAAAAGGTGCTTACCCTTCTTTATGGCCCTACTCCCCATATAACCACGGGTTTTGATTGTGGTCCCAACACCTGGGCGCTTTGCGACTTCACGTTTCATGAATCTATACTGTGCTCCATGCTAAAACCTCCAAGTCACAAAATCACGATTTCTCAGATCATATGCCACGCATCCCTTTGAATCGAACGACCCAGATGTATATTGGCATTTCGGGACTTCAGGTAGTCTTTGGCATTTTGGAACTTGGGAAATCTGCGCATTCCTCACTTCAGTTTTCCTAAAATGACTTTCTCTGTGTCTCGGATATGGTGCCACGCATCCTGCTGGATCAGACAGCTCCTACTGATTTCAGATTTTGAGGATTCAGATCTTTTACAAATAAATTCAACAATATTTCGAACTCCCAATTCCCGTGATTATCATTGGTCGTTGAAAGACTGCACTTGCACGCTCTCTTGATTCGAGTCCATATCAGACCGCTCTGAGTGTTGCGCTTTGTGCTTACGGCTACAGACTTTGTAAACAAATATTTGGACGACTGGCTGAGGGCTTGGGAAAGAAAAAGGGTCAGTGACATAGGAAAAGAGGGAAGTGATCAACCTTAGGGAAAACAGGTCGATCAAACAGGTGAAGGTTAACAAAAGAAAAACTACAAGCCGAGAGGAAAAACTTAAGATTGGGTCTGCAAAAGGAGGACAGATAGGCAACATTACAGACCTAGGTAGAAACCCCAAACCCATAGGACTCTGAGAAGTTTATGTGGTAAGATTTGGCTCCACAGGGGATGGCATGCTCCCTGCAAGATGCCAAAAAAAGTAGTTCCAGTGCCTTAGTATTGGGTTATGGATTCTAGCTATTTTAAAAAAAAATAAACATAAAAACATGAATGGTATTTACAGGTGGGACGCCCACTGCAGCTTCAAACAAAAAATGCTTTTAGAAAATTCCCATTAATAGGGACACCAAAAACTTCATCACCCTCAAAATTCTACAACCTATAAGTATTATTCGGGAATATCTCAGAGATTCTGAAGGGACCGATCCACAAGGCATCAAATTTACCATGCTTTCCTTTGTCCTGCTTGGGTGTATCCCATTTTAGCACTACATGTCCCAACTGGAAATCCTACTTTCTTACTTTCCTGTCAAAATCCTGCTTGATTTTCTATTGATGTTCATGTGCTTTGTCCAGTATTTGCTCCCTAGTTTTTTTCACTTCTACCAGCTCCAGTATCCTCCTGACCATGTCATTAGGTTCTCCTTGGTAGTCCTGGAAGAATTTCTCCACTGGTAAGGCCAGCTGAGAAGGAAAGATGGCCTCAATTCCATATACAATCTGAAAAGGAGAGACACCAAGAGATCTCTTTGGGGTCACTTTGTCAGCCCACAGAGCAAACTTGAGATTTTAATCCCATGCTTTCTTATTTTACTCTAACAATCTTTTGATGATATTTATAAGGCTCTTGTTAGAAGACTCTGCCAATCCATTCCCATGGGGGTAGTAAGGAGTTGAGTGAATCAATGCAATCCCAAACCGCTCACAGAATTGAATCAATGGTTCAGCCTTAAAGGATGCAGCATTATAAGTGACAATTATATTTGGACATCCAAACCTTGCTATAATATCCTCAAGAAAACCAATGATTACCTTATGAGAAGCGCTACTTGTGGGGATAGCTTCTATCCACTTGGTAAAGTAATCTATGGAAGTCAAGATCCACCTGTGCTGACCACTAGAATTCAGATGAATCTCTCCAATAAAATCTAGGCCCCACTGTTGAAAGGGTCCTAAAGCCACCACAGGCTTCAAAGGCAAGGACCTGAGTTGTTGTTTTATTAAGAATTTCTGACACTTGACACAAGCCCTGATTTTTGCATAGACATCGGTAAAAATCGTAGGCCAGAAATACATAGCCTTGAGAATCTTATAGGCTTTGGTCCTCCAGAAGTGATGTCCCCCACACAAGCTATCATGAAAGTCAAACATGATTTTTTGGGCTTCTTGTGTGTCTAAACATCTCAATAGCACCCCTAGAGGATCTTTCCAATATAAAAATTGATCAATGAGGCAATATTTAATTGATGTGAGCTTTAAATCTCTTACTTTTATTTTTTCCATGCCATTAGGAGGCTACAACTTTTGTATAAAGAAAATGATGTCCCTGTACCAAGCACATTCTACCAATGGAGGGTAGGCTTGAGAACTCATATCAGAGTATTCACCCAGCTGATTTTATGAACAAGCATTGATGAAATTTACCCCCAAGGCTTTGCAATTAGATTATGCCAGCAACCTAGCTAAACCTTGGCCTTTAACCAATTTGGTGGGTCTTATCTCCAAGTCAAAGTCAATGATTTTAGCAATCCATCTGCTCCTTCTCCCGTCCATGTCAGGCTGAATGAGAATCTCCTTCACAAAAGCTGAAGGGACATATGCAATGACCTTTGAATGAAAAACATAGACCCTGAAGGATTTGAGAGCCTTAACCAGAGCATAGGCCTATTTTTCCATGATTTCATATTTCATCTCTGCATCTCTCAATGCCCTGCTGAAAAAGGCAATGGGCTGCTCAAACCCTTCATCATTCTTTTGCAACAAAATAGTTGCTAGGGTGTCGAATGAAGCAAAGGAGAAAATCATAAAATCTTTGGAATAATTAGGACTGATGAGCACAGGTTCTTCGGTCACAACCTTCTTTATTTGATAGAAGGAACTATGAGATTCAACAATCCATTTGATTTTGTTTCCTTTCTTCAACATGACTGTAATGTCCTTCACTAGTTCAGCAAAATTAGAAACAAACCTTCTCAGAAAATTAATCTTTCCCAAGAAAGACTGAACTTCTTTCTTGGATCTAGGGAGTGCTAAGGTTTGGATGGATTCCAGCCTGCTGGGACAAATGTTTACTCCCTCAGTTGATACTATGTGCCCCAGTAATTTTCCCTCTTTCATAGCAAACAATGACTTCTTGGGATTCAAGGAGAGACCAAACTTTCTGCATTTTTGGAATACCTTTCTCAGATGATGACAATGTTCTTTATCAGTCCTGGAGAAAAATGTAATGTCATCCAGATAAATGACTACAAATTTATCGTTCTCCCCGATAAAGTCGATGTCCATGGCACGCTGGAAAGTTGCTCATGCGTTCATCAATCCAAAGGGAATCTTGGCATACATGAATGTACCCCATGGAGTGGTGAATGTTGTCTTCTCTATGTCCTTAGGTAAGACATAAATCTGATTGTAGCGAGAAAAGATGTCAATCATGGACATCTTGGATGCACCTGTCACCCTCTGCAATATGTGCTCCATTTTCAGCAATGGGTAATTATATTTTTTGGAGCTTCTGTTTAGGTTCCTGAAATCAACACAAAGTTTGATTTCTCCATTCTTATTTCTCACTAGGACCAAGTTGTCCACCCATTCAAAATACCTCAAAGGAACGATAATATGTGTTAGAAAATAGGACCGCGGAGCAATAAAATAAAACAAATGCAGAAACAAAACACAAAAGACACACAATACAAGAGAGACACAGATTTACGTGGTTCACCCAGTGTGGGCTACGTCCACCAGAGAAATTGCCAGGTCCTTCCTTTATT
>ML805338.1:423142-434134 GCA_009831015.1 Picea engelmannii
GGAAGGACCTGGCAATTTCTCTGGTGGACGTAGCCCACACTGGGTGAACCACGTAAATCTGTGTCTCTCTTGTATTGTGTGTCTTCTGTTTATTGTTTCTGCATTTGCTTTATTTTATTGCTCCGCGGTCCTGTTTTCTAACAGTATCGGGTCCTTGCGTGTGAGTCACCTTGACTCTCTCGATCTTTGATCTCCTGACAAGGACCTAACACTTGCTAGATCCTCCTTCATATGACCATTGGCTGTGACCCGGGCTCAACCTCAAGCACTTATCGGGAATTCACGTTTCACGAAGTTGTAGGCTCACTCACCTCCCTTCTCCCGATATCCGAAATGTCGATATCTCCTTGCCACAAATCAACGGTCTCGATTCTTCCATGATCTGATGGTCCAGATCGCATCGGGATTTCGCTTATTAGAACTCCCGATATGATTCACCTTCGTTCTCCTGACTCCCGAAATATCGATTTCTGGATTGAAGAATCCTCTAAGCGCTAGCTCCTCCCGCTAGGCTCCTTTGATTGGAACGTTGGGCGATAACCTGGGGCTCAACTACCAAGTGCTTCAGGACTTCGTGTTTCGCATCTCCCGAGGGAAGTTCACTTTTCCTCTCTGAAGTCCGATATGCAAACTCCCTCCAAGACCCAATCTATGGTCCACACTCTCCCTTTGATCGACGACTGCGATCAAATCGCGAGTTCTCATGACTCCTATCTCTGACTTCCCAAGTTGTGAGTCAGCGAAACGTTGATCTCTCTCCACGGTTCCCTTCTCAATGGATGGCTAGGATCCTTTCGTGAACTCGGACTTCACGAGTTCGCTCTCTTGTTCAACTCCAAAAAGGTTAAATCTTGTGCACTTTCCTCTAGATCCAACAGTTGTTGGTCCACGCGCTCAGACCTAACCGCTGAGATCTGATCTCCTCTACGCTCGTTCCTCGTCATCTGGACTCTGATCTAATAGTCTAGGTGGGTCCCGATAGATCCTGGGATCTATGGCCCAGATCACATCGCGATTTCGTATTTCGGAGGTTTAGTTGTACCAACACACGATTCTCCCATCGCGAAACTCTAAAATCACTGATCTGACAGTCGAGGTGGGTCTCGATAGACCCTTAGATCTATGGCCCAGATCACATCGCGATTTTGGGTTTTGGAATTCAAAGGATCTGTCCCTTTCACGATGATTATCAACATTCATCGGACCTACGAAGGCTAAAGAAGTCGAAGCGCTAACGCCTGTGTTCCTTCCTCAAATCTAATAGTTGTGACAAACCTCAGATATTCCCGAACAAATCTCGTCTGTTCAACTTCCAAATGGAAGGATACTCCCTTTCGATACTTGAATTCCTCACTATCCCTCCTGAGATTCGTCAGTTATGAAGGATTTAAGAGTGTTACACTCTTTCTCCTGGACGTAACACTTAGAAGAATTTTTGCGTACCCCTTGCGCTCATTCATCAAGTCTAGAACTTAAGTGGTTCTTGGTTTCTGCTTGCCTCGCAAATAGCATGTGCATATCTGCACTACCTCTCCTGAGTGTAACAAAATCTATCCTTCAAGGGACTCAGAACGACTAGGAGGGTCGACATGTGTTCATGAAACTATGTCCAAGGTCGACATACATACAGTTCGTGATTCTAGCTTAAGCCACCACAAGACACAAGAATTTATGAGTATGAAACATGTCCTATCCATATGATTTCCTACTTGCCTAGTTTCACATTCAGGAAGATACAAAGAAGGAAATACAGTATAAATCATTAAGCAAATATAACCATCCCTACAACATTCGTAGTATATCCAACTTTAACTCACAGTACCACTTAAATACACAAGATATGCGATTTCTTATCTATTACAGGTGGTATCCAACTAACTGACAGTGGGTGTTCGTCCTTCCACCCTACCATAGGCTCAAAGAAATTCATTCTTAGCACTCTGGCCACCCCCGTGCCAAGCCATGATATCACCAGGGAACTCTCGCAGTTCTCAAGGATTCTTTCTCTGTTCATCTTCTGCTCGGGTTCTGTTTTCTACAACTTTCAGAGATTTCTCTTTGTTATGGCATCGACGAGGTTTATCAGATGCTCACTCAGCATCAAGATTGTGGCCTTCTATTCATTATCCCCTGGAGAGATCCGCGCATCTCCCTTACGAGCTTGCGCTCTCATCTGGTTGTCTGTGTGTATCTATCTTACCTTCCTTCTTTTTGGAAGGTTCCCGACCTATCACGTTCCTTCTGTCAGAAGGAAGTTCAAGTCTACAGGTCTATGTGGTACTTCGGGCTGACATTCGGCAGCTCGACCATGCTTCCATTCATGGGGGTGGTTGATAATTCAACCACTGGTACTTTCTTCATTAACTAATTTCTCTCCTTGGGATCCGAAGGAGGTTTGTCGTCCTCATCAAGGGAAATTTGGGGTTATTTGGTATAATGAACCCTCTCGTATAATTTTCACATTCTTTCTCTAGTGATATCATGGCCAGTACTTTCAAGGCTTCACCCCCACAGTCAGTTATTGGTAACTCAAACAATAATACATTTACACCGTTCCCATGCCACAGCATGGTAATCTTATTTTATGATTAATTACAAGCTGGGGGAAACAGGGTGTTACACAATGGCATAAAGGAATGTGGCATAAGTTGGCTACAAACAATTATGAGTTGTGAAATGTGATTAATGAGATGACCAAGGTAGTGGATCAACACAATCATCCCTATCCCTTTTCTAAATGCCTTGACATTGTCAAATTTAGCAACTATAATTGTAGAAAATGCCCTCAAGGTTAGGGTAAAAAGGTTAATGAATTGCTTAGTTGTTCTATTGCTCAGGAGGCATTTTGTTGGGATGTATTGATCTCTATTCTCTAATTTTTTTCATGGACGAATTGCAAATATTATTGTAAGCTGATAAAGAACATGAATAAATGAATGTTTTGGGCCCTTTAAAATTATGAACATGCTTTCCTTATAAATATCTTAATGGATTTGCATTGTTTATTTGTCTCAGTATAAGTTTTGGTTTATCTATGGTTCACTTATGATGATGATCTGGTTATTCATTTCTTTTGTTTATTATGCATTCTACATGTATGAGTTGAATGAATGTTAGAACAAGAATGTGTATAAGGTTGCAGACATCCTATTGTAGTTTCTTGCAACTCGAAAATCTCGGTTGTACTTTTGGTGAGACTTTCTTCTCTTTGGGAAGATTGAAAATGCCAACTCATCTAAACCACAACGAGGCTTTTGTTGGTAACCTATGAGAACCTTGGCCTCAATCAAGAGCAACACATATAAAGTGAAATTGTTAGAAGACTTAGAAATATATTTAATATCAAGTAACTTTATGATTTTGTAGATGATCACTATATGACGTCATGAAAGAAGAAAAAGAGAATGTCTAGCAATATTGAATAAAACATATAATAAGTAAGGAGCATCTAAGTCTTTTCGGCAAGAGGTTAAAGTGCAACACCAACAATATCTAATTTCATGTATAGGACTAAAGCTAAATGCTACTTGAAAAAACATGACCACATTCTTTTAGCCTTAGCAATAACAATACATAACCACATTTTTTCTTGACTAAAGGGTCATCTTCCTCAAATGTAAAGAAATCATTTGGTAAGACTAAAGTAAACCATTAATAGGTTATTTTAGGTGACAAAATTTTGTTTATACACTATAATATGGCATCCAAAGTATTGTAAAATTTTCTTATTTTTAAAAATAAAAATAGTTTTTTTATTTTTTTATTTCAAATTATTGTTTAAATTTTTATAAAAAATATAGATAGATAAATAAACCTCGATCTTTCACCATGGAAACCGATAACGGAATTTTCAAAAGAACATTTTTGCTTTAATTCTATAAATTCTTTAGAGTCCACTAATTTCATATTGCACACCGCATCTAATGAGTTTATTTTTAAAAGTGTTGTGTGGAAGTTTAAACGGTCATCTTTAATATTATATTTTTATGAATTCTTTATACTCCACTAATTTCATATTGCACACCGCATCTAGTGAGGTTTTTTTTTTTTAAGTGTTGGGTGGAGTTTAAACGGTCATCTTTAATATTATATCATTAGTGGGATAGTGGAAGGACGAGAGATGAAGCTAACGTTGCCTAAAACCTCCCCTCTCTCTATAGTTTTTTTTACCACAAGAATTGCTTTTATAAAACAGGACTCCGACATACTATACATTTCAAAAGAAGGAATGCTTTACAGGACACCAACATTCTATTCATTTTAAAATAAAATTAGGATTGATGATCAGAAAGTTAGACATCAGTTGGTAGAAGTGCGTTCCAGCGGCAGTATTTAGCTCTGAGATTAAGTCTAATATGATATCGGCATATATTTCTTCGAAAGTACGAAGTGGTTTTTTTTACTAGAATTTGGCGATGTAAATTTGAACAAATTTTTTATTTTTTGTTGTTTAAATTGTATTTCTGAATGTATAAATGGATTCAGTCTGTTGAAAATTTTTTTGGGCATCTAGATTATACAAACTTAACTACTAAATTTATTTTCTGTTATTTAAATTGTATTTCTGAATGCATAAATAAATTCAGTATGTTGAAAAACTCTTGGGGCACTCAGATTATACAAACTTAACCACTAAAATCTACCGATCCAACCATTCATCACCAAATTTAGTGCAAAATCAAACTGAAAAATTAAAAAAAAACAACCAAAAACATTTATATGCTTAATCTAATATGATATTGGCGTATACTTCTTCAAAAGTACTTTGTCCCGTTACTATTATGCGTCTAGGTTTGACTTATACATATTGTTAGAATATACATCGTTGAATATAGAGAATGTTAGGTGACGAGGATCACTTTCTTTTGTATCAATAAGATCTGATTCTATGAAATTTCAAGCTATTTGTTTGGGCGGTTGTAGGGCTAAAATACGCCCAAAGTTATCTGAAGAATCTACAGAACGAATTGGAATAACGTTTTGCTTTGTTTTAATGCATCATTACACCAACAATGTAAGCATCATATTATTATCAGTGGGCCTATACGGAAAACATAGGGGACAAGTAAAAATTCCAAAGCATTCATACAGATTAGCGAATAATACTGTGATGGCGTTTTCAATGTCGCTTGAATTTGACGCGATGGTTAGTATAACAAAATTAGGGTTTTCTTCGCTTTAACTTTTTTTTCCGCGGCATCTTCTCAGAATAGCATTAGTTTAATAACCTCCACACTTTTCGGCACCGAAAGTGTCCTTACGTGGAAATGAGATTTTTCTTCGCTATTTGGTTGACAAAAGAAGAAATCGTTGGATAATTCAGTAACTTCACCCAGTTGTTTACTTCATGCCCCATATTTCCGTACTTTTTACGCTATCTTCTTAACTACGCAATCTCAGATTTACGTACCGCATCACATAAACTGAACTTCAGTCCTAAAGCATTCAAAGCTTATTTAATTCTCCTGGTATAGCCTCCTGGTATATTTATCTACTTACTTGTAGTCCTTCCATATTCGTTATTTTCCAACTTTGCTCGTCATATCTAATGGTGGGATCTGGAGTCGCAGTGAAGAAATTATGGAAATCTCTTCGAACTTCCGTGATCGGCAAGGGGCAAGGGATGAAACGGAAGTTGGCCTCGATGAATGTCCTGAAGAAGAAAAAGAGGGCATTTACAAATGGACACATCCCATCTTCCAAGAAGCACAATAGCCGATATGATCACTACAGTTACTCAGACGACGATGAAGTAGATGGCCGTTTCAAGAAGAAGCTGCGAAACTGGAATATCAGAACCAGGTCCTGTTTTTTTGGGAGCGTAGACATCGAACCCGTCGAGCAGTTTGTGTATGTTACAGATCTGTACGCTTCAAGGTCCCAGACACTAAATTCCTACGAGGAAGCTGATTCCAAGGCTGACAAGATGAAAGGCGAAAAGGATGTAATTGCCAGCGGAAGTGGTAGTTCTCGAGCAGATGGAAATGAAAACGAGAAATCGAGGAGCTCTGCGCTGCATGAATTTAATGTGACAGCATTCATATCAGCTGCAGCTACAATGGAAGCATCTCCATCCACCGATACCAAAAGAAAGAAGACTGTATGCTGGAGTACTTCTCAGGCAGAGTTGAATGGCGAACAGAAGAAAAGGATTTCCGGTTTCTCCGAAGCCGAAAAAGTAGATACTGATGCAGAGGTATTCATTGCCAAGTTCTACGAGGACATGAAGCTGCAGAAGCAGAAGTCTATAGTTGAATACCGTGAGATGCTGGAACGAGGTACTTGCTAGCATTTCCGGCGTTGAATTTGCCTTTATATACCTTGTAAGTAATATTTTTGTGTGTATTCAACCTGTATTGTCTTCCATGTATGCACGGATTAAAGGTGTGAGAGAGAAATTGATAGTTTGTTTACAGTTTGGAGATTGAAGTCTTTTTAGTTCTCAAGTCCCAGCTGAGCTGGATGTAGTCTCGCTATTGTTGAGTGTCTCGATGCCGATATGAGGTGTAATTATTAATGGTGTCCTTGTGATTAATTTTTATTTTATCTGGAGTGGTTAAACGTTATACCTTTTGGGTTTTTAAGCAGGAATTGGTGGAAATCAGTTGATGTAAATTCGGACAAAATCTATTTTCTGTTGTTTAAATAGTCTTTTTAAATGTATAAATGGATTCAGTTTGTTGAAAAAACTCTTGAAGTATTTGGATTATACAAATTTAGCCACTCAAATCTGCAGATCCAACCATTACTATATGTTACTTTACTATTTTAAAACAGAATTTTCAAATTTCTAGACCCTATATCTTCAACATGGTAATGGCAGTGATGATGGTAATGCTCGGTAATAGTAGCATTGACGAGAGATCAAGGCATGTTTTGTGTTGAAAAATGCTAATGATATGCACCATGCAAGTCCCTCATTATCCCCATAAGAGCATATCTCTGACACTGTCAAACAATGGCTTGCGACTTCGGTAGCCCCCCTCTGCCATTACCATCACGGCCACCACCTGCTCCATTTACCCCCTGTGCCTGCTCCAGGACCAGGCTAATCTTCAACCCTAGCGCTCCATCCACTGCTCTCTGTCTATTTATACTTCTATGGGAGTTAATGCTTGTGTATATCTGGCAGAGGAATTCTTCACCGCCCTGAAAACGGCAAGCTCCGCTACGCTTGCGGACACAGCAGAATGGTGGCTGCCAGCAGAAGCATCAATTGCCTCCACCCTCTTATGCCATCGCCTGGTATATATACCAATTTAAATACATGGTATAGACTCTAGGCGAATAAGGGATTTATAATACCGGGGATAAATACAGGAGCAAATGACTGCCTGGTAAGGGATTTATAATACCCGGGGATAAATACAGGGGTAAATGACTGCCTGGTATATATACCGGTATAAATTCATGGTATATATAGTAGGCAAATGAGAGATTTATATTGATATATATATCAAGTGGCGGCTGAGCAATAAGCAGTGAGTATATATATAGTTATGAAGTTTGAATTGGAAGCAGTGAGTATACATTATATTATAGTTATGAAGTTTGAATTCGAATTTGGAAAAAAAAAAAAAAAATTAGAGTATACATTTTATAAATAATAAAATATATTATGAAAATTTAAATTAATATTTATAATATTCAAAACTTCAAAAAAAATTTAAAAATTGTTTTCAATCATCGTTTTTAAAATAAGAATCACATCACCTTTATGAATAAAAATAGTTTTCAATCATCCATATTAAAAAAATTTAATCATCTTCTTTGAAATAGGAATCACATCATCCTCATACATATAGATATGATGTATGGATGTGAAAAATGATACTAAATGTAATAAAAACAAAGGAAAGTCTCCTATTATAAAATTAATAGTAAAACTGTAAATTCTATATGAAATTAAAATATATTTTTATTTTAAGTTTATAATATAGAATTACCAATATTAATAACTAGAAAAAGCATGATAAATAAACTCAAAATCTTTTTATTATTTTCACTATTAATCTATGTAGTTAACAAAGTTAATAACTAGAAAATAAACTCAAAATCCATTCATCATTTTCATTATTAATCTATGCATTCAACAAAGTTAATAACTAGAAAAAGCATGATAAATAAACACAAAATCCATTTTTACTTAACACATTACCACAATTTGACTAAATTTCTACAATTTTTTTAATATAGAATATGTAATCAACAAAAAAAATATGTCAAATTTGGTAACTATGATATAAATACATGGTATATACTCTATATATACTAAGCCATGGTGGAGGGAATGGATTCAACACATAGTGGTGATGATGGCAGAGGGGTGGAAGCAACATATGCTCTTACTTGGATAATGATGAACTTGTATGATGTATATCCCTTGTCTTTGAAAAAAGTTGTTATGAAAAGTTATTTCTTTCAAATTGAAACTCATCATAATGGTGCCTATATCAATTAGTATTTTCACATTTTTTTATTTGTTTTTTGATTTATTTGATAAAAATATATGTTTTCTCTTGAGGTTCAAAACCATAATAGAGACTTTATATGTTGATTGATTTATATTGATCCATAAAATTATTATACAAATTTAATGACAAAATCAGCAAATTAATATTCTATCATACACTTAGCAACCTAGAGATAACTGTCATCAATGAACTCTGATATGTATACACTCACATTCAGAAATTACCATATGCAGAAATACACATTGCTAAGCAATTTAGCAGCGGAATAAACACAATGAACATCATTTATTCAACCATGAATAACAGAGAAATTTAGGCAAATGTCAGGGAAAACCCCAATGTGGGGAAACCCAAAGAGAGAGAGATTCTATTAGCTTCGGGAAAGATTTATCAACAACTACAATACAATTTACAGCCAAGAGAGACAACTTACAACACAAAACTGTCCCACCAAAAATCTGCCTTGAAACCCGTGCCACTGTTCGTGCAACTATATGAATTTGCTGAAAATGGCACCTCGAAAAATGTTCCCAAAACAGGTAGTTGTACTTTTCCTTCTATATGGCCGACCTCCTTCAAAAAACTCAGCAAATGCTGCCTCGAAAATTGTGCCTTCCCTTGCCTCGATTTTTGTGCCAAAGTTTGATGTTGTATGACATGTCTCAGCAAATAAAATCACAACACTCAAAATAGAAAATGGCTCCTTGTGATTTGCACCCAACCTCTCTTAGGAAATGTGTCAACTTGTTGCTCACTTTCCTCTTCAAACTCTCCTCAGAAATCTCTCTCACACTCTTCTTCTTTTGTCTTTTGCACACTAACCAATGCATTCTTTTATAATTTATCAAGATAACCTTTTATCTCCCAAGTGTCTTTTCACCTTCCCCAACCCTAAATCCAAAAGCCAAGATCTAATATTGTCTTTACAAAATCAAGGACAATGATTCATTCCCTCCAAAATAAATCATTTAAAAAATTAAAGTACATTTCACTTTATTACCTGAGTGCACTTTATGAAATAAAGTCACTTTAATATTAGAAGGTACATTTCATTAAAAAGTCATTTTAATAAAATAACAACATTATAAAAACTCATTACAAAGTTAAGTGCCTAGTAGTGTCAACATAAGGTTACATCCGCATACAAGACAAAACATGCAGAGTACTTCCTGAACTAAAAAACTAACACTCCCTCTTAGTGAGGGAAGTACTCGCTGCCATCACTATCATCTGGTTCCATCACACTATGCTCAGTAGGAGCTCCCTTTGAACCTGGAGCCATTCTCAACACTTGCACATAACTCGAACTAGAAGATCTTCTCCTGACAGCTACCCAGAACCCTGAGCTCCTTGGAGAATCCACTCCACCCTAAGCATTGGTTCAATCACACCAACTGAGCCTCCTACCGATGCTCAGAAGAGACTCACTCTCTTCTCTCAAAATGCAAGACTGAATCCTTGATACCATCATAGTCTCAGGAGCCTCCTCATGCTTCTCATTCGACGTTGAATCATACCATGAAGCTTGTCCTCGCAACATATACAACATGTCCACCCGATCATCAATCAGTTGTGGTTCCATCGGGTCCGCTCCCTCCCTGTAGATAAAGACATGTTCCCTCTTGAACAATATACAATATCCTACATCCTCTAAGGCTGAGACTGAGAGCAAGTTAACCCTCAACCCTGGAACAAAGAGAAATCCATCAAGCTCCAGGAATCCTCCATACTCGAGTCAGAATCTAACCTTTCCAACTCCACGTACAACTCGTGCCATACCACCTTCACTCTCTACCAATCTGTCAGGACCTGTCTCGATGATAATAAGGAATTCTCTCCAGATTCTCGTCATGTGGCAAGAGGATCCACTATCCACAATCCATCTGAAATTACCAAAGTCCCGATGAGATCTGAGTCGTCGGATCGAGGAGTGTCGTGGGACGTCAGATCCAATGCAAAGTCCCGATGAGATCTGAGCCATCAAATTCAGTAGAGTTGCACGGAGGATAAGCCAAGGAGTCATTCAACACTCCAAAGCTGTGAAGGAATCCTGGCCATCCATCAAGGACAGTCATGGATCGTTGGATCTGGAAGACACCTGGTGACAGATTATCTTTTCGCTGACTGGAAAGTCAAAGGAAGGAGGTGCTCTTACCCTTCAAACTCGCGATATGTTAGATTGCGATAAGGTTTGGCCCGTGGTCATAGACAAGTTCACATCGTCAAAGGCTGGAGGAAGGAGCTAGCATGAAGCTAAGCCCCATTTCGGGGATCGGGACTTGGAGTGTCGAGACACTTCACCACAGGAATTTCGATATGTGAAATTGCGATAAGGTTAAGCCTGTGGTCATAGCCAATGGGCATATGGTTTAAGGACAAGTGTCTTGCCGAAGCGCTCAAGGATTATTCTATGCTGAAAAGTCAAAACAAACGTATGTTCATCGAACGGTGCTGATTAAATATTTAAACTGATCGTATGGATACTGTTCTTCTTGATGCCTTGGCCAATGATGATCAC
>ML805338.1:481996-493511 GCA_009831015.1 Picea engelmannii
TCCATCTTCATCTATGCATTCTCATCAAGGAAAATACATATTATATTACATCAATCATCAATCAATCAATCCTTTGACATCAATCAATCACTTGACATCAATCAATCAAACCATTGGCATCAATGACAACATGATCCAACACGAGCATTGTCAGAAGCTAGCACCCAAATTTTATGACCCTTACACAGTTCTCAAGCATGTGGGACAAGTCACATATCAGTTAGCTCTGCCCAGTCAGTCGAAGTTGCATCCTGTTTTTCATGTTTCATTCTTGAAGAAGGTGATTGGAACCAGGTGCCAAATTCAAACCAACCTTACAGAGTTAGCTGAAGAAGGATCCATTTGGCTACATCCAGAAGCAGTTTTGGACCAGCGTGAGTGTCGCCTGTGTCAGAGAACCATCAAGGAAGTGCTCGTACAGTGGAAAGATATGACTATAGTAGATGCCACTTGGGAACTAGCTACCATTCTGCAGCAGTTTCCACATCTCAAGCCTTGAGGACAAGGCTATTTTTAAGGGGGCGGACATGTTAAGGTCTTAACCCGTACATAGGTAGATCAATGTATTCAAATGTAATAAAGGTCAATATTAATAAGGCCTTTCAATAAAATAGAATAAGGCAGATGTAAGAAGACCTAATATAAGCTTTCGCTTCTAGAAGGATCTTCCTCTAGATGCTTCTCTTAATAGACATATTTAGTATAAATAAGGGTCGAGGGTATGAGAACCCTAGCTTGTAGATTATTGTAACAGAGCGTTTCTTGACTGGAGGTTACCCCCTTGAAGAGGCCTGTGAACATTTCTATCTGAATCAAAGTGTTATTTCTATTGTTATTTTGTATATCATTTATGTGTATTGTAAAGATTATGCTGGATATTTTACTGTTATTCTTCCATTTCTAGCATTTTATTTCTGTTCTACATATTTTATATATCTAGTATCTTGCAGTGATCTTGTCAGTGATCCTTCAAATCAGCGTCAGACATGTTCACAGTTCCAGCGAGCCTCTTCTCTTTTGGCTCAAGTTTCAAAAACTCATGATCCAGAGACATTTGTAGAAGCTTCAAGTCATCCAAATTGGGATACAGCAATGAATGAAGAGTATCATTCTTTAATGGAAAATGATACTTAGGATCTTGTACCTCTTCCAAAAGGAAGAAAACTTGTTAGATGCAAATGGGTATACAGAACTAAGTATGCATTAGATGGAATTGTTGAAAGACACAAGGCTTGGTTAGTTGCCAAAGGATTTTCCCAAGTTGAAGGAATTGACCATAATGAAACCTTTGCCCCTATAGCAAAAATGAATTCCATCCACCTTGTTCTTTCCCTTGCTGCCTCACATAAATAGGAGGTCCATCAGATGGATGTTAAATCCGCCTTCTTGCACACATATTTTCAAGAAGAAATATACATGGAACAACCTCCTGGCTATGTCTAGAATGACTCTAGATTTGTTTGTCGCCTCAAGAAATCTCTTTATGGTCTCAAGAAAGCTCCCTAAGCTTGGTATGCCAAAATGGATAGCTTTCTTATTGCCACTGGATTCTCTAGATGCCATTTTGATTCTAATGTCTATAACAAGAAAGTAGGAAGCCATCTCATAATCCTTGTCCTTTATGTTGATGACCTTATCATTATTGGTAGTGACTCAAAACTTTTAAACCATGTGAAAACCAGCCTTAAGAAGAAATTTGAAATGACAGACTTAGGTTTTTTGCACTATTTCGTTGGCCTCCAAGTTTTGCAAACCAATGAAGGAATTTTTCTTTCCCGATCTAAGTATGTTTGTTCCCTTCTTCGTCGCTTTCACATGGATGATTGTAAACCAACCCCTTCTCCCTTCCAGTCTGGAGTCAAGATTTCTGCCACCTATACTTCTCCTGAAGTTGATGCCACCCTGTACCGTCAGTTAGTTGGTAGCCTCTTATACTTGACTCATACCCGTCCTGATCTTTCCTTTGTTGTTGGTCTTATTGCCTGATATATGCAAACACCCCATGAAAACCATTGGAAAGCAGCTAAAAGGATAGTTCTCTATGTTCGTGGTACAATTCAGTTTGGGATACATTACAGTTCAAGGGGGACTCCTTTATTGGTTGGTTTCACTGATTCAGATTGGGATGGAAACCCTTATGATCGGAAATCTATTGCAGGTTATGTTTTCAACCTTGGTTCGGGACCTGTCACTTGGGCCTGTAAGAAACAACAGGCTATTTCACTTTCTTCAGCAGAAGCAGAATATCGAGCAACGGTAAATGCAAGTCAGGAAGCCCTGTGGCTTCGATAGATCCTTTCAGAGTTTGGATTCTAGCACCAACATCCAACCAGCCTTTGCTGTGACAATCAGAGTGCCATCAATCTCGCCAAAGACCCATTTCAACATCAGCGTAGCAAACACATCGAGCTACAGATGCACTTCATCAGAAATCTAATTCATGATCAAGTTATTGAAGTGCTCTTTTGCTCTACAGAAGATCAAGTTGCGAATATTTTCACAAAGTCTCTTACAGAAGCGAAGTTTTCCAAACTTCAATCTATGTTAGGAGTTTAGGAAGTTGTCATTAAGGGGGGATAAGATCTAATGCCTCCTTCCTTCAATCCTATCCCAAGTTGTTCTTAAAGGGTTTGTTAGGATATTTAGACACTTAAGAGTTAGTTAAGATCTACTTGGTCTAATATGTCATTAGGTAAAAGTGTGTTTCTTAGTGTGTTTCTTTAGTATGCATTTATAGTTAGGAAATCTGGCAGTCACGATATGTTTCCGACGTAGAGTGATCTGATAGTTCATACTCTCCTTGATCTTAACAACCATTGATCCATGGCTTAACACCTAATTGGTCCATGATCTCTATTTAAAGAGCATGGAGGGTCATTTGCCGATGTTTGATTGTGAGAAACTCTCTTGTAAAATCTCTCTGTAATATTTTTATTTGCATTAATAAACTACTCCAAGTGGTCGTGTTGGCTGGGGTTGTGGATGTTTCCTTGTAGGGGTTTTACCACGTGAAAACATCAGTGTGTTGAACTTTGATATGGTTATGTGAGTGGTTATTGAAGGTGTTCGTCCTCTGTTGGAATACCTGTGTTGTTGAACATTGGAGGCCTTTGGAGTCTAGACATTGCACTCTGCATCACTTTCTCCCCTCAATTATGAAGACATCCCTCTCTTTTAGGTTTTTTTCACTTCGGACATTATGCATGTGGCTTGATGACGCAGCACCCCCTGCCTCAACAAGTTCTGCGCGACCTCCTGGTCTTAGGATCGTTCCAAATCTTCCCTTGAGTTGGAGTGACTCTTTATTTTCCCCACAGGGGATAACACACACACAAGGTGTATTCCACAACTAACTAACAAATATGATCGAGGCTTTTCTTTTCCTTTCAGGATTTCAGGGTTCACGATTTCATGAATCCTGTTGTCGAGCCCCTTGTCTCTTCAACCTCTAAAACCCGAAACATCAATGAGGGTTGACTCCTTCAATGTGCCAAACACATGCCTCTTGTTGCCACTTATTTCGGCTTTTCAAAACTTGAGTGATCGACCAACACTCGTTCCTCTTCCCTTATGATTTTCTAGTTTTCAAAATTTCCCCTTTTTGTGAAATCGTAGGTCTTACGAGATTTTCCCTGAAGCTTGACCACTCCCTTGACTTTTGTCGCATGTATCCTTTGAAAAATGCTTAGGACCCACCTTTTTCCTTTTTCCTTTTCGCGATTTCGGGAGTTGTGTGACCATGCAACTCTACCTCTCGACTCCCAAAACCCCGAAACTCGAAGCGCCGAAATCCTGAAATTCCACACCAAAGTCCTGTCGCGTTTCGCGACTTCGGGATTTTCACTCCATTATGTCCCGGCTCCTTGTCGTCAGGATTCTCGATATGAAAAACCCCGAAATACCAAAATGTCGATATTTCACTTCAAATGGGATCAACGGTTGTGAACCTCCCCTGATCCAATGGCTGGCGCGATTTCACGTACCGGTAGTTTGCGATGCAGTGACTCCAAAATCACTTGCCACTCCAAACTCCAAAACCCAAAATATTAGATTTCGAGCGCAAGATCAACGACTCCTAACACTTCTCATCCAACGGTCGTTACTCCTCCTGATCTTTCTAAATGTTGAATGGCACTCATCCTTAACTTTCTCACAGATCTGTAGGATCCAACGGTCCACGTGATTTTGCGAGTTCTCCTCGGAGAATTCTGACCGCCCGATTCACTCCTCAAAGATTTCTGCGAGACAAATCGGTGTTCTCCCTCCTGAACTTGTCTTTTATGAGATGCTTTCCACTTTTGTCTCCCTTTGAAGTATTTTGATCTCCGTCTTCCTTTGAAGTGTTCAAAGGTATTATCCCTCCTGAGCTTCCACTTGCAAACTCAAGTTTCCAAGAGAGATCTTGCTCTCACTCCTTGTGACAATCTTTCAAATAACCTCTGGTTATTTGAGTCCTCGACTATGTGCACTCTTTGCAACAACAGTCCTTCCACCTTCACCTTAAGCGATAAATTTTAAGGTCTCAACTAGCCTACGCACACCTTGCACGGCTCTGTGCCTCACCTGCACTTCTGCGAGAAATGAGAACAACGGTATCTCTCCTGAGCTCTCTGATATAAAACTCAAACTCTTGTCGACGCACACCTTGCAGACGTTTCACTGCACTCCTTGCAGGAACTCTCAAGATGAGAAACAATTGAAACTCATTCTTCTCCTCTCTCAGACTTCATATACTTAACATGAAATCACACATTCAACCCAGCATTGAAACAAAGGCATAAACAGAGAGAATAAAACTACTATAAACACACCATCTAGTAAATGTAAACAGTAAACATCATAACACCATGAATATTGAGTCAAAGCTTCATATATTAACTCAACTGCTCCTGTACATGGGTTCTTCTCTACAACTCTCTACTACAACTCTCAATGATGATAATGTTCTTCCTCTAATAATACAATAATACAAGGGTGAGGGTGTCTATATCCGTTTTCCCTCCTACGCTTCTAAAACTGTCTAATCTCTTAATTCAAATCTACCTACTTTCATTAAACAGACTTAATGTCTATTACATCTGGAAGATGAGAGAAAACCGCTCAAGATCTATTTACAACATGCAAGTATGCTTCCTTTAACTACTACATTAATATCTGCTCATTAATTTTTCAAAAACATTTCAAAATGTGCAAAATGCATGTTGCGCTTTTCCAGCTGTCTTCCGCCTTTATGGTTGCTTGGCTGGCTACTTACGATGCTCCTGCATCACTTGACCACTCCATGTTTATTGTATTTTAGACTAGATAGCTAGAGGAGAA
Source organism: Picea engelmannii (assembly GCA_009831015.1). Taxonomy (NCBI): domain Eukaryota; kingdom Viridiplantae; phylum Streptophyta; class Pinopsida; order Pinales; family Pinaceae; genus Picea; species Picea engelmannii. The sequence continues at coordinate 487,316 of ML805338.1, forward strand.
TATGAGTTTATCCCTCCCTAAGCTAGATCTAAGGATATCACATGAAATATTGTTATTTTATTGTAAAAGAAGATGAGCAACACTATATACAGAGATGTCCTTCTTCATTATCACTCATGGTTGGATTTTTTGAGATTTCACTCCTTGGAGCTTAATTGACATATCTTTCTTCGAGCATATGAATGTGTAAAGATTTCTTTATTTATGGATAATTGTTGTCAATTCTCAAAGCTTCTCTATCTTGGCTCTTATTTGGTGGATAAGGAGTAATGGTGAAATGCTCAAGTCTTGTACAAGCTAACTAGATTGATCCATTTGAAGGGTAAAATATACCACTTGGAAGGAACACATTCTAGGGTAATTCCTTCATCCTTTCTTTGCTGATTTGGTGATTATTTGGTGCCTTGATTTGTTTTTCCTTTGGATCCCTAGAAATAAGTATTAAGTAAATTTATCAAGTCATATTTGATCGTGTTGGTGAAGGTTATTCCTATGAGGATACCTTCTTTTTGAACCATGATCTCCATTGTTAATATTGATTGGAAGAGGGATAACTTTTCCTTTTTGGTTATAATCGCTTCCCCTAATCATTGAAAGAAATAAACCAAATCTTAAGAGGGTTTCTTCATGACCTCATAAACCATTGCATTCACCTTGACTCCATTCCCTTGTTGGATTTGGCATTGGTCTCTACTTCCTTTCATCACCTATTTTAAAACTCTAAAAACCCCAAAATTCTATTTTATTAAGGATAGTCTCAACTTCACCTTGTGCATCATTGCTTGGCCTTAGTATCCTACTAGAGATACCCCCCTTGAGTTGAAGGAGAGTCTGCCTAAAGTGAAGAGGATATGTTACTGAGGTGACAATGATGACTATCCTAATAGTTTTCCCTTGAGTTGTACCTTTTTCATTAGGGATTTTATCATTAAGTACAATTTGGATGTTAACAAGATGAGTGGTGAGTTCAAAGATAGATTGTCATTAAATAATTAGGCAGATGAACTTTCTAGAAAATTGAAAATTCATTCTATGCACTGCCCTTCATTTTGGGAATAGGGGAAATTGTCCCTAAGTGAGTTGATTGAGTTGTTTTGTGTACACTAAATTTGAACTATGAAAAATACAACCACAAATTAATAACGTGGTTGTACATAACAATATTGGTTGTAGTTGAGAAACATTTACTACAACTGATAATTCCTCGCAATCCCAGTAGTAATATTTATTGGAAAACATATGCTAGAGCCTGGAGGGAAGTGGGATAGCTTGAGGGACTGCTCTGAGCAAGAAAGAGAGTCGCATTCCTTAGATTGTGCAGGATGATGGGGAAGAGGGTTGTGGATTGGGAACTGTTGCAAGTGTAATCAATGTTTGTGAGCTTGGGAGTTGGGTTGTGAAAAGAGAAATTAGAGCTATCCATAGTAAGAGAGTTCCCCTCATGGATTAATAGCCTTAGCTCAACAATGGTCGTTATTGCAGAGATAATTGGTGCAATGGGGAGCCTACGGATGGGTCAAATGTGCCTCTTTTGCAATGATTTGGAAATCAATTCTAGACATATAAGTGCCCATAATTATATATGTGCATTACGTTGAAGGAATACTAAAAAAAAATTTATCAACTTGACAAGAACTCTCCAAAGTTCTTGTTTTTTAAGAGGTCATATTAAGTGATTGTTTTTACCAGTAGCACCATTTTATTAGGAGGATTAAAATTGTGACTTATTTAAAATAGTGACTGTAACATCCCCATTTTCAAACCCCAAACTAGCGATGTGTATTGTAAATATAGCATGTGGTCAAGAGCCAAGCAATGCATATTGTAAATGTGATTTATGGCCAAGAGCCAATATGTAAACGATGTAAATTGAAATATAATGAATAAAATGTATCACCGGTTGCAGAAGGACACAGAAAGATATTGGGGGCTAAGTATCCATAAGAGAGGGTAGGGGTCCAATGGGGAGAGTAACCCATATCTATTAAACCAAAACTCATTTCTTATTTTTCTGTAAATTATCCTTACCATGAACCTTTTATTAGTTGTTGGGTGTTCTAGTGTCCAATCATTGAATTCATGTAAGAGTCACTTCCCATAGTTATTGAGAGAATGGGGGTTGAGTACAATCAGCTTGGGGAAGAGTGCAAGTCAAGCAAGCAAGAGAAAGAGAGAAAATTTGTATGGGGAGGGGACCAGTTTTTACACATTCACATATTTGTATAGAGAGTTGTTTTTACATGGAGTTTTATGGCCAATAATGGAGTTCTGAATGTGGGAGTTTCTAGGAAGTTGTTGTGGACATGTCTGGTTGTTGTTTGGAGTTGTAATTTCATGGATAAAGAGGTCATGTGCATGGGAGCAACGAGTTGTTTGAAATTCTTCCAAGAATCATGTGTTTTCACTGTTGGGCGAATTTGTGTTGCAGTTGTAAAATTCCTGAAGTCTCAGCAAGTAGAATTCATGTCCAACCTGTGTTGGAAGCCATGTAGAAGAGTGGAAAGGCCTAAATGAATGAGAGATGTGAAGGGGGATTCCATCCCTTGGGTTGTGCAGGTTGAGGGGAATTGTGTTGGTGGATTGGAATTAGCTGAGAGTTTAACTACTGAAAGGGGGACATTAGTCAGTCTTAGGTACCTACGTCTCTTGTGGATTCATAACCCCAACTCGAGGGTGTCTTGTTGTTGAGAACTGGAACAGAAAGGCTATGGTTGGGAGGAACGTCCATCCTCTGTGTTAGCACTAGAAGTTATTCTTAGACTGCTATAAGGATAAGCCCAATACCCATTTGAAACTGAATGGTTAAATCAGGTTTATGCTTGGTTGGATCAGCAAGACTTTACGAGAAAGGAGAGGGTAGAAAACTAATTGCAGATCGGAGAGTTACCATTGGGCATGGAGTCATAACCACTATGCATATCGAAGGAAATCAAACAACATACCAGAAAAAAGAGTTTATCTAATTATGAGTAGAAGAATGGAGAATATAGAAAAAGGAAAAACATCCATCATACATAGATCCTCTTTGTAAAATAGATTAAGGAGTGCTTGAACAAAACAGTGATTACTAGGCCAATTACAACAAATCCTATGTTGCCCAGGAATCATTTAATCAAAGGCAACCATGATCCTCAAGGTCTGCAGTTTATTCAAATAAGATGACAAAGTAAAGTGAAAACAAAAGAACACAATATGATAACAACATCTTGCATGAATCTTCCATGGCAGAAAATAATTACAAAACAAGCCCTCAGGCTTACAAATAAGCATACATAGGTAAATTTCCCCTCAATCTCTCTCGAACCTTTGAACTGAACCCCACCTCCTTTATCATTGAAAATTTTTACAAATATATAGCATATCCTTAACCCCTACTCTTAGGAATTCGATATCAAGTAGTTACATAAGATTCCCCTCATTCTAAAAGTTTGTTACAAAAGATTACAACAGAAAACATAACAACTCCTAATTTCCAGGGTCTTATCTAGGAGATTTAATGCATACAAATCACAACAAAAATATATGAGTTCGGTGCAAAAATAGGTGATATTTCTAGTCATAATAATTATTTGGCATGCTCCATTCTAGACGACATTCGAATAAGCATTGATCTAGGCTTACTAAGCAATTTCACAGCGTCCTGGTAAACTTTGTTGCAGAAACTCTGCCTACGACACTTTCGTAGCATCTTGGTAAACTTTGTTGCAAAAACTCTGCCTACAGCACTTTCGCAGTGTGGACTCCTTTGCTACGAAATATTTGTTATTTCTAATCCTTCTCCTATCCATGCCACTACAGTCACCACTTGGATCTACACGACTGTCTTCATGAATGTGTCCAAGCTTGACACTTATGGACAATACCATGCCCTTTCTGGTAAATGAGCTTTGGAAATACCAACACATTCAAAATGATATGTAGAAGGGAAAATATCACAAAAAATCAAATTCCCATCCATTCCACATAGGTAGCACTCATCGTTGTTGAAATCCTCTTCACATTCTTGTCCATTCTTCAAGTAACTACGCTTGTTCTGAGAATGAATTATCTTCTTTCTTTTTGAAAAGTAGGGATTTCTTTTAATCAATCCAGTTGCACCAGAAGATAAATTCATTTTTATATCTGCATCTTCATCTTGTTCAAAGTCTACCCACATGTTGATTTTTGTTTGAACTTCCTCGAGAAGCAGCAACATGAGAATATCATCTCGAACCATTTTCATAGGTTTTAGTTCACTTTGTTTTATCCCATACAATGCAATTTTGAGCCTTCTGTGAGTATAGAGCTCCTAGAGCAGTTGCCTTTCTCAATACAACTAGACTACACGAAGGATTTGATGAGCCTTCTCTTATCATCGCATTTGACAAATGCGCGTTTGGGAAAATCTACCATAAACACAATGAGTCTAGTCAATGTGTAGAACACAAACCATACACCTTGTGGGCTCCTCTTCGTGGTGCTTTGTGTGTTATCGATTAGACATGTGCACTGCTTTGTGTGGTCTGTTGTTTTTGTGGCTTGAGCTTGACACCTAGTCCCTCATAATTTTACTTTTTTGCATGTATGAATTATATCCCACATGCATAAAGGAAAGGCCTTTTAAAATATTTATATTCACCTACGTTTATATGGTATTTTGACGCGTAGTGCACAACATTGCATCCTCATGGACTCCTCCTCACGGAATTCGATGAGGCTCTGACTTGTGTTTGGTATTGTAAGTGTTGTTGATGAATGGGTCTTGTGATTTGGACTTAACCCTTGATGCTTGGTGTTGGATGTGTTTCTCTTGGTCACATGATAATAGATCGGACTTGATGGATAAAGCCCAATACTTTTGCCAAATAAAAATCATAAAACTGCTTTCGAATGTTATCCCTAGCATTTGCGCTTATGTTTTTTATAAAATAGAGATGGGCCTCTATAAATGTGTTGAACCTGCACAGAATAGATCTATATAAACAATGATACACACATTTGCAGAGAGAATAGAAGAAATAAGAAAAAGGAGAGAAAGAATGAAAGAATTATCATTAACCGTTATGAATAATGAATAATTTACACATGATATACTCTGTATAACTCAATGTGAAAGATACCAGATATATAAAATATGCAGAACAGAAATAAAATGCTAGAAATGACAGAATAACAGTAAAATATCCAGCATAATCTTCACAATACACAGAAATGATATACGAAATAGCAACATAAATAGCACTTTGATTTCAGATAGCAATGTTCACAGGCCTCTTCGAGGGGGCAACCTCCAGTGGAGCAGTGCTCTGTTACAATAATCTCCAAGCTAGGGTTTTCATACCCTCGACATTTATTTATACTAAATATGTCTATTAAGAGAAGAATCTAGAGGAAGATCCTTCTAGAAGCGGAAGATTCTATTAGGTCTTCTTACATACGCCTTATTCTATTTTATTGAAAGGTCTTATTAATATTGACCTTTATTACATCTGAATACATTGATCTACCTATGTGCAGGTTAGGACCTTAACATGTCTTCCCCCTTAAAAACAGCCTTGTCCTCAAGGCTTGAGATGGGGAAACTGCTGCAGAATGGTAGCTGGTTCCCAAGTGGCATCTGTTGGAGTCATATCTTTCCACTATACTAGCACTTCCTTGATGGTTCTCTGACGCAGTCGACTCTCCCACTGGTCCAAAACTGCTTCTGGTTGTAGCCAAATGGATCCTTCTTCATCTAACTCTGGAAGGTTGGTTTGAATTTGGCACCTGGTTCCAATCACCTTCTTCAAGCATGAAACATGAAAAATAGGATGTAGCTTCGACTGACTGGGCAGAGCTAACTGATATGCGACTTGTCCCACACGCTTGAGAACTGTGTAAGGGCCATAAAATTTGGGTGCTAGCTTCTAACACTGCTCGGCCTTGCAGTCGCAGAAACACCTGATCCCCTTCTACAAATTGACGTTCGGAGCAACCTTGATCTGCTTGCTGCTTCATTCTATTATGGGCCATGACCAAGTTCTCTTTAAGGGTACGAAGGATATCCTCTCAGACTGTAAGTGTTTGGTCAACCACCTGGACCTTCGAGGTACCCGGTAAGTATGAGAGAACTGACGGTGGCTTCTGTCCATACACTGCTTCAAAAGGAGTCATGCGAGTGGATGTATGGTATGTAGTGTTGTACCACCATTCGGCGAGGGGTAACCATTGAGCCCAC
>ML805338.1:512765-561674 GCA_009831015.1 Picea engelmannii
CTCAACACTCTGTCACGCCCTCATGGCATGAACCCTCAAAGACCTCTCACACCTGAAATCAAACCAACTCCCTGCAAATACATGATAACAATACACGATTGCAGCAGGAAATGAACACACACATACAGACATACATATAATGATAGAAAATGCAGGAAAAACTGCTCTGTATTAATAATGACAAATGCCTGTATATTTTACAAGGTGTTCTCGAGCTCTCCTCAGCTCTACATGCATTTTGTCTACATGTATCCCCCTCTCTTCTCAAAATGAGATCTCTCGATCTCTTTTACCTGAGGTTCTCTTAGCGCTTCCCTCCAGGATTTTACCTACTCTAATTAATTTACAATCAATTACAATAAATGGGTTGTCTAGTCTGCTATCCAGAACTAGATCTCAGCCAGATCTACCATAAAGGCCGATCCTAAACACCGCCTGAATAAGCACGGCTTCCTATGGCTCACCAGCCTAAACCATTTTATTACATTCAATACAAATATAAATGAGGTTGCGCCTCCCTTCATCCTTTGAATGCGTGCGTGCTGATGTGGCTGACTGGCTGGCATGGAAAGATGCTCCTGCATCAATAGCCCTGCACTGTGAGGTTGGGACTAACCGTTTGAGCTCCCATGTGCCCATCAGCAAGATCACTGACCTATCGCTGCAGGTGATATTATTAATTATTGGGTGGATTACCGGTTCAGTAGCCTTGCATCAGGTGTCTTGCGCACAGATGAACTGTGCTATCCAGTGCTTGAATGCATATATTTTTTACTAGAGTACCACACTACTTGAGTGTATGAAGAGGCAATTGACAGATTTCCGACAGCATACACAGAGGAACTTTGGGTTCAGGATGATTTTGTGTTCATTCTTCTTTAAGAGAGTTCTGAGCTTTAGTCCTCAAGAAGTGGTACGAGGACATCAGGCCTCTTTTCCTGCAGTATGTAGATGGGCAGTATTACTTCCGCGAAAGGGTGGTGGAAGGACCAATGAGTCCTTCGACGATGACTTTTTTGCATGGCTGTCACGGCAGATCCCTGTGATCGAGGATTACCCATATGCAGGGATAGACTTTTCTAGAGATCCTGAGATACACGTGCCTCCTGGTAAGGAGCGAGGGGAGATGGGTAAGTCTCCACCTTTGTAGTTTTTTTGTTGTATATGTAATTTTTATGTCGTTTTTGTTATATATATCATTTTTATTTTTTTTATATGCCAGAGTATTTGACGGATATACGTTTTTTGTATGTAGATGTGGGACCAGTGTGACCTACCGATTTTGCACGGAACAAGTGTCATACTCGGCCAGAAGCCCCAGTTGCTGCCGTCGGGGGACCAGCAATAGCAAGAAACCTCCCAGGCGGGGAGGCTAAGAGGGTACTTAGACGAGTTGAGCGGAACTTCACTGCACTCACTCGCACAGTCCCGATGGCAGAGATGGAGGACCTGTCGCCATCCATGCAACCTCATGTAGTGGGGGCACCTCGGATGTGGGTTCGATTGTTTAGGTGTTTAGCCCATGCTGTGGACCAATATAACATGGCCCATAGGCCCTGAACCTATTTAGACTTTTTATGTGCCATGAGCACTACTTGTATATATTTTTTGAGGGCATAAGCCCTGTGACTCGTTATTGGTCCTATTTTTAGGCGCTTGCATCCATGTATGTACTCTGGTTACTTTATGATGTTATATATGGGTTTTTGATCTTTTGTGTCTTATGGATATCATGTGCAAAAATGTATTTACATGTTTATGTCAATGTTCTTTCATATGTGTGCAAGATGCCAATCTAAAATTTGATTAGCTAGAGTATCTGTAATTTGGTTTAATCTCCTAGGAACATGAAAATGTGTAATATAATCAAAGTTTCGTTCTAAGAAACATACCTTAAGGAATCATCGGTGTAAGGTTGGATCATGAACCCGGTATACTCTATTTAGCTGAGACACAACCAGTTGAGCGTCAAGATAGACCCAGAGATGAAAGATACCCAATGACAAGGCGTAATGAAGCAACTCAATAACTGCACTATACTCGGCGACATTATTTGTGGTGTCACCTAAGCATATACCTCCGAAAGATAACAATTGGTCCTGAGATGTAAAGATTACCCAAGTTGTGGAGGTAAACCTCCGAGTGTGCTGACTAGCGCCATCTACATACCCAACAAACACCTTGGAATCCCTTGACATCTGCCATATTGACAAAAGATAACATCAATGACACGTCCATAACACTTAAAAGAAACTAAAAATTAATAGTACAAAGACTATAAATATGTTACAAAAAGTTACCCACAGTGACCTGCCTATGAGTAATACTTCTTGAGGTAGAGCCCATTTCTAGACTCTACCAAAGCATTCCCTTCAAAATCAACCAGACGATAAGCACCCTTTGTTAATACCTCTTTTATGATGAAGGGTCCAAACCACATGGGTTTGAATTTTCCTGCCCCCAGGGGGTCCTTGTCTTGGTCATAGACCAGAACAAGGTCACCTTCAGAGAAAATCTGAGGACGAACAGACCTATCATACTGACACTTGAATTTATGTTTGTGAGCCTCGTTGGCCAGGGCCGCATCACAACGCTGCTCATTGAGCTGCTCAAGGTGTATTATCCGTTCTTCAAGTGGAGAAGTGTCTAGCAATAATTGTACTGCCAATTTTAGAGATGGGATCTGACATTCGATGGGAAAGACTGCCTCCAGCCCATAAATGAGTTGAAAAGGTGAGAAACCAGTTGCAGTCTTAACAGATGTTCGGTAAGCCCATAATGTCAAGTATAAAATCAAATGCCAATTTGACTTGGCTGAGTTGACAGTTCATTGTAGAATAGTCTTAAGAGTTTTGTTTACAACTTCCACCTGCCCATTGGCTTGGGGGTAGTAGGGTGATGAATGCTCTTGTCGTAACCCAAGATTTGATGTTAATTCGGTCATCATTTGGTTCTGAAAGCGACTTCCATGGTCAGTAACAATCTCTCTCAGAATGTCGAACCTTGCTATAATCTGGTTGAATAAAAAGAGAGCTGCAGTTTCTCCATCATCTTTAAACGTTGGCATAGCTTCGACCCACTTAGTGAAGTAGTCGACAGCTATGATGATATAGTGGTACCCCCTTGCTGAAGGGGGGTTTCAAGTAGTGTAATCAATCCCCCACTTGGTGAAGGGACCAACTGTGATGACAGGAAACATAGGAGCAGGATGTGCCCTCATCTTCTGAGAGAAGACTTGGCACGGATGGCACTTATTGATCGATTCTATACAATATTTGATAAGTGTTGACCAGAAGTAACCTACTCATAGAATCTTTTGGGTTGTTTCCAACCCAGAAAAATGACCGCCACAAGCTCCAGTATGGAAATCGTTGAACACAATGACTGCCTCCTCATGTGTGAGACATCGACGTAAGATGCAGTCTACACCTCTCCGATACAACGTATCATTGAGTATGAGATCATTCTTAGCCTGATGGCATATATGTCGTTGCTCATCATGAGAAGCAGAAGTGGGGCACTTCAAAGTCTATAGATAGATAAGTATATCTCCATGCCAGGGATCTGAAGATGTGATCAAAAACATATCTCCCCAGATAGGCAATTCTTCAGGCACAACATCACTTAACTGAATCAGAAGTTTCGAAATAAGCTCTGCGAAGACCAATGACTTTTTGGACTTTGTTGAAATGAAGTCTAAGTCAAATTCTTGGAGGATGACTATCCATCTACTGATTTTTCCACCTATAACCCGTCGTGTCAACATGTACTGGAATGGATTCACGACAGCAATGACGATGGTCTTGCGAAATAGAACATAATGACGGAACCATTGAACAGCATGAACTGTTTCCAACGCAAGTTTTTCGATATGAGAATAATTGAGTTCCGGTCCTACAAGGCCTCGGCTCAGGTAATAGATCACGTATTCTGAGAAAAAATCATCTTCCTGAACTAAAACCATGCCAATGGTTGACTCTGCTGTAGCTAGATATAATAAGAAATCTTTTTTATAGTTAGGTGGCCATAGCAAAGGGGCAGTTGTGAGGGCGTGTTTTAATGCATCGAAAGAGCACTGAGTGGCATTGTCCTAGAAAAAAGGAACGTCTTTCTTCAGTAAGTGTATAAATCCCTTGGTGATTTCGGCATAGTTGGCGATGAAGCGTCGTAAAAATTTCGCCTTGCCTTGTAGACTCTAAAGTTGAAGAATTGTGCATGGGGGGGCCAACTGGATCATTGTCTCCACCTTGAGAGGATCGACCATGATCCCTGTTGTTGATACGATGAAACCTAACAAACATCCTGGTGTTACGCAGAAACTGCACTTGTTTGGATTCAAGCGAATCTGAAAGTAGTGACAGCATTCGAAGATAAGTCTAAGGTGTGTGGGATGATCCGTTCTCTTGTGAGATCATGATGCTAAATCATATAGATAGGCCTCGACTATATGCTTGAGATCGTGAAAGGCAAAAGACATGGTCCGTTGGAATGTGGCTCCAGCATTTTTAAGACCAAAAGGCATCTTACGATATGTGAATGTACCCCACGGACAAATGAATGTCGTTTTGTGTTGGTCTTCGGGTTTGATTTGGATTTGATTGTATCCCGAAAAACCATCCATGAAAGAAAAGGCTTCGCAACCAACACATTCATCAATGATATGTTCAATAAATGGTGTTGAAAAATTATCTTTGGGACATGCCTTGTTCAAATCACAGAAATCGGTACATACACGAATTGTGCCTTGTTTTTTATTGACTGGAACAGGATTTAACAGCCAATGAGTCAAATGGATAGGATAGATAAAACCTGCGTTTAGAAATTTCTCAACCTGAATCTTGATGGCTGCTGCTTTCTTGGGATTAACTGGATGAAGCTTCTGTCGAATAGGCTTGGCATCAGGATAAGTTGTGATTTCATGTTCAACTATTTTTCGATCGATGTCTAGCATTTCCTCATAAGACCAGGCAAAAATGTCGCGAAATTATTTGAAAATATCTATATAGATTTGAATCTCTTCGGGGGAGCAATCCGCTCCGACGAAGACGTTCTCCATGACACCAGGGTTTCAGGAGATGTTGATTGGTATAGTTTCAGCAATAGTTTCCATATTTCCCTCGGCATAAATTTCATGTGTATCTAAGAGATGAATAGGAAACGATTGATCTCCTGTCATGGTCATGGTGAATTCTCCTGCCTCAATTAGGCTTAACTCTGGGAGAAAATATGATCTGTGATGAAGATCTTCCCAAGGTTTTTCCGAACTAGTCATTGCTTCGATTACTGCTTCATCAGAAGGCAAGACTAAGTCTAACGAATCGATGTTAGTGAGAGAACCCTGATCCCAAATAGGCTCTAGAAAAGGATCAGACTCTTGTGCAGGAGTCGGATCAGTGTTAGCTAAATATTACTGGAATAAAGAGTACACCACTTCAGTGGCAGACAAGGGCATGGACATGCTTGGGTGCCCTGTCTCATCCATCATGGCCGATGGGGAAGGAAGTATCCATGGATCCTCGAAGTAAGTCGTGCAGAACGACGAAACTTGAAAAATCTCAACCTTATGGTGATTAGATATAAATTTGATATCGCCCTGAGGAGGTGGGTAATCGAAGGTACCCATCAAGGATGGGCACAAACCAACTCCTACGTTGATGACACCTGGTTGAGGATTATCAATAATCGGGATCGTGGATGCCCCCAAAGCTAGGTCAGGTCTGGAGAAATACAATTGATCGATGGTCACTATCCGGCCCTCGTGTGGAAACAAAAAGACCCAGAAAACTGTAGCAACCACAGCTTGCATAGAATAAGTCCAACTCCATCCTAACAATAGGTTATAGTTGAGGGGAGCATCGACTACCTCTACTTCGACACACATGATCTTCCCTCCTAACTGCAAGGGAAAAGAAGAAACGATGTCATGTGGTCGGAACAAACGACCGTCGAAATCAGTGAGGAGAGTAGGTGATGGAGACAAAACGGTCTGGCCAATGGCCTTCCAATATGCCAACGACATAATTCATGTCGAGGTGCCCTCGTCGACCACCGTTCGGAAGATATTTCCAGTAAAAGTTTTTGTGGGGTAAGCCACTACTATCTGAAACACTACATGGTAAGGTAGACGAGGTTTTAAGTCGGTTGTATCTAACATGATGGTACTCGGATTACAAGTCTCAGTAGAGCCCAAAGCAGTTAATAAGGCTTTTCTTTGAGCAGAATAGCTTTGGAGGACTTCCAAAGAAGACATCTCACAAGGGGTTTGTGATAAATCTTCCACCATAGAGTAGTTATGGGCGGCCCTTGTGTTTGGTTTATGAGAATATTTTTTAAATGCACCTTTTGGAATGCGTGTCATTGTTTCTCCCAATGTTTTCTCAATCTGTAGAGGAAGAGATGGGAGGTCATCTTCTTTACCCTTCTCAGAAGCGCTTGGTTTACTATAATCGTGTTCTCTAATCGATATGAAAGCATCACCCCTAACCATATATATGTTCGTGGATGAGGGGTTGTTCAGAGGCGGGCAGGTTTCTTGGCTGCCCCCTTCTGTGCTTGCAGAGGCTTGAGTTAGATTTTTCCCATGTTGAAATGGATTCGTCAACACCACCTGTTGTTGCTGCATGACAAATTTTTGGGCCTCTGCAAGTCAAGTACATAGATGGGTCGGGTGGTCTTCCGTGTACAAGTTGCATGGATACCTCGCCTTCTATTTTTTAGTGTTGTCCCTGCTAGAATTATCGTTGGGTTTTTTATCCCCCTTACCCTTCTTTCGTTGTTTTTTCTTCCCTTCAGGCTGTTGGGTGGCCTTTGGGTTAGTCGACTGCACTGTGTGTACTTATGACATTTAGGTAGGGGGATTAGCCAAAGCAGTAGTTTGGCTAGCCGCTGTGTATTGTATGGATAATTGTTGCAACTGCTTTGTCAATTGCTCAACAGGCTTGGTTTGTGCTGAACCGACAATACCATTGGCATGCGGTCCAGCTCTCTATCTAGTTTTATCCAGTATTGAATGTGGTGCATCTGGAAAGATGTTGTATAATAAACTAGACTGAGAATAGATGAGCTCAAACTGTTGAGCCCTCATGATGGTGTCTTCTTCAGAGAAAACTTCGAATGTCGCGATGTCTTTGGACAGCTACGGGACCAAAGACTTAAGGAACCACTCAAGCAGGAATGCTGGTGGGACTGGTACTTTGATTAAACTCTTATGGTGTCTCCATTATCAAATGTGATCAGAGATATGGTCTGCTGTTGTCTGTTCGAAATTAGCGAGAAGCTCTATGCCAGCGTTGTATCTCACAGGTAACTTGAAATGGTTCAGGAAATCCATCTCCAGTTCCCCAAAAGAAGAGTATCTTGAGCGATCGAGCTCAATGTACCATTTCGCGGCACTCCCAATGAGAGTACGTTGAAACAATCGAAATTGTATGGATTCATCTTTTAATAAGTTAGATGAGCACCAAAGATGGAAGGTAGTCACATGATCTCCTGGATTTTCGTTAGGCTTGGCTTCGAACTTTGGAATGTCCGAAGGCAACTTAATCGGCATAAGAGGCCAACGCGGATTGTGACAAATAGGTTCATTCAACAACCTTGTCAAATATGGCAAGTGTAACGTCACCAGGAACGGTAGTTTGGGTTGTTGCTGATAACTTGGGAAAAAGGGACCTGGAGTTTGACTGGCACCAGGTTGCCAGGAAAAGTTTGGCTACTGGCCCAGGTTCTAGTAGAAACCATGGCCCTGGTCGGCATAAGGATTTTGTATATGTGGAGACATCATCGACTGATTTCCCAAATAGGACACAGATTGTTGGGCATGCATTGTATTCCAAGGGCTTTGGGAAGGATTACCCCATGCCAGTCCCGTGGGGATAGGCATAGTAGTTTGTTCGGGCTTCCATTGATTGTGGAAAGAATTACCCCAGATCGACATTCCGGAGGAGGGAACGGATCCTTGCCCTAAATTCCAAGGTCCTGATAGGTTTTCCCCCTGTGCAGGAATAGTACCTTGCACAGGAGTAGATTGTCTAAAAATGGGGTTTCCCCCAGTCGGGAAAGCAGTTGACGAGAAGGTGTTGTTACCAAACGTTTTGTTCCAAGAAAATGGTGTTGAACCTACTGGCATACTATGCGAAGGTGGTCCTTGACTTGCCGCTCCAAATAAACTATTGTGTGTACATTGCCCAGCGGATTGTTGATGCGAACCACCGAGTGAAGGGGACGAAAGAGGGATATGACCTCCTCCGTAAGGAAAACTGTTAAAAGGGACAGGAGTTCCCCCCATGTGACATTGTAGAGGAGTGCTAGAGATCCCTACCCCCAGACCCAAAGTCTATAAAGTGGAGTAGGAAAGTACAGGACTTGTACCTGAACTAGGCATCCCGTATGAGAACGGAGGGCCTGTCACACTAGGTGTGAGAGGGGTTGTGGCCGCCACCAAAGACGGGTTCGGTCCACTGTGCGAGGTAGTTTCGGTTGAGACCATGGTGGCTCGGACCAACGACGGTAGGTTAGGAGATGAAATCTCCCCTGTGGTGACAGCTGTGATGGGAATTAAAGAATTCCCAGAAGGAGTAACAACATTTGTTTCCATTGATGTGTGCAACACTGTCTGGCGCTCGTGAAATTGAATTGGTACAATAAAAGGTGCCAAGAAATCAGTGGTTGGGGTTTCAACTGGGCCAAGAGCGGTTGCTTCAAGGTCCAAAATGGTCAATTCCTCCAGGGGTTGGTCGGGCACAATGGTTTGTAACCCGGTTTCTTCAAAAGACCCTTGTTGGTCTAGCTTCCACCTTAATGGTGGCGGGGGTGGCTCCAGTGTAACCGATGGCAGGCCAAGAAGCCTTCATGACTAGCGAAGCTTGGGATCCTCCACTGTGTGAGAAGATCCAAGACACTCTAAGGTAGTCTAAACGCTCAAAAGTAACACACACTAAAAAAAAAAGTCCCTAAAAGATAAGACAAGCAACCACTAAATTAATTAGAAGAACAGTTACAACAACCAACACTAGAGCAACTTACCGGTGCAAGTGCAACTCGAACATGGAAGCACCCTCTGGGTATACTCTGCAAAGAGTGGCTCGATGTCTATCCTAGGTATCGCGGTATACCCCTGCAGTCACCTGTGTATGTCCCTAAAAAGATTGGCAACTAGGTTGCCACCGCATGAACAGTCACCAGGTGGGTACAGTCGAAAGTCGGGTAGACCACAATGAGCAGGGTATCGAGCCTGAAACCTATCAAGGGTATCGAGAGAAAATGTTTCGAAAGACAACTGAGGATATCGAACGGAATCGAGACCCACGAAGCCCCGTGGCAAATGAAAACGACGGAATCCCAAAACAAGCCCTCTACATGTGTTCTCCACTACGATTGATCCAACTTTGGAGGGGTTATCTCCGCTACCTTTCCACACGCAACCTCGTGTTTATCCCCTGTGTTAGAGGGGGGTCCCAGATAAATTTCACAACACTGGACTTAGACACTCCCTATCTCAGACTCCAATGTTTGATTTTAAATGGCCTTGAAGAGTTTCCTCTCCAACCTAATCCAAGGCCCTAGTCCTAAACTAGTTTGTGAACCCTATAAACATAAAAGTCTAGTAGATTTTAAATTTAGCGTTACATCAAGGGGTATGAGGGTGAAACTGATGATTTATAAAATACGAAAGCAAAAAATGAATAAAAAAGCTGGAAACAAAACTTTTACTGAATGCAAAATTTCAACAACTTTTCAAAAGAAATATTTTTTAACTTTTCTAAGATTTTGGACAACAAACTCAAAGGAATTTCACTCGACTACGAGCTACTTACGATCTAAGTGAATTGAAAGAACTTATGAAATAAAAGACTTTTCCCTGACTTAATAATGCAAAAACACACTCTTCAACCAAACAAGAAAATGAAAATAGATTTTTTTCTTTTTATTTAAATTCTAGTAAAGAAAGAAAGGAAAAATGCCGACAAGTAAAAAACCAAGAAAAACAATTCTGGCCTAAATCGCAGATCGCAAAGAATCAGGTCAAAAATCACACACTGGCAATTTTAAAAACAATGACTCTCACACTTGTCTAAAAACCTTAAAACTTTTATTTTTATTTTTATTTTTATTACAACTTTTTAATTAAGAAAAAGAAGTCTAAGGGTAAGATCAATCCTAAGCTACTGACTGCTCACAACAGAGATTCAAACACCTGAGAGGAATAATTCTTATCAAAGGAAATGATGATTTCCTTACCCTCAACAAAAAGTATCATGCACAAGCACGCAACTGTTACTCAAACAACACGCGTGTGAACGCGCACTGGATAGAGACAGAGGGCGTGTACACGCGGGCTGACCTTGTATAGGCCGCATGTATATCTAAACTCTGAGAAAAAATGAAAACAAACAGACCAAACCAGGAAGAGACCACTGATATTGATAACCAGGATCCCTTAAAGGCTTGGGCACTCTTTCTAACAGAAAAACAACTAATGTAAGGAAAAAATGATAAAGCAACAACAATCTGAGATAGGACTACTAGCAAACAAAACTTTAGACAGAATTCCAGAAAACCCCCTGAGAATGTGTGATTCTGACAGGGAAGAGGATGACTACCTCTGAGGTTCTCTGAACTCTACATGCTACTGCTACCTCTACAGCTAGCGTTCACACATGGGCTATAAGAGAGTAGGGCGGGGGTACACGTGTGCAGACCTTGTGCAGACCGCGTGTACCTCTGTGGGTTCCGAAAACACAGCTAAGCAAAAGTTAGGGAAAGATGGTATGGAAAACCAGACTCCCTGCTAGCTCAGACCTTACAGAAATGAAAAGAAAAGACAGGCAAGAAAAACTAGTCTTTAAACTACCAAAAAACTAAATAAAATTCCAGGAACCCTAGAGAATTTCCCCAGTATGGTCGCCAATTCTGTTGTTGGGAAAATCTCCCTATGGACTAGCAAATAGAGTTCTAACTTTGCATGCAGATATGACCGAAGAGAAATTACTTTCTACCTTCATCCCTAGATTTAAATCCCCTTTTCTTAGTAAATGCATGGAAAGATCAACCTACCTCCTTCCCGGCGTTTGATGTCGATCCTCCGTTGTGCTTGATTACTTGTTCGCAATACTCCTTCCAAAGCTGACCTACATTCAAGACAAGAAACAACTATGCATGCATACTACTTATATACTAACGGGTTAGAAATCAAAACATATACTGATCAAACTATAAATAGTTCATGAATTGGGACGGGAAAAACATTTTCTTTATTACTTTAAATGAGTCAACTTACAAAAGTTGAGACCGGCCACCGCTCCTTGAACCTGATCCTGGGCTCCTCTTCTTCTATCCCCCAACTGCTTTGCTTTAAATCTCCTTTGGCATAAGGAAAGGATAAAGGGTTGGGACAATGGGAATACGTAAATGGGCAGAGTTTCTTTGCTATATTTTTTTCTTTTTCAAATGGGACCCCTACCCCTTCTTTTATAGGCTAGAAAGAGCTAGGTATTTGGACGAACCCTCGGCCATGCATGACCGGGAGTTTCAGTTAATTCACCCATAGCTTTTTGTTCCGTCGACAACTTTCCTTTTTTTCATTCTTTTGTCGGTCCACGTGGGCTATTTTGGGTCAGTCAGCGTGTACATGCGTGCAGTAATGGATTAGGGTGCGTGGGCCTTTATAAAAGAGGATTTTGAAAGAGTTTTTCAACAGTGCTTTGGCAAAGAAGGGATATGAGTTGGCCTGATGCCAGGTAAGCATGTGTGGTGCAATTTAGGGTTATAACACCTGAGCCTAGGCTGGAGGGTGAGTGACCGCAAGGAAGAGGAGGCTTTAATAATTCTTGTAAACTATTGGGATCATGCACACAGTGGGTAGTTTCCCGTGCAGAAAAACCTTGGAAAAGAAGATGAAATCATGATAGCTCTTGTGAACTATTGAATTGGAATCATGCACCCAATGGGTACGCCAAGGAAAGCGATGAGCATGGATAACAAAACTACCATGTGGATACAAATTCACAAACTGCATAGATAAGTACTGTGATAAGATTATGAAATTTTCCTTTTGAATTTTGAACAACAGTAAGATGTTTTCACACGAAATTGTGATTAATGTGCTTGTTGTCCAAGAATTATTGAAGGCAGATGACGAAGACTAAGATCCTGAAAGAGGACCTGACCAAGGATGAAGGTCAAGACTTCTGAAGTGGTTGAATGAGAAAGTCATGACAGGTGTTTTTGAGAAAGAACACCGATGACGGTGTTCCTTTAAGGGGGAGGGAATTGTAACACCCTGTTTCCCCCAATTTGTAATTAATCATAAAATAGGAATTTCCATGCTAATGCATGGGGAAAATGTAAATGTATTATTGTTTGAGTTGTCAATAAATGACTGTGGGGGTGAATCCTTGAAAGTATTGGCCATGATATCACTAGAGGAAAAATGTGAAAACTATACAAGAGGGTTCATATATCAAATAACCCCAAATCTTCCTTGATAAGGATGAAAAACCTCCTTCGAATCCCAAGGAAAGAAAAAAATTCAATGAAAAAAGGACCGGTGATTGAATCACCAACCACCCCCATGAATGGAAACATGGGCTGTAAGTCTGAAGTACCACAGGGACCTGTAGACCTAAGCTTCCTTATGACAGAAGGAACCGAATAGATCAGCAAACCCTCCTAGGTAAGAGGGACACACACACGGGAGAAGGAGACTCCAGACGATGGTAGAAGCTCCCAAGGGAGAGGCGTTAATCTCTCCAGTAAATAATGAATAGAAGGCCATGAGCTTGATGCTTAAGAGCATCTGAGAAACCTCGTTAAGGCCACAACTGAGTGAGAAAGCTCTGAGTTGCAGAAAATAGGACCTGAACAGAAGCTGAAACAGAGAGAGAAACCTCCAAAACTGTGAGAATTCCCTGGTGATATCATGGCTTGGCATGGGGGTGGCCAAAGTGCTAAGAATGAATTCCTCTGAGCCTATGGTCGGGTGGAAGGATGAACACCCATGGTTAGTTGGTTGGCGGCAACCTGTAATAGATAAGTGATTTCCTACCCTGTGTAATTTAGATGTAACTGTGTATGAATTGGTTATATTGTGCATGCTTTCAGGAATGTGAATGAATGCTTAATGGATATATTGTATCCCTTCTATCTCTGCTTGGTTGTATAATTAGTCAAGTAAGGAATTATATGGGTCGGACATGACCTGTTCTCATAAATTCTTGAGTTTGGTAGCGTCTTAAGCTAGAGCCACGAACCGTGAGCTTGTCGACCTTAGGTGTAGTTGCATGTACAATGGTTTACTCATCTAGTCGGTCTGAGCCCCTTGGAGGATGGATTTTGTCAAGATCATGAAATTTAGTGCCGATATGCACAGGCTTTCTGCGATCAAATAGAATCCCATAACCCCTTAATGAAGGAGCGCAGTAGTTGTGTTGAAGACTCTTCTAAGAGTCAAAATCCAGGAGAAAGAGCGCAAATATCTCAAGTCCTTCATAGTTGACGGAGCTCAAGAAGGATAGAGAATTGAAAATACTGAAAGAAAGTACCCTTACATTTTCTAGATGAACGGACAAGATCCTTTCGGAGGATCTAAGTTCTATCACGACTGCTAGATTGGAGGAAGGAACATAGGCGTTAACACCTCGACCCTTTTAGCCTTCACGAGTAGTGATGGGAAGGGAGGGTAAGGCCAGTGTGTGTTCGTTTGGAGGAGGATAAGGGAAGGGAGGGTCTATGCTAGGCCCCATAGAAGTCTCGGGGATTTTGTCCCTCGAAGAAAAAGATGAAAAATTCTAGGTTACCATAGTGGGTGTGTGACAGTGCCCTATACGTATCGAAGGATACAATTTGCATCTTTCCAATGTAGCTCATACAGCTCCTGCATGAACCTGGAAACTATGCCAACTACATATGAGAGGTCTGGTCTGGAGTGTGTGAGATACAACAAGCTTCCCACTAGTTGTCTGTACAGTGTGTTTTCAACCAGTGGAGTCTCCCCGCCATCCTCAATTTTGACTCCTGATAGGAAAGGAGTCGAAGCAGACTTGCAATCTGTCATGTGAAATTTCTCAAGGAGATCTTGTGCATACTTGGCTTGAGACAGTTTGATGCTTGATGCATCCTGACTGATCTCAAGTCCAAGGAAGAAGTGTAGCGGACCCATGTCCATCATCAAAAACCTTTCATGAAGAATCCTCTTAACTGCAGCAATCGCTGAAGTCGAGCAACCGATGATCAACAAATCATCGACATACAGAACTAAAAGTAGAAGTGAATCATCCATCCTAAGAATGTATACATTCAGGTCTAATTTACAACGTAAAAAGTTCTGTGACAATAGCTAGGAGTCCATCTTGGCATACCATGCCCTCGGAGCCTACTTGAGGCCATAAAGTGACTTCTTCAATCGACAGACCAAAAATGAGTCCTGCATAAATCCCTTGGGTTGCTCCATGTAGATATTCTCAGGGAGATCACCGTGAATAAATGCATTCTTCACGTCCATCTGATGGACTTCCTATCCCTTGGGTACCACAATGGCAAGTGCCAATCGTATGGAATCCATCTTCGCTACTAGAGCGACGGTCTCATCATAGTCAATACCATGAACCTGTTGAAAGCCTTTGGCGACAAGCTTGGATTTGTATCTGTTGATCTATCCATCTGTTTTGCTCTTGGTCCTGTAGACCCATCTGCATCTGACAAGTTTCCTCCCAGAAGGAAGGGGAACCAAATACCAAGTCTAGTTCTCAAGGAGGGAGTTGTACTCCTCCTGCATGGCAGATTCCCAAAAGGGATTTCCAGCAGCCTCGCCATAAGATTGTGGATCTGAAAACTAAACAAAGAAAAGATTCCTGGAAGGCAATGGTTCAGTGGAAGTGAGTGCAATAGGAGTCTCCTCAAAATCAGATCGAGTCCTCCTAGTATCGGTTGGATCACCAACGAGATTCCTTGCATCCTGAAGAGTAGTCTGTGCCCACTTGGGCCTCTGCTCTGGCTCTGCGACTGCATATGGATGCTCTGACTCTACATCCGACTGTACTAACTCTGAATCTGAATCTGAATCCTCTGATTCCTCTGAACCAGAATTCTCTTCTGAAGAAGAGTCGGCATGTGCATGCTCATTGGTGTTCCTGAGTTTATACTTTAAGGCTATAAAGTATACCATCAAGGCATTCATAAAGGTAAAGGTAATTAAAGGGTAAGAATCAAAATGAAGGGTAAATCAGAGTTAGTTTCTCAATTGCCTCTGTCTAGCTTCCCATTATTCTTGGATGCTGATATCTCTCTCAATAGCTGCCCATGAACGTTCTAATTCAACCCGGTTAGTTGATGTTTGCAGAATAGTATTAAACAGGTTTAAAGAAACGCTAATTTGATCTTGGAGGCCAGGTTCTATGTTGGGCTGTCTATTATTTGGGACAGTCATGAAAATAAAGTTTTATTTAAATATGAAAAGTTTGAAGATTTTTTGCTTTAGTTTTTAAGGGATGAAAAGAGAAAAAGAGTTTTGGAACTCAAAATAGTAGAATAATAACAGTTGAGGTTGTTTCCTGTACTTGAAACAATTTTAAGAATAGTAAAATAACAAAGTAGTACTGTTGAGAAAATGTGAGGCTTTAATCACGAAAGAATCTCATATTGTAACAGGAAACAAAGAGGAAAACGAGATTTCTAATGAAGTGTAAGATATAATCATTCAAATGACCTACAGGTCTTGAAATTGTTGATAGCAATCACAGAGGAAAAACTGTAAATATTTCAATAACCAAATCAACTCAAACTACAATAGATGTGTGAAATAAACTTATAGTTGATCATTCATTAGAAAGACGTAAGGAGAAAAATATTGAAAAAAATTGGAAACAGGGTAAAGAACATATAGCTTCAAGTTGACAGAATTCAGAATCTCGTCTGTACTATTTATATCACAGTGGATTCGAAAAAAAATTTAATACAATCAGCTCTCTCAAAAACAAAAATCCTTTTCTCAGTCTTGTGAAAATATATTTATACATGATCACCAAACATTTTTCCTGTTGGTGATTAACTAACTTCCTAAGATTAACAGTTACATGAATGAACAATGTCAAACCGTTTACATTTCTATTCTAACTGCTTTATTATTCCAATGATGAAAATCTTCAAAACAGTATTTCATGTCTGTGTTGATGAACCTACTCCTTCTGCTTTAAGACAGCGAATCCATTTTCCTATAAACTGTACTAAAACTTTGGGAGCTTCTGGAATATCCTTTGCTTCAAATAAGAAAAACTTTCTCTGCAGTTCTGGCAGACGATCTTCAATAATCTTTCTCGTGAACTTAATAGTTTGTAGTTTTAAGTTAGGCATTACTATCCATTTGTCAATTTGAGTGACATTGATTACCTTTATTTGTGGGATCTCTTTCTGAATTTCTTCCAGATCCTCTTTGAATCTTAACTGATGCTTAACCATGTTCATTTCCCCTAACAACCCTGAACAGTCATTTTTTCCAATGTTCAATGAAGTTTTCTCTAAACGGTCAAAAATTCCTTGACAATTGTCTCCCCGAAATCCTCTTTCGTTGAAAAAGCCACTGCTTTTTGGAAAGTCGCTCTCGCTGCTTTCACTTCTCTTTCTTTCTGGAGAATATTTTCCAAGGATTTACTTGTTTCCTGAAAGTAATTCTGAACAAATCCCAGATTAAAAAACACTCCCTGCTGTTCTTTTTCTATCTTCATATGTATTTCCAATACCTGGGCCTCGAAGATTACAGGCTCTACCACTTGATTTGAAATGGAATTAATCTTATCTTGTAATTGTTTATTTATTTCCTCTTGCTTTATGACCTGTGCTTGAGTGACTTGTATTTTCTGATTTGCTTCCTCTAAACTTGCTTTCATTTTTTGAATCTCTTGAATATCATTTAATCTAGCTCGCTCTAGACCCGTTTTTATCCCCCAACTAATATTTCTTTCAGTCTCATTTAATTGATCCTGTAGCTGAGCTATCATCTGATCTTTCTGCTCCAACATAGTTGTCAAACTACCCATAGAGTATAAATTTGGCGATGCTAAGGCTCTCATTGTGCCTGCTATCTCTGTAGCGAATTCTCCCTCTTTAAGTTTTTGTCCATCTATAATGATCTTGTGCTTTTTAATCATCATATCTCCTCTTGGATGCATTTCTTGTTTTATGATAGTCTTTCTCTTTCTACTGAAAAAATAATCGGAGGGAGGAATATTATCTCTAGAAATAGGCTCAAGATCACTAACGTATAGAGCTCCCTCTTGGGGGTTTCCATAAGTAGACTACAATGGAGTCAAAGAAGTAATGGGACTTCCAATTTCTATTGATGGTGTTCCTCCTACTTTTTTGGGAATATTTTCAGGGATTTCCGAGGCTATTTCCAACTCCTTTCCTTTCCCTGCCTCTGATTTTTCTTCCAGAGGAACCTCTATTTCTTGTGAAAGAATTTATGTCTCCTTCATTTCTCCCTTTGTATTTGCTTTATCCTGTACATATGTTTCAAAGCCTGGGGGAGGCCCTTCCAACTCTAGAGGAGGGGTCGTGGATTCACCCTGCAAAATTTTTGGCAAACAGCTTCGCCTGTGACTTTGGAAGGACATAAACCAGTTTGTAAGTCGGGTGATGAGGCATGTACCATGTTCAATACCTCCTCATAAGTTTTAAACTCCTTGAATATATCATCATAAACAAATTTTTCATGTTCATAAGCTTTCATATTACAGTGCATCAAATGTCTGCTTACTAATTGATAAGGTTCATGCTTTCTGTGCTCAATATCTACCATTTTTATCTCTTCTAATGCTTCAGCTTCCACTTTAGAATGGTCTATGTTGAGTAATGAAAATTTCCCGACATACACAGGGAAGATTGGCCAGGATTTCTTTTGAGTTGCATTTAGCTCTATTTCAATACCACCTTTCACTATTTGATGTGCTACCTCCCTCAATATCAGTCTTTCCGGGAGGAATTTCGGAAGTGCGTGAGGGGGGATTGAGCATCCGTAAACCCTAATATAAGAGAATTTTTCATCAACAAACCAATCGGCTATTTCTTTTAGATTTCTTGAGACTGACTCAGAAATGTGAGGGGGTTCACAGCCATAAAACATTTTATGCATTGGAATTATAATAAAATGACAAATTTCGTAAAATGCATTTTTAGCATTTTCTTCCCATAGCAGAGAGTGATACTCGTGAATGGGTTTGGGGCAAGTTATGTTCCAACTCCAATTCATCAAGGGGAAAGGAGTCACAAAGAAAACTGCATCCATAGTACGCTGACATATAAAAGGCCATTGGTTGACCTTTAGATTTTGTAACTCTGTAATTTGAAACTTCTTAAGCTAGGTTATCAGGCAAAATCTTACTCCAGTTGAAAGTATATCCTTCTAAAGCTTCTTCTAAAAAGGGCACCCATTCTGTAGGAAAATGGCAGGGATTCTATTTTCCGAAAATTCTACACAACATAATAGATACATAGACCATGTATTCGTTCAAAGATGTTGTGGCATAAACCCCATGGGTATCATCCCTAAAATTTGATGGAAATCTCCACCATTCTCTGATTAAATCGGGATAAGTTTGGTCTGCCTTAGTACACTCCTTCCTTTCAAATTCAACTAAAAACTCGGCATTATAAATGTACTTTGGATTTGGTGAGAGTTTATACATTACTTGTATATGTTCTAGCCTGAATGAGCCAATGACGACCCCTTGATCATTTAAAATGCTTCTTGTCGGGATATTTAAAATGCGCCATGATCTTATGAAGCTATGATTCTGCTATATCCCGAAAGTGATTCTCGGAATCAATAGGAGAATTCTTGATTTCGTATTCCAAGAATTCAGAGATTTGTGACCAGGATTTAATGGAGTCGATAGCGTGCGGTGTAGTGTCGGATATGATATCTCCTTCCGGGTTACGCATCTCCTATGTATCTTCACTCTTATTCAGTGCTTTCTTCAGTGCCATGACTTTATGTTAGCTGGAAAACCTGTCACAGAGAAGGCGTGTATGAGCTCGACTGAATGCATCTTACGCTTGATAGTATGAAATAGAATATGTTGTGAAACTCAGACCTTTAAACTCTATTTTAATTCATTTAACGATGAAGGCACTGATGCAGCTGACAAGAATTCAATACATTTAATGTAGTAGATATTTACTAAGATATGCATTAGTGTCACATATCATCAGATATCATTTATTAAAGTGGCCACATTTTGGTGCTTTTGAATTCAAAATTAAGAAAATTTCATTCAATCAGAAACCGAAACGTGAATAAACCCTTAAAAATTTTGATTGTCATTAATCATGCTTTCAAAACAGAATTAATTTGGACTAATTACAGATTATGACACGAGATTTCGCGTTTCGGGATTTCGGGGACCGTGTTGACAAGAGTTATGTTATTGCTGAATCCCGAATTCTGAAATTGCGAAATCACAATAATTTTAAATTAGGACTTAAATTTGTTTTAATAAAGTAATAAATCAGTATTAAACTTTCGGGATTTCGGGGATTGTAAATACATGAGGTATGACATCAATGAATCCCGATTTCCGAAATTGCGAAAACATTAACTTAAGCCGTAAATTTTTATTGTAGTGAATTAATTAATCAGGATTAAGGACTAACTTCCAAAACAGAATTAATTTAGCTTAAACACAGATTAAGAGTCAGGACTTTGTGTTTCGGGATTTTGGGGATCGTGTTGTCAAGAGGAATGTCATTGATGAATCCCGAATTCTTAAATCGCGGTATGATTAATTTAGTCTTTAATAATTAGTAAATTCAATATTTCGGAAATTCGGGGATCGGAATTCCGCAATTGGAAAAGCATTAAAACCTATGTTCTCAGTAAACCCCAAATTATGAAAAACTTTTTTAAAGGTTAATCTTAACTCCTTTAGGGTTTAAACTTTTCGTGATTTAACAAATAATTTTACAGAAAGCGCATCGAGACCTTTATAACATTTTAGGATTTTTTCCTTTTATTATTTAAAAAAGGATTTCGGTACCGGCCTTTTGGAAAAGATAGTGAGGGTTATGCTTCGTGAAAATCCGAAACCCAAAAAAGGAAGATTTTAGTTTTGAAAATAAAAAATTTAATATATGTTTCAACATAGGCTCCAATTGGGGACCTCGACTCCTTGTGGTACGAGGAGAATAGGTAGACTTAGTGCCTTTATTGGGTAAATGGATTCAATGGCTTCTTTCTGTAGAACTTGTTTAGGAAGGGGATACAGAGGGGAAAAGAGATTTCACGTTTACTTTTGAAAATCTCTTAAAAACTCTCAACGATGTAAACTCAACTGCAATCACATTCATGATCTTATCCTTCTCGCCACTAAATTTAAATTTTCTTTAAGATGATCAAAACAATCCTAGGAAACCCAACAGATCTTGTGGGATTTTGGCTTGCATCAAATGAAGTAAATTTCATGTTTTTTAATTGGGGAGCCTTGTCTAGATTTGGGATGAAGATCCGGATTTGAAAAGGTTGGTTACCATAATAGAGTTGAAATTATGTATGACAACCTTACATATACCTCAGATATTTCTTCACTGCCAGCGAGGTTGCTCAGTACCCCAGTGAAGTTATCTGTCCCTTTTTACTAAATTTCCTTTCACCACTTCGAATCATAATTATGCATTTAACCTCAGATATTGCTTCACTTCCAGCGAGCATGTTCAATACCCTGGTGAAGTTATCTCTCCCTTTTTACTAAGACAAGGGCAATCATTTAAATGAATTTCCTTTCATTGTCTTTTGGACTAGATGGGGACAATCAAATATGAATTTCCTTTCACCATCTGTCTTATATTTTACTTTTTGAATACAAAGTGGGGGAAAGTGGTACTTAATATACCAGGGATGGTATCTGTGTAAAAATTGCAGTGGAGGTCTGTCAACTTGTTTTGATTACTCTAGACCAACCTTCTCTTAACTTTGAAAACACCTTAGTCCGCAAAGAAAAATGGGAAGATTAATTCCAGGGGTCTTCCTTCGAGCAAGCTTAAATCCTTAGAAAACTATTAAGAAACCTAGGAGACTCAGGATTGGCCTAAGCATAAATTTTTTTAGTCAGAGAGTGAGGAGTTATGAGGATTGGTCTACCTTTTAAGAACTGTTTTTTAGCTTCAAAAGTTAAGACATAATCTCTTCTCCCTCTGTGGGAAAATTGGAAAGTTATTTTGGTCTTTTAAGAACGTAAAAATGAGGATAGAAAGGGGCGACGGAGAAAGACTTGGAAATCGAAAAAAAACAGGGGTCATGAATTAGACCCAACTCTTGGAACTCTTTGTCAAAGACGCTTTCCTCTCTTTGTTCATTTTAATTACCTCTTATCTTATTCTAGGTGCAACTCTTAGGGCCTAGATTTAGAAATCATTATTTTAGTGACATATCACACTTACGAGACAATTGCCACACTTTTAAAAACCTTTGTTTGAAAAAATAGACTTTTCTGGAATTCACACCTTTGCCTTACCATTTTCATTCTCTTTTGAAATAACCAAAATCTTATATCACCTATTTTCAGAGAATTTATTTTCTGAAATATGAATATATGTTTGATCCTTTAGCTTTGTTTGGGCTGCAAGTTGGGATCCTGTAAAGGAACATAATGAAGAGTATCAGGGATTTTAAAAGAATTGAATACATTGAAAATTTTATATCCCTACTTCTAGAAAAACATTAACCTATATATATTTTTTATTTTTATTTTTTTAAAGAAGACTTACCAAAGAAAATTATGAAATAAAAAGAAAAATCAAACGGTATATACGGTGGGAATTTTGAAAATCATTTATTCCATGTAATTTTTTAAATAACGCCCATTGACAGGGGCGTTGAGGATTTTACTGTCCAAATTCTCTAGCAGAAATGATTTTTTTCCCTCAAGAATTGTTACCTTGAACGGTCTGTACCAGATGTGATCGAATTTACCATGTTTTGTTGAGTCTTCCTTCCTTGCATCCCATTTTAAAACTAAATCTTTTGTTATGAACATAAAATATACATAAATAGATATTCATAACATAATAATAGTTAATAAATAATAATTATTAATAATGAAAGGTCATGTCTCAAAGGACATGACTATTGGTAAAGGGCACCCCTGCGTGGGTATATAAGTAGGCCCTCATTTCTCAATTGTAATCATCTCATCATATCATATCTTATCTATTCATATTTTATATATTATTTACAGTCCTATATGGATTACTTTGTTATATTCCAAGTATTTTGGATAATTCTTATGTGAGCGAACTTTGTTCGTCTCATTTGGTATCAGAGCTTCGTTTTTCTGATCCCGGCCTTTGGTTAGTGTCATTCTCAGACCTTGTCTGAACCAGTTTTTGGCCAACCATACTTCATTCAGAGTTTCTCTGATTGTTCTCGATCTTTGATCAAATCAGGCTTTTAGCCACATATTTGGTCTTTGACCACAAATCAGGCCCTTGGCCACTTACATTTTTGAATTTATCAATTTGTTGCAAATTCAAAGAAAATAACACAGATTCGTGAGAAAGATTACTCCACTGCTAAGTAAGAAATTGAAGAAATTTCTGCTACAAATCCAAGAAATCCAGAAATCAGAAAAGTGAAAAAATTATTAAAAAAAAAATCTGCTGCCATTATCACTCTGAATCATCCAAACATAGTGTAGGAGGAATTGTTGGTCCTACCATAGATCCAAGGAAAAAAAAAAAAAAATAAATAAAAGAATTGTTCACTGCAAAATTCGTAAGGAAGCTCTTTGTATAAATTTGTAAAAATAATATGTCTGACATTTAGAAGGTAATACTAAAACGAAGCGGACGGTTCTTAACTCCTTGTATAAAAGGGAATTGAACCAAATTATAGAAATTTGCAAGGACATGGAGCGACCAAAATTGTCATACAACCTGCAATTCGGTTTCCGTTCATTTAATTATTGATCCGTACAAATACCCAAAATATTGCAACACAATAGTTTTGGAATTCGAAGGTTATATCATCTTGTTTCATCGAGAGTCGCAACTACAAGCACTGAAGATTTGAGAAGACATCGTGTGCTAGAACAAAAGTTCAAAGGGAAGCCTTCCAGTGCTTATGCTTTGAGGACAAAGCATTTTTAAGGGGAAGGCAATGTTATGAACATAAAATATACATAAATAGATATTCATAACATAATAATAGTTAATAAATAATAATTATTAATAATGAAAGGTCATGTCTCAAAGGACATGACTATTGGTAAAGGGAACCCTTGCGTGGGTATATAAGCAGGCCCTCATTTCTCAATTGTAATCATCTCATCATATCATATCATATCTATTCATATTTTATATATTATTTACAGTCCTATATGGATTACTTTGTTATATTCCAAGTATTTTGGATAATTCTTGTGTGAGCGAACTTTGTTCGTCTCATCTCCCAGGATAAAATCTTTGTCTTCGGCTTTACGGTCGAATAGTGCTTTCATGTCATCTTGGTATTTATGCAACCTTTCATCCACTTCATCCCTATGTTGTTGGACTTCAATCAGCTTATTTATCCTTCTTGTGACATGATTTGGTTCTTCCTTCTCATCTTGCCAAAGTTTCATTACAGGAAGCACTAGATTTATAGGTAACACTACATCGGTCCCATATACCATTTGGAAAGGGGAAGTGTCAATAGAATTTTTCGTGCCTATCGGATTTGCCCACAGAGCGTATTTCAAATGCACATGCCAGGATTTCTTATTTTCACTCAGTGCTTTGTAAATTATATTGATTAAGCTCTTGTTTGAAGACTCAGCCAGCCCATTTCCCTGGGGGTAATACGCAGTGGAATGACCAAGCATGATATTGTATTTTTGGCAGAAACTGAGCATAGCCATACATTTAAAGGACTGAGCATTATCTGTGACTATCTTTCAGGGGCAGCCGAATCTAGATAAAATATTCTCTTCTAAAAAATCTATTACCACCGAATCTGTAGCCTTTCTGGTTGGGATAGCCTCCACCCATTTGGTGAAGTAATCTGCTGCAATTAGGATCCATCTATGTTGAGCACTAGAATGAGGATTAATTACACCTATGAAATCTAATCCCCATTGCTGAAAAGGAACTTCCATTTTGACTGGAACCAACGGCATCGCTGGGAGCTTATGCTTACTTGCAAACAATTGACAAGGGTTGCAAGCTCGAACCTTGGTGTTGATGTCCAAGAAAACTTTGGGAAAATAATACCCTGCCCTTAGGATCTTATAAGTCGTTTCCCTCCAAGCATGGTGTCCTCCTCATACTCCTTCGTGAAATTGGCTTATGACCTTTTCTGTTTTTTATTCGACCAAACAAACCAACAGGAAGCCAAGAGGGTCCTTCCAATACAATTGTCTTCTGGATATACAGTATTTGACCGCATGTAGCTTCAGTATTCTGGCTTTAGATGAGGTCAAGTCACTTGGGAACTTCAAGGTCAACAGATAGGACACTATGTATTTGTACCAATCTGATAAAGCAAACTTCTTTGCGATTCTGATTTCAGTTATTTGTTCATCGAGTTCGTTAATGTCCACACACTCTTCACTTCTCTATAATCCATTTATCCCGAGAGCTCTAAAATTTGATTCAGCTAAGAGTTTAGCTAAACATTGCCCCTTCACTAGTTTCGTTGGTTTAATCTCCAAATCGAATTCTTGAATTTTGGCAAGCCACCATCGTCTTTTTCCACCACTGTCGGACTGAACCAAAACATCTTTTACGGAGCTAGTGGGTATGTACGCAATCACCTTAGAATGCAACACATAGGTTCTGAAAGCCTTTAACGCCTTCACCATAGCATATTCTTATTTTTCCATTATATTATATTTAAGTTCGGCATCTCTAAGACTTTTTCTAAAAAAGGCTATCAGTTGCTCGAAACCTTCTTCATTTTTTTAGAGGAGAACTGCGGTGAGTTTGTGTTTAGAGGCAAATAAGAAAATAATAAAATTCTTTAGATAATCAGGGCTTGCTAGTATGGGTACCTCGCTTATAACCTTTTTGATGCATGCAAACAATGCTTTAGCTTTCGCTGTCCATTTCACTTCGTTGTTTTTCTTTAGCATATATGTGATCAATTTCACGATTTCAGCAAAGTTTGGAATAAATCTCCTCAAAAAAATTATTTTTCCTAAGAATGACTGAATCGCTTTTACATTCCTAGGAATATTTATTGTGTCTATAGCTTCAACTATTTTAGGGTCAATTCTAATTCCATCTCGAGACACAATATGGCCCAAAAGTTTACCTTCTTACATAGCGAAGTGAGACTTTTTGGGATTTAAAGACAAACCAAATTTGTGGCATTTTTCAAACGTCTGCTTGAGATGTATCAGGTGATCTTCATCAGATTTAGAAAAAACGGTTAGATCATCAAGATAGATAAACACAAATTTGTCTATTTCGCCAATGAAAGAGATATCCATAGCCCGTTGGAAAGTAGCACCTGCATTCATCAAACCAAAAGGCATCTTATCATACATAAATGTACCCCAAGGGGTAGTAAATGCTTTCTTTTCTTTATCGTGTTCACAGACGGCGATTTGATTGTACCCAGAAAAGCCGTCAATCATTGACATCCTATTTTCCCCAACTACTTTTTCTAAAACATGATCCATTTTGGGTAGGGGGTAATTATCTTTGAGGGATGACTTATTAAGATTTCTAAAATCAACACATAGTCTAATTTCCACATTTTTCTTTCTAACTGGGACCAGGTTTTCTACCCAATCTGAGTATCTCAGTGGTACAATTATCTTTGCATATAAGATCTTTTTGACTTCTTTTTCGATCACAGGCAATAATATAGGATTAATTTGTCTGAGTTTTTATCTAAAGGGTTTGACACTGGGCTTCAGGGATATCTTATGTTCAATCACAGTGGTGTCATAGGTTCTCAGTTCTTCATAAGACCAAGCGAACATGTCCTTGTAATTTTTAAGCAACTCCACGTACTTACTTTTAGTTTCTAGGGATAAATATTTGGATAGTTTCACCAACTGAGGGTTTTCTTTAGTACCTATGTCACAGTCTTCAACCTCTTCAGGTTGAGGTTGTAGAGTGAATTTTGAAGGGATATCATCTTGATTGAATAATCTTTCCAAGGCAATCAGGCCTTTCGGGATTTGGTTATTTTTAAGAACGAGCATTCGGTGATTTGTGATTTTATCATGAAACTCTTAAGGATCCTCCCCTTCTTGCATGATCCAAATAGGATCATTTTGGTTTTCTTGGTCAGCATGCATTTCAGCAAACTCGTCTATTGATTCTAAAAATTTGTGAAGTTGTTCATCATCCTCAAAGATTTGCCAATGTTGTATGTTATTCAGTGTAGATGGTCGGTGCCTCATTTGTATGTGGTACTTTAGTTTAAACATGGTGGGAGGTGTGAATGTTGAGGCTGCCTTGGCAAACGCATCAGCCTATTGGTTTTCATTTCTAGGAATGAAATGAACTTTGATAGAGGAGAAGAAATTTTCGATCAGATCCCAGACACAATTCCTATAGGACCTCAAACTAGGATGTTTATCCTGGTACTTTTGGTTTACTTGTTTAATGATTAGCTCGACGTCACCAAAGACTTCGAGGTTTTTTATTTTCATTCTCCTGACAGCTTCTAACCCTAACACTAAGGCTTCATACTCACATACGTTATTAGTGTGGTTCTCATTCCACTGTAATCTGTAGGAAAAGGGAATTACGAATTGATTATCAGGGGCCACCAGGAGTGCCCCAACTCCAGCTCCAAAATAGGATGAAGCACCATCAAAAAACATCTTCCATACACCCGAGCTATATACATTTTCTTTTAATCCTTGTTTTTCTGTTTTTTCGTCTGTACAACTTTCATCTTTATCTACTTCAAAATCATCGTCAATAGATAATATACAATTTCCTAAATCTTGGTCAGCAATATATACAGGTTGGTTATTCGGATTATGTGGATAACCTACCGTGAACGCCAACCTAGTTTCTCTATAAAGACTCGTGTATTGTCCCCCAAATACTGGAATTGTAGCATATGTCATGTCAAGCTGGAGAGATCCCCCA
The DNA here is from genome assembly GCA_009831015.1 of Picea engelmannii. Classification (NCBI taxonomy): domain Eukaryota; kingdom Viridiplantae; phylum Streptophyta; class Pinopsida; order Pinales; family Pinaceae; genus Picea; species Picea engelmannii. The sequence continues at coordinate 539,841 of ML805338.1, forward strand.
AGTTTGGCACCCCATGACCTAGATAATAGCATACCATATTTAGGAGGGATATCGACGACTACTACGTCCATGAGAATGCTTTTAGCGAGTATTTGTGCCAGATTGACCACCAGGTCTTTAATCATACCTATGCATTTGACCTTTCTTGAATCAAATGAATATAAGTCTCCATATGGCCTAGTGATTTCGAGACCTAACTTCTCCATAATGGATTTTGGCATCACATTGTGGGATGCTCCAGAATCTAGCATACAGTTATGAAGTAGGTGGTCGAACAAGTTCAATGTGATATAGAAGGGGGCAACAGTGTCTCTCGCACCTTCGAAATGTGAACCAAAAACTATGTTTGGCTTGTCATCTTCTAAGTTGATGACATCGGCTTGGATTTCGTCTTCTGAAAAGCTAATCATCTTAGCAATTTGTTTTCTATATATGGGATTTTTAGCCAGTTCAACAAGTGGGATAGGGATTTTGATCTTATTTATTTCATTTTCCAAATTAAAATTTCCCAGGGCCTTGTCGTTCTCTATGTTTGGGGCCTCCATTCCTTTCTTTTCAGCATTTCTTTGTGGTGCGGACTTGATTTTAGACACATGAACCTGTTTTTTCTTAGTGGGTGTTCCTACTGACTTTGACTTGATAGGTTGTGTGTCAGCGGTTTGGGTTTTTGCAGTTTTTTTCTCAGCAACCTTTGAAGTTGCTTCATCAGTTTCGCCTCTAAGCAAAATCTTTTTTGTTAGGGCAGTTGGAAGACTCTTGTTCCTAGGTCTTAAATTATATTCCTCATGAAGTTCAGCTATAATATCATCTGTGACACCTTGATAGGCCAAATATTCAGAAGTATCGTTGCTAACATCGTCTTCCGATCTAATTTCATTGTTTAAAGATTTTTCGTAATCTTGTCTTGATAAATAGGGTGATTTATTATCATCGCCAAGATTATTTATATCCTCATAGAACTCTTAAAAATATTCTAGGTCTTCTTCTCCAATGAAGTTTTCACTTTTGAAGGGGGTTGGAATTTTTTTATCTTCATTTTTAATTTTTTTCTGTGGGGCCTGAGGATCGGGATTCCTTCTAAAATCCTTCCTAGGAAAATTATCCCTTTTTTATTTATCTAGTTCCATTTTTGAGATCTTATTTGAAAGTTCTCTAATTACCCTAGCCATCTCATCTATTTTATCTCCCGAGGATTTCCCCGATCCTGAGGACCCACCTTGTTCTTTGAATGCCCTATTTTCTTTATTCCCGGTTTCTATTTTTGCTTTTAATTTCCCTGATGGCATCATGTTCGATTCAATCTCTAAAGCATCATATTGCATTTTGGTGAGATCTGCTAATCTCCTTTCTCTCAATAATAGAGTGAAATCAGGATCAAAGGCTCCAGCGAAAGTCACCTTAGCTGCGGGTTGAGAAGGTTTGACCTCGACCAGGATTTTATTATACAACTTGTTAAACCTTTGCATGAACTCAAGAACTGATTCTGAGTTTTTCTTTCTAAGGGATCTGAATTCAGTTAGATAATAGAGGTGGTCTTTCCTCTCCCCCCATTGTCTGATAAAAGCATTTTCAAGTTCTTCATAAGATCTTAGAGATCCTGCTGCTAAGGCTCGGAACCAAGTCCTCACCTGTCCTTCAAATATTTGAACAAGGAGTCCGGAATAGACATATTCTTGTTCAATTCTGAGGATGTTGGCGAATTGGTCAAAAAAGTTTATATGTTCTTGAGTGGTCAAATCTCCTTCCCCTGTAAACTTGGGAAGGATTTTCATATAATTTTTGGGAAGGTCGTGTAGGGGAACTGGGAGGACGAGGGGGGCATATCTAGCAGCCACTTTAGCAAAGATTCTAGGAAGCGGTGCTTGGCCGCCTACTGGTCCTCCTGGGGCACCGCCCCCAGCTCCTGCACCTCCGTGTGCAGCCATTGATAGATTAGAGGCTGAAGTTCGGAGTGTGTGAGGAGAGGGCTCACGGAAATATGAGGAATATTCCTCAGGAAAAGAAAATGTATCATATGACAGGGGAAAAGAGACGTATCTCTCAAAGGTTTCCTGAACGTTCAACTGAGTAAAATCAGGCTAACAAATAGTATGTATGGGTGATATGATTTGTCTAAGATATCTTCGTGATTTTAAAATCTTTTCCAGATCAGAGACTAGCGAGGTCTTCTTGTCATCTGGGCTCTTTCTGGTGTTCTTTTGGCTAATAGCCAGTTTACTTATTGTGGAGTCGCCAAGTGAAAAATATAAGGTAGCCTTAGAAGGTTTTCTATCTTTGTTCACTATCAAAGAAAGAAAGTGTCAATGTCATTCTTCCTAGGGAAAAGTTTCGTTTCTTCGTCCCCGACAACTGCGCCAAAAAGATGTTGTTCCTGAGTTTATACTTTAAGGCTGTAAAGTATACCGTCAAGGCATCCGTAAAGGTAAAGGTAATTAAAGGGTAAGAATCAAAATGAAGGGTAAATCAGAGTTAGTTTCTCAACTGCCTCTATCTAGCTTCTCATTGTTCTTGGATGATGATATCTCTCTCAATAGCTGCCCATGAACGTTCTGATTCAACCCGGTTAGTTGTTGTTTGCATAATAGTATTAAACAGGTTTAAAGCAATGCTAGTTTGATCTTGGAGGCCAGGTTCTATGTTGGGTTGTCTATTATTTGGGACAGTCATGAAAATAAAGTTTTATTTAAATATGAAAAGTTTGAAGATTTGTTGCTTTAGTTTTTAAGGGATGAAAAGAGAAAAAGAGTTTTGGAACTCAAAATAATAGCATAATAACAGTTGAGGACATTTCATGTACTTGAAACAATTTTAAGAATAGTAAAATAACAAAATTGTGCTGCTGAGAAAATATTAGGCTTTAATCACGAAAGAATATCATATTGTAACAAGAGACAAAGAGGAAAACGAGATTTCTAATGAAGTGTAAAATATACTCATTCAAATGACCTACAGGTCTAGAAATTGTTGATAGCAATCACAGAGGAAAAACTGTAAATAATTCAATAACCAAATCAATTCAAACTACAATAGATGTGTGAAATAAACTTATAGTTGATCATTCATTAGAAAGACGTAAGGAGAAAAATATTGAAAAAAATTGGAAACAGAGTAAAGAACACATAGCTTCAAGTTGACAGAATTAAGAATCTCGTCTGTACTATTTATATCACAGTGTATTGGAAAAAAATTTAATACAATCGAATCTCTCAAAAACAAAAATCCTTTTCTCAGTCTTGTGAAAATATATTTATACATGATCAACAAAAAAATTTCCCGTTGGTGATTAACTAACTTCCTAAGACTAACGGTTACATGAATGAACAATGTCAAACCGTTTACATTTCTATTCTAACTGCTTTATTATTCCAATGATGAAAATCTTCAAAACAGTATTTCATATCTACGTTGATGAACCTCCTCCTTCTGCTTTAAGACAGTGAATACATTTTCCCAGAAACAGTACTAAAACTCTGGGAGCTTCTGGAATATCCTTTGCTTCAAATAAGAAAAACTTTCTCTACAGTTCTGGAAGATGGTCTTCAATAATCTTTCTTGTGAACTTAATAGTTTGTAGTTTTAAGTTAGGCATTACTATCCATTTGTCAATTTGAGTGACATTGATTACCTTTATTTGTGGGATCTCTTTCTGAATTTATTCCAGATCCTCTTTGAATCTTAACTGATGCTTAACCATGTTAATTTCCCTAACAACCCTGAACAATCGTTTTTTCCAATGTTCAATGAAGTTTTCTCTAAAAGGTCAAAAATTCATTGACAATTGTCATTAAATTCTCTGGTCATTCTTTTGTTTTTTGTGAGGTCTGCCTCCCATACCTTGATTATTATATCACCTTTAATATGTTCTGAAACAGATAGATTTTGAGCCTCCCAGAAATCCTCTTTAGTTGAAAAAGCCACTGCTTTTTGGAAAGTTGCTCTCGCTGCTTTCACTTCTCTTTCTATCCGGGGAATATTTTCCAAGGATTTATTTGTTTCTTAAAAGTAATTCTGAACAAATTCCAGATTAAAAAACACTCCCTATTGTTCTTTTTCTATCTTCATATGTATTTCCAATACCTGGGCCTGGAAGATTTCGAGCTCTACCACTTGATTTGAAATGGAATTAATCGTATCTTGTAATTCTTTATTTATTTCCTCTTACTTTATGACCTGTGCTTGAGTGACCTGTATTTTCTGATTTGCTTCCTCTAAGCTTTCTTTCATTTTTTGAATCTCTTGAATATCATTTAATCTAGCTCATTCTAGACCCTTTTTTATCCCCCAACTGATATTTCTTTCAGTCTCCTTTAATTGATCTTGTAGCTGAGCTATCATTTGATCTCTCTTCTCCAACATAGTTGTCAAACTACCCACAGAGTATAAATTTGCCAATGCTAAGGCTCCCATTGTGTCTACTATCACTGTAACGAATTCTCCCTCTTTAAGTTTTTGTCCATCTATAATGATCTTGTGCTTTTTAATCATCATATCTCCTCTTGGATGCATTTCCTGTTTTAGGATAGCCTTTCTCTTTTTACTGGAAAAATAATCAGAGGGAGGAATCTCATCTCTAGAAATAGACTCAAGATCACTAACGTATAAAACTCCCTCTTGGGGGTTTCCACAAGTAGACTGCAATGGAGTCAAAGAAGTAATGGGACTTCCAAGTTCTGTGGATGTTGTTCCTACTACTTTTTTGGGAATATTTTCAGGGATTTCCGAGGGTATTTCCAACTCCTTTCATTTCCCTGCCTCTGATTTTTCTGCCAAAGGAACCTCTATTTCTTGTGAAGGCATTTATGTCTCCTTCATTTTTCCCATTATGTTTTCTTTATCCTATACATATGTTTCAAAGCCTGGGGGAGGCCCTTCCAGCTCTGGAGGAGGGGTTGTGGATTCACCCTGCAAAAGTTTTGGCAAACAACCTCGCCTGTGACTTTGGAAGGACATGAAACCAGTTTGTAAGTCGGGTGATGAGGCTCATACCCTGTTCAATACCTCCTCATAAGTTTTAACCTCCTTGAATATATCATCATAAATAGATTTTTCATGTTCATAAGCTTTCATATTACAGTGCATCAAATGTCTGCTTACTAATTGATAAGGGTCATGCTTTCTGTTCTCAATATCTACCATTTTTATCTCTTCTAATGCTTCAGATTCCACTTTAGAATGGCCTAGGTTGAGTAATGAAAATTTCACAACATACACAGGGAAGATTGGACAGGATTTATTTTAAGCTGCCTTTAGCTCTATTCCAATACCACCTTTCACTATTTGATGTGCTACCTCCCTCAATACCAGTCTGTCCAGAAGGAATTTCGAAAGTGCGTGAGGGGGGATTGAGCATCCGTAAACCCTAATATAAGAGAAGTTTTCATCAACAAACCAATCAGCTATTTCTTTGAGATTTCCTGAGACTGACTCAGAAATGCGAGGGGGTTCACAGCCAGAAAACATTTTATGCATTGGAATTATAATAAAATGACAAATTTCGTAAAATGCATCTTTAGCATTTTCTTCCCATAGCACAGAGTGATACTCATGAATGGTTTCGGGGCAAGTTATGTTCCAACTCCAATTCATCAGAGGAAAAGGAGTCACAAAGAAAACTGCATCCATAATGTACGCTGACATATAAAATGCCATTGGTTGACCTTTATATTTTGCAACTCTGTAATTTGAAACTTCTTGGGCTAGGTTATCAGACAAAATCTTACTCCAGTTGAAAGTATATCCTTCTGAACCTTCTTCTAAAAAGGGCACCCATTCTGTAGGAAAATGCGAGGGATTCTTTTTCCCAAAAAGTCTACACAGCATAATAGCTACATAGACCATGTATTCATTCAAAGATGTTGTGGCATAAACCCCATGGGTATCAGCCCTAAAATTTGATGGACATCTCCACCATTCTCTGATTAAATCGGGATAAGTTTGGTCTGCCTTAGTACACTCCTTCCTTTGAAATTCAACTAAAAACTCGGCATTATAAATGTACTTTGGATTTGGTGAGAGTTTATACATTACTTGTATATGTTCTGGCCTGAATGAGCCAACGACGACCCCTTGATCATTTAAAATGCTTCTTGTCGGGATATCAACCTTTTTCAAGGCCCAACTGATCATGTTGATGTACACCATAAGCCGAGGGCACGTCGCGATCTTATGAAGCTCTGATTCTACTATATCCCGAAAGTGATTCTCGGAATCAGTAGGAGAATTCTTGATTTCGTATTCTAGGAATTCAGAGATTTGTGACCAGGATTTAATGGAGTCAATAGCATGCAGCGTAGTGTCGGATATGATATCTCCTTCCGGGTTACACATCTCCTATGTATCTTCACTCTTCTTCAATGTTTTCTTCGATGCCATGACTTTATGTTAGCTGGAAAACCTGTCACAGAGAAGGCATGTATGAGTTCGACTGAATGCATCTTACTCTTGATAGTATGAAACAGAATGTGTTGTGAAACTCAGACCTTTAAACTCTCTTTTAATTCATTTAACGATGAAGGGACTCATGCAACTAACAAGAATTAAATACATTTAATGCAGTAGATATTTACTAAGATACGCATCAATGTCACATATCATCAGTTATCCTTTATTAAAGTGGCCTCATTTTGGCACTTTTGAATTCAAAATTCAGAAAATTTCATTCAATCGGAAACCGAAACGTGAATAAACCCTTAAAAAGTTTGATTGTCATTAATCATGCTTTCAAAACAGAATTAATTTAGACTAATCATAGATTACGAGTCGAGATTTAGCATTTCAGGATTTCGGGGATCATGCTGACAAGAGTTATGTTATTGCTGAATCCTGAATTCCGAAATTGTGAAATCACGATAATTTCAAATTAGGACTTAAATTTGTTTTAATAATGTAATTAATCAGTATTAAACTTTCGAGATTTGGGGGATTGTAAATACATGAGGTATGACATCGATGAATCTCGATTTCCGAAATCGTGAAAACATTAACTTAAGCCGTAAATTTTTGTTTTAGTGAATTAATTAATCAGGATTAAGGACTAACTTCCAAAACAGAATTAATTTAGTTTAAACACGGATTAAGAGTTGGGACTTTGTGTTTCAAGATTTCGGGGATCGTGTTGTCAAGAGGTATGTCATTGATGAATCCCAAATTCCAAAATCGCGATATGATTAATTTAGTCTTTAATAATTAGTAAATTCCATATTTCGGGAAATCGGGGATCAGGATTCTGCGATTGGAAGAGCATTAAAACCTATGTTCTCAGTGAACTCCGAATTCCGAAAAACTTTTTTAAAGGTTAATCTTAACTCCTTTAGGGTTTAAACTTTTCATGATTTAAGAAATAATTTTATAGAAAGCACGTCGGGACCTTTATAACATTTTAGGCTTTTTGCCTTTTATTATTTAAAAAAGGATTTTGGTACCGGCCTTTTGGAAAAGATAGTGAGGGTTATGTTTCATGAAAAGTTGAAAGCCGAAACCCGAAAAAGGAAGATTTTAGTTTTGAAAATAAAAATTTAATATATGTTTCAACATAGGCTCCAATTGTGGACCTCGTCTCCTTGTGGGATGAGGAGAACAGATAGACTTAGTGTCTTTATTGGGTAAATGGAGTCAATGGCTTCTTTTTGTAGAACTTGTTTAAGAAGGGGATATAGAGGGCAAAAGAGATTTCACGTTTACTTCTGAAACGCTTTTCAAAACTCTCAACGATGTAAACTCAGCTGCAGTCACATTCATGATATTCTCCTTCTCGCCACTAAGTTTAAGTTTTCTTTAAGATGGTCAAAACAATCCTAGGAAACCTGACAGATCTTGCGGGCTTTTGGCTTGCATCAAATGAAGTAAATTTCATGTTTTTTAATTGGGGAGCCCTATGTAGATTTGGGATGAAGATCCGGCTTCGAAAAGGCTAGTAACTAGAATAGAGTTGGAATTATGTATGACAACCTTACAGATACCTCAGATATTGCTTCACTACCAGCGATCCTGTTCAGTACCCCGATGAAGTTATCTGTCCCTTTTTACTGAAATTTTTTTCACCACTTCGAACCATAATTATGCATTTAACCTCAGATATTGCTTCACTACCAGCGAGCTTGTTCAGTACCCCGGTGAAGTTATCTGTCCCTTTTTACTAAGATGAGGGCAATCATTTAAATGAATTTCCTTTCATCGTCTTTTGGACTAGATGGGGGCAATCAAATATGAATTTCCTTTCACCATCTGTCTTATATTTTACTTTTTGAATACGAAGTGGGGGAAATCAGTGGTACTTAATATACCAGGGATGGTATCTGTGTAAAAATTGCAGTGGAGGTCTGTCAACTTGTTTTGATAACTCTAGACCAGCGTTCTCTTAACTTTCAAAACACCTTAGTCCGCAGAGAAAAAGGGGAAGATTAATTCCAGGGGTCTTCCTTCGAGCAAGATTAAATCCTTAGAAAACTGTTAAGAAACCTAGGAGAGTCAGGATCAGCCTAAGCATAACTTTGTTTAGTTGGAAAGTGAGGAGTTATGAGGACTGGTATACCTTTTAAGAACTATTTTTCAACTTCAAAAGTTAAGACGTAATCTCTTCTCCCTCTGTAGGAAAACTGGAAAGATGTTTTGGTCTTTTAAGAAGGTAAAACTGAGGATAGAAAGGGGCGATGGAGAAACACTTGGAAATTGAAAAGAAACAGGGGTCGGGAATTAGACCCAACTCTTGGAACTCTTTGTCAAATATGCTTTCCTCTCTTTGTTCATTTTAATTACCTCTTATCTTATTCTAGGTGAAACTCTTAGGGCCTAGATTTAGAAATCATTATTTTAGTGACATGTCACACTTACGAGACAATCGCCACACTTTTAAAAACCTTTGTTTGAAAAAATAGACTTTTCTGGAATTCACACCTTTGCCTTACCATTTTTGTTCTCTTTTGAAATAACCGAAATCTTTATATCAGCTATTTTCAGAGAATTTATTTTCTGAAATATGGATATTTGTTTGCTCCTTTAGCTTTGTTTGGGCTGCAAGCTGGGATCCTGTAAAGCAACATAACGAAGAGTATCAAGGCTTTTAAAAGAATTGAATACATTGAAAATTGTATATCCCTACTTCTAGAAAAACATTAACCTGTTTTTTTTTGTTTTTTTTTTTAAAAGAAGACTTACCAAAAAAAATTATGAAATAAAAAGAAAAATCAAACGATATATACAGTGGGAATTTTGAAAATCAATTATTCCATATAATGTTTTAAATAACACCCATTGACAGGGGCGTTGAGGATTTTACCGTCCAAATTCTCTAGCAGAAATGAATTTTTTCCCTCAGGAGCTATTACCTTGAACGGTCTGTACCAGATGTGATTGAATTTACCATGTTTTGTCGAGTCTTCCTTCCTTGCATCCCATTTTAAAACCAAATCTCCTGGGAGAAAATATTTATCTTTGGCTTTACAGTCGAATAGTTCTTTCATGTCGTCCTGGTATTTCTGCAACCTTTCATCCACTTCGGCCCTGTGTTGTTGGACTTCAATCAACTGATTTATCCTTCTTGGGACCTGATTTGGTTCTTCCTTCTCATCTTGCCAAAGTTTCATTACAGGAAGCGCTAGATTTATAGGTAACACTACATCGATCACGTATACCATTTGGAAAGGGGAAGTGCCAATAGGAATTTCCGTGCCTATCCGATTTGCCCACAGAGCGTATTTCAAATGCACATGCCAGGATTTCTTATTTACGCTCAACGCTTTGTTAATTATATTGATTAAGATCTTGTTTGAAGACTCGGCCAATCCATTTCCCTGGGGGTAATACATAGTGGAATGACCAAGCACGATATTGTATTTTTGGCAGAAACTTATCATAGCCATAGATTTAAAGGCCTAAGCGTTATCTGTGACTATCTTTCGGGGGCAGACGAATCTAGATAAAATATTCTCTTCTAAAAAATCTATTACCACCGAATCTGTAGCCTTTCTGGTTGGGATAGCCTCCACCCATTTGGTGAAGTAATCTATTGCAGTCAGGATCCATCAATGTTGAGCGCTAGAATGAGGATTAATTTCACCTATGAAATCTAATCCCCATTTTTTAAAAGGAGCTTCCATTTTGACTAGAACCAACGACATCGTTGGGAGCTTATGCTTACCTGTGAACAATTGGCAAGGGTTGCAAGCTCGGACCTTGGTGTTGACGTCCAAGAAACGTTTGGGCCAATAATACCCTGCCCTCAGGATATTATAAGCCGTTACTCTCTAGGCGTGGTGTCCTCCACATACTCCTTCGTGAAATTGGCTTATGACCTTTTATGTTTTTTATTCGACCAAACAAACCAACAGGAAGCCAAGAGAGTCCTTCCAATACAATTGTCTTTCGGATATATAGTATTTGACCGCATGTAGCTTCAACGTTCTGGATTTAAATGAGGTCAAGTCACTTGGGCACTTCAAGGTCAACAGGTAGGAAACTATGTCTTTGTACCAATCTGATAAAGAAAACTTCTTTGCGATTTTGATTTCAGTTATTTGTATGTCCACACACTCTTCACTTCTATGTAAGCCATTTATCCCAAGAACTCTGAAATTATATTCAGCTAAGAGTTTAGCTAAACCTTTCACCTTCACTAGTTTCGTTGGTTTAATCTCAAAATCGAATTCTTGAATTTTGGCAAGCCACCGTCCTCTTTTTCCATCATTGTTGGACTAAACCAAATATCTTTTACGGAGCTAGTGGGTATGTACGCAATCACCTTAGAATGCAACACATAGGTTATGAAATCCTTTAACGCCTTCACCATATCTTATTCTTGTTTTTCCATTATATTATATATAAGTTTGGCGTCTCTAAGACTTTTGCTAAAAAAGGCTATCGGTTGCTCGAAACCTTCTTCATTTTTTTGGAGGAGAACAGCGGCGAGTGTGTGTTCGGAGGTGAATGAGAAAATAAGAAAATCCTTTAGATAATCAGGGCTTGCTAGTATGGGTGCCTCTCTTATAACCTTTTTGATGCGTGCGAATGATGATTTAGCTTCCGCTGTCCATTTCACTTCGTTGTTTTTCTTTAGCATATCTGTGATCAATTTCACGATTTCAGCAAAGTTTGGAATAAATCTCCTCAAAAAAATCATTTTTCCTAAGAATGACTGAATCTCTTTTACATTCCTAGGAATATTTATTGTGTCTATAGCTTCAACTCTTTTAGGGTCAATTCTAATTCCATCTCGAGACACAATATGGCCCAAAAGTTTACCTTCTTGCATAGCGAAGTGAGACTTTTTGGGATTTAAAGACAAACCAAATTTGCGGCATTTTTCAAATGTCTGCTTGAGATGTATCAAGGGATCTTCATCAGATTTAGAAAAAACGGTTATATCATCAAGATAGATAACCACAAATTTGTCTCTTTCACCAATGAAAGCAATATCCATAGCCCGTTGGAAAGTAGCACCTGCATTCATCAAACCAAAAGGCATCTTATCAGACATAAATGTACCCCAAGGGGTGGTAAAGGTTGTCTTTTCTTTATCATGTTCACATACGGCAATTTGATTGTACCCAAAAAAGACGTCGATCATTGACATCCTATTTGCCCCAACTACTTTTTCTAAAACATGATCCATTTTGGGTAGGGGGTAATTATCTTTGAGGGATGACTTATTAAGATTTCTGAATTCGACACACAGTCTAATTTCCTCATGTTTCTTTCTAATCGGGACCAAGTTTGCTACCCAATCTGAGTATGTCAGTGGTATGATTATCTTTGCATCTAAGAGCTTTTTGACTTCTTTTTCGATCACGGGCAATAATATAGGATTAATTTGTCTGAGCTTTTGTCTAAAGGGTTTGACACCAGTCTTCAGGGGTATCTTATGTTCAATCACAGTGGTGTCATAGGTTCTCAGTTCTTCATAAGACCAAGTGAACACGTCCTTGTACTTTTTAAGCAACTCTGCGTACTTTATTTTAGTTTCTGGGGATAAATATTTGGATAGTTTCACCAACCGAAGGTTTTCTTTAGTACCTATGTCACAGTCTTCAACCTCTTCAAGTTGAGGCTATAGAGTGGATTTTGAAGGGATATCATCTTATGTGAATAATCTTTCCAAGGGAATCAAGCCTTTGGGGATTTGGTTATTTTTAAGAACGAGCATTCGGTGATTTGTGATTTTATCATGAAACTCTTGAGGATCCTCCCCTTCCTGCATGATCCAAATAGGATCATTTTGGTTTTCTTGGTCAGCGTGTGTTTCGGCAAACTCATCTATTGATTCTAAAAATTTGCGAAGTTGTTCATCGTCCTCAAAGACTTTCCAATGTTTTATGTTATTCAGTATAGATGGTCGGTGCCTCATTTGTATGTGGTACTTTAGTTTAAACATGGTGGGAGGTGTGAATGTTGAGGCTGCCTTGGCTAACGCATCAGCCTGTTGGTTTTCATTTCTAGGAATGAAATGAACTTTGACAGAGGAGAAGAAATTTTTTATCAGATCCCAGATGTAATTCCTATAGGACCTCAACCTAGGATGTTTGGCCTGGTACTGTCAGTTTACTTGTTCAATGATTAGCTCGGCGTCACCAAAGACTTCGAGGTTTTTTATTTTCATTCTCCTGGCAGCTTCTAACCCTAACACTAAGGCTTCGTACTCACATACGTTATTAGTGTGGTTCTCATTCCACTATAATCTGTAGGAAAAGGGAATTACGAATTTATTATCGGGGGCCACCAGGAGTGCCCCAGCTCTAGCTCCAAAATAGGATGAAGCACCATCAAAAAACATCTTCCATACACCCAAGCTATATACATTTTCTTTTAATCCTTCTTTTTCTGTTTTTTCGTGTGTACTACTTTCGTCTATATCTACTTCAAAATCATCGTCAATAGATAATATACAATTTCCTAAATCTTGGTCAGCAATATATACAGGGTGGTTATTTGGGTTATGTGGATCACCTACCATGAACTCCAACCTAGTTTCTTTGTAAAGACGCGTGTACTATCCCCCAAATACTGGAATTGTAGCATATGTCATGTCAAGATGGAGAGATCCCCCAAGTTTGGCACCCCATGACCTAGATAATAGCATACCATATTTAGGAGGGATATCGGAGACTACTACGTCCATGAGAATGCTTTTAGCGGGTATTTGTGTCAGATTGACCACCAGGTCTTTAATCATACCTATGCATTTGACCTTTCTTGAATCAAATGAATCTAAGTCTCCATATGGCCTAGTGATTTCAAGACCTAACTTCTCCATGATGGTTATTGGCATCACATTGTGGGATGCTTTGGAATCTAGCATACAGTTATGAAGTAGGTGGTCGAATAAGGTCAACATGATATAGAAGGGGGCAACAGTGTCTCTCGCACCTTCGAAATGTGGACCAAAAACTATGTTTGGCTTGTCATCTTCTAAGTTGATGACATCGGCTTGGCTTTCGTCTTCTGAAAAGATAATCATCTTAGCAATTTGGTTTCTAAATATGGGATTTTTAGCCAGTTCAACAAGTGGGATAGGGATTTTGATCTTATTTATTTCATTTTCCAGATTAAAATTTCCTAGGGCCTTGTCGCTCTCTATGTTTGGGGCCTCCATTCCTTTATTTTCATCTTTTCTTTGTGGTGCATACTTGATTTCAGTCATAGGAACCTGTGTTTTCTCAGCGGGTGTTCCTATTGACTTTGACTTGATAGGTTGTGTGTCAGCGGTTTGGGTTTTTGCAGTTTTTTTCTCAGCAACCTTTGGAGTTGCTTCATCAATTTCGCCTCTAGGAAAAATCTTTTTTGTTAGGGTGGTTGGAAGTCTCTTGTTCCTAGGTCTTAAATTATATTTGTCATGAATTTCGGCTATAATATCATCTGTGACACCTTGATAGGCCAAATCTTTAGAAGTATCGTTGCTAACATTGTCTTCTGATCTAATTTCATTGTTTAAAGATTTTTCGTAATCTTGTCTTGATAAATAGGGTGGTTTATTATCGTCGCCAAGATTATTTATATTCTCATCGAACTCTTCAAAATCTTCTAAGTCTTCTTCTCCAATGAATTTTTCACTTTTGAAGGGGGTTGGAATTTTTTTATCTTCATTTTTAATTGATTTTTGTGGGGCTTGAGGATCAGGATTCCTTCTAAAATCCTTCCTAGGAAAATTATCTCTTTTCTATTTATCTAGTTCCATTTTTGAGATCTTATTTGAAATTTCTCTAATTACCCTAGCCATCTCATCTATTTTATCTCCCGAGGATTTCCCTGATCCTGAGGACCCACCTTGTTCTTTGAATCTCCTATTTTCTTTGTTACTGGTTTCTATTTTTGCTTTTAATTTCCCTGATGCCATCATGTTCGATTCAATCTCTAAAGAATCATCTTGCATTTTGGTGAGATCTATTGATCTCCTTTCTCTCAATAATAGAGCGAAATCAAGATCAAAGGCTCCAGTGAAAGTCACCTTATCTTCGGGTTGAGAAGGTTTGAGCTCGACCGGTATTTTATTATACAACTTGTTAAACCTTTGCATGAACTTGAGAATTGATTCTGAGTTTTTCTTTCTAAGGGCTTCGAATTTAGTTAGATAATAGAGGTGGTATTTCCTCTCCCCCCATTGTCTGATAAAATCATTTTCAAGTTCTTCATAAGATCTGTAGAGATCTTGTTGCTAAGGCTCGGAACCAAGTCCTCACCTATCCTTTGAAAATCTGAACGAGTCTGGAATAGACATCTTCGTGTTCAATTCCGAGGATGTTGGCGAATTGGTCAAAAAAAATTATATGTTCTTGAGCGGTCAAATCTCCTTCCCCTGTAAACTTGGGAAGGATTTTCATATAATTTTCAGGAAGTTCGTGTAGGGGAACTAGGAGGACTAGGGGGCATATCTAGTAGCTACTTTAGCAAAGATTCCAGGAAGCAGTGCTTGGTCACCTGCTGGTTCTCCTGGGGCACCGCCCCAAGCTCCTGCACCTCCGTGTGTGGCCATTGATAGATTAGAGGCTAATGTTCGGAGTGTGTGAGGAGAGGGCTCACAGAAATCTGAGGAATATTCCTCAAGAAAATAAAATGTATCATATGACAAGGGAAAAGAGACGGATCTCTCAAGGGTTTCCTGAACGTTCAACTGCGTAAAATCAGGCTGACAAATAATATGTATGGGTGAGATGATTTGTCTAAGAGATCTTCGTGATTTTAAAATTTTCCGGATCAAAGACTGGTGAGGTTTGCTTATCGTCCGGGTTCTTTCTGGTGTTCTTTCGGCTAATAGCCAGTTTACTTATCGTGGAGTCGCCAAGTGAAAAATATAAGGTAGCCTTATAAGGTTTTCTATCTTTTTTCACTATCAAAGAAAGAAAGTGGCAATGTCGTTCTTCCCAGGGAAAAGTTTTGTTTCTTCTTCCTCGGCAACGGTGACAAAAAGATGTTGTTCATGTGTTTATACTTTAAGGATGTAAATTATATCATCAAGGCATCCGTAAAGGTAAAGGTAATTAAAGGGTAAGAATCAAAATGAAGGGTAAATCAGAGTTAGTTTCTCAACTGCCTCTGTCTAGCTTCCCATTGTTCTTGGATGCTGATATCTCTCTCAATAGCTACCCATGAACGTTCTAATTCAACCTGGTTAGTTGATGTTTGCATAATAGTATTAAATGGGTTTAAAGTAATTCTAGTTTGATCTTGGAGGCCAGGTTCTATGTTGGGTTGTTTATTATTTGGGACAGTCATGAAAATAAAGTTTTATTTAAATATGAAAAGTTTGAAGATTTGTTGCTTTAGTTTTTAAGGGATGAAAAGAGAAAAAGAGTTTTGGAACTCAAAATAATAGCATAATAACAGTTGAGGTTGTTTCCTGTACTTGAAAAAAAATTAAGAATAGTAAAGTAACAAAGTAGTACTGCTGAGAAAATATGAGGCTTTAATCACAAAAGAATCTCATATTGTAACAGGAGACAAAGAGGAAAACGAGATTTCTAATGAAGTGTAAAATATAACCATTTAAATGACCTACAGGTCTTGAACCTCTATTTCTTATGAAGGCATTTATGTCTCCTTTAGTTTTCCCTTTGTATTTGCTTATCTTGTACATATGTTTCAAAGCCTGGGGGAGGCCCTTCCAGCTTTGTAGGAGGGGTCATGGATTCACCCTGCAAAATTTTTGGCAAACAAATTCGCCTGTGACTTTGGAAGGACATGAAACCAGTCTATAAGTCGGATGATGAGGCCCTTACCCTATTCAATACCTCCTCATAAGTTTTAACCTCTTTGAATATATCATCGTAAACAGATTTTTCATGTTCATAAGCTTTCATATTACAATGCATCAAATGTCTGCTTACTAATTGATAAGGGTCATGCTTTCTGTGCTCAATATATACCGTTTTTATCTCTTCTAATGCTTCAGCTTCCACTTTAGAATGTCCTAGGTTGAGTAATGAAAATTTCCCGACATACACGGGGAATATTGGCCAAGATTTCTTTTGAACTACCTTTAGCTCTATTCCAATACCACCTTTCACTATTTGATGTGCTACCTACCTCAATACCAGTCTGTCCGGGAGGAATTTCGGAAGTACGTGAGGGGGGATTGAGCATCCATAAACCCTAATATAAGAGAATTTTTCATCAACAAACGAATCGGCTATTGCTTTTAGATTTCCTGAGACTGAATCAGAAATGCGAGGGGGTTCACAGCCATAAAACATTTTATCCATTGGAATTATAATAAAATGACAAATTTCGTAAAATGCATTTTTAGCATTTTCTTCCCATAGCACAGAGTGATACTCATGAATGGGTTTGGGGCAAGTTATGTTCCAACTCTAATTCATCAGGGGAAATGGATTCACAAAGAAAATTGCATCCATAATGTACGCTGACATATAAAAGGCCACTGTTTGACCTTTAGATTTTGCAACTCTATAAATTGAAACTTCTTGAGCTAGGTTATCAGACAAAATCTTACTCCAGTTGAAAGTATATCCTTCTGAAGCTTCTTCTAAAAAGGGCACCCATTCTGCAAAAAAATGGTAGGGATTATTTTTCCCGAAAAGTCTACATAGCATTATAGCTACATAGACCATGTATTCGTTCAAAGATGTTGTGGCATAAACCCCATGGGTATCAGCCCTAAACTTTGATAAACATCTCCACCATTCTATAATTAAATCAGGATAAGTTCAGTCTACCTCAGTACACTCCTTCCTTTTAAATTCAACTAAAAACTCGGCATTATAAATGTACTTTGGATTTGGTGAGAGTTTATACATTACTTGTATATGTTCTGGCCTAAATGAGCCGACGACGACCCCTTGATCATTTAAAATGCTTCTTGTTGGGATATCAACCTTTTCCAAGGCCCAACTGATCATGGCGTTGTACGCCATAAGCCGAGGGCGCACCTCGATCTTATGAAGCTCTGATTTTGCTATATCCCGAAACTGATTCTCGGAATCAGTAGGAGAATTCTTGATTTCGTATTCTAGGAATTCAGAGATTTGTGACCAGGATTTAATGGAGTCGATAGCATGCGGCATAGTGTCAGATATGATATCTCCTTCCGGGCTACGCATCTCCTATCTATCTTCACTCTTCTTCAGTGCTTTCTTCGTTGCCATGACTTTATGTTAGCTGGAAAACCTGTCACAGAGAAGGCGTGTATGAGTTCGACTGAATGTGTCTTACGCTTGATAGTATGAAACAGAATATGTTGCGAAACTAATACCTTTAAACTCTCTTTTAATTCATTTAATGATGAAGGGGCTGATGCAGCAGACAAGAATTCAATACATTTAATGCAGTAGATATTTACTAAGATATGCATTAGTGTCACATATCATCAGTTATCCTTTATTAAAGTTGACGCATTTTGGCACTTTTGAATTCAAAATTCGAAAGATTTCATTCAATTGGAAACTGAAACGTGAATAAACCCTTAAAAAGTTTGATTGTCATTAATAATGCTTTCAAAACAAAATTAATTTAGACTAATCACAGATTACGAGTCGAGATTTCGCGTTTCGGGATTTTGGGGATCGTGTTGACAAGAGTTATGTTATTGTTGAATCCCAAATTCCGAAATTGCGAAATCACGATAATTTTAAATTAGGACTTAATTTTTTTTTAATAAAGTAATTAATCAGTATTAAACTTTCGGGATTTCGGGGATTGTAAATACATAAGGTATGACATCGATGAATCCCGATTTCTGAAATTGCGAAAACATTAACTTAAGCCGTAAATTTTCGTTTTAGTGAATTAAATAATCAAGATTAAGGACTAACTCCCAAAACATAATTGATTTAGTTTAAACACAAATTAAGAGTCAGGACTTCACGTTTCGGGATTTCGGGGATCGTGTTGTCAAGAGGTATGTCATTGATGAATCCCAAATTCTAAAATCGTGATATGATTAATTTAGTCTTTAATAATTAGTAAATTTCATATTTTGGGAAATCGGGGATTGGGATTCCACGATTGGAAAAGCATTAAAACCTATGTTCTCAGTAAACCCCGAATTCCGAAAAACTTTTTTAAAGGTTAATCTTAACTCCTTTAGGGTTTAAACTTTTTGTGATTTAAGAAATAATTTTACAGAAAGCATGTCGGGACCTTTATAACATTTTGGGCTTTTTGCCTTATATTATTTAAAAAAGGATTTCGGTATCGGCCTTTTGGAAAAGATAGTGAGGGTTATGCTTCATGAAAATTCGAAACCCAAAAAAGGAAGATTTTAGTTTTGAAAATAAAAAATGTAATATATGTTTCAACACTCATCATCTCGGACAGGTGGAAGAGTGAAGGTGTTTGCATGCGGCTGTTGAGGTACATGCGAGACACTTTCCTCGAATTGGACACTATGCTCAATGATGAGTCGGTCTGAGGAAAGATCAATAAGCCGATATCCCTTCACACCGTCGTGGTATCCAACAAAAATGCACTCAGTGCTCTGTGGATCAAGTGCCTTCCTCTTTTCAGAGGGAATCTAGGCCCATGCACGTGAACCAAAAATGTGAAAGTGGGTCACTTCTGGTTTGAGGCCGCTCCAAACCTCGTAGGGGGTTTTATCCTTGAAAAATCTATGAGGAGATATGTTTTGGATGTATGTTGCACAGTTAAGTGCTTAGGCCCATAGTGTCTATGGTAGTGACTTTCCATGCAACATGCAAGATGTCATCTCCTTTAGATATTTGTTTTTCCACTCAACAACTTTGTTTTTCTATGAAGTGTAGGGAACTGTATGCTACAACTGAATCCCTGCCTCATGGAAAAGATTGTGGATCTCATGATTCACATACTCTCCCCCGTTATCAGTTCGGAGGACTTTGATATTATTTCCGGACCGTGTCTCAACCAAAGCTTTGAAATCTTTAAGGTGTTGAAAGACCTCAAATTTTTGCCTAAGAAAGTAGATCCAAGTAAAACGTGAGAAATCATCAACAAAAATGAAAACAAACCTCTCTTTGCTAATGGATGGATGTGGAAAAGGACCCATAAGGTCACTGTGGATTAGATCTAAAGGTGTGGAATCTCGTTGAGACTTTCCTTTGTCAAATTTCTCTTGAGGGTGTTTTCCGAGAACACATCCCTCACATACTCCCTTGGAGAAATGGATGTCTAGTAGACCATCAACTAATCTATGCTTGCTAAGTTGTTGCATGTATCTGAAATTCAAATGCCCAAACCTTTCGTGCCATATCCTACTACTTTCATCAGCATGAGTAAGTAGTAAAGCATAATCGGGTTCAATGAATTCAGAAAATGTATACAATCTAGACTGATGATTTACCTCACCGGTAGCAACCCTGGAGTTGGTTTGCATGTCGTAGATGTCCACGGAATTTGGTGTGAATACGAATTTCTTTCTGGTGTCGAAATTCGTCATCTGATACATGGAGAGAAGGTTGACAGAAAGCTTGGGAACATGCAACACGTTCTCAAAGCTTTCGTTGGTGAGTTCAATCCTTCCTTTGTTGGTGACTTCGACAGAAGAGTTGTGCCCCATCAGAATATGAGGACCTTTGCATGCATCCAAAGAATAATAGATTTCTTCTGAGGTATCCATGTGATGTGATGCTCCTAAATCTACGATCCAAGCATCGGGAGAGGAGTTGACGGCAATCAACGCATGGCTAGAATTGTCTTTCTTGGAATTCGGATCTTCTGGCTTCTTCTTCTTTACACCCTCGAGGATGCGATCTCCAAGGTTGTTTTGCTGAAGTATCTGAGACATCATATCTATTTTCTTTTGCATGCATGTGGATTCTGAATGGAATCCTTTGTGACAGTACGTGCATTTCTCTCCTTTTCTTCCCTTTTCTCCTTTGGATCCGGAGGCATCGGTGAAGGGTTTTGTGTACCCTTCCTTCTTCGTATGTGCATGAGATTTTCGGTTATCTTTATCTTTAGATTTCTGATATTTGTGGCTTCCATCATGCACAGTGAGTGCATGCACCCTTGGGCCTTTGATTGCACCCATGTTGATGAGCTTGGTTTTCTCTTGTGTTAGGGATTCGATAAAGTCCTCAAGAGAAGGCATCTTCTAGGTGGTTCCAGAGGAGAATCTGACAGTATGGAATGTGAATACGAATACAGAGAATTCATGTCCAAGCTTGGAGAGAATGGTGAGAACCATTTGTTTCTCCTCCTTCAATTTATCAACCCTGTAAGCTTTGAGTTGCGACAGTAAATCCTTGAATTTTGTAAATAAATCTTGGATATTCTCGAAGCTTTTTGGATCCAATGTGAGAAGCTCCACCTCCAGCATGTGTCCCCTCATCTCATCTTGTTTTCCAAAGAGATCTTCCAAGATGGTCCAGGCTTCATTGGGAGTCTTACATGAAAATATATGAAAAAGGAGATCGGGAGAAATAAGACTGCAAATTGTTCTGAATGCCTCATCCATGCGATTTAAGTACTTGGATTTTTCTATGGCTGATGTCGGTTCTATATCTGTATTCATGGTTAACCTATACAACCCTCTAGATTGGATATGTATGGCTATTTTCTCCTTCCATGAAAAATAGTTGTAAGGTGTAAGAATGAATTCTTTTTGGAATTCCATCTTTTCGCTGTCTTCGATCTTTTGTACTTGCAAAAAACATTTGGTGTAGCTTTTGCTTAGCAATCCGTTGGCTCTGATACCATGTAAATGTGTTGAACCTACACAGAATATATCTATCTAAACAATGATACACACATTTGTAGAGAGAATAGAAGAAAGAAGAAAAATGAGAGAAAAAATGAAAGAATTCTCATTAACCATTATGAATAATGAATAATTTGCACATGATATACTCTATATAACTCAATGAGTTTGACTTGAGGTGAACCAAGTTTCCATATTGGTGGTCTAGAGTGATATGGACATACACCGGTAGTTACGGGAGTGAACTACCACCTATTCTAGTCTCTCAGGCAGTTACGGGAGTGAACTGCCACCTAGTTGAGTTAACTAGTCAACTAGTCTTCAGTTAACTGACTTAACAGAAAGTAGTGAGGAGTTAACTCAAGGAATCAAGGCTGTTAAGGTCCTAACCCGCACATAGGTAGATTAATGTATTCGGATGTAATAAAGGTCAACAATAATAATACCTTTCAATAAAGTAGAATAAGGCGGATGTAAGAAGACCTAATAGAAGCTTCCGCTTCTAGAAGGATCTTCCTCTAGATGCTTCTTTTTAGTATAAATAGGAGTCGAGGGTATGAAAACCCTAGCTTGGATATTATTGTAATAGAGCGCTGCTCAATTGGAGGTTGCCCCCTCGAAGAGGCCCGTGAACATTGCTATCTGAATCAAGTGCTATTTATGTTCAAGTGTTATTTCTGTTGCTATTTCGTATATCATTTCTGTGTATTGTGAAG
>ML805339.1:19422-68173 GCA_009831015.1 Picea engelmannii
ATATTGAATATCTATAGGTGTCTGAGGTAACCAAGGATATCTAAGCCGCATTTCTGAGGGAAGGTGAAGAAAAGAAGGCCGAAATGCAAGGAAGGATAAATTCTTTTGATGGTGCTTTCTAAGGTGTTTCGGGTAAAAACGTCATAACTTCTTCATATTTAGCTCATCCTCATATTTTGATTAAATATTGTAAATATCTTGTATATATTTTGTAAAAGTGCATGACACTGTCTATCCTAAAGGATAATGTGATTAGACTTAATTTGAATAATAGTTTTACTTAGTATTGTAGTCCTTTTATTTTGTGAAGTAGTAGATACCCTAACTAGAATCATGTAGAAGGACCCCACTAAAGTCATGAAGTAATAAGTGGTGATGTAAAAAGTAGTGAATAATATTTAGTGGTTACAATGTTTTAGATTTGATTTGGGAAGCTTCTTGATAGCACTTGGTAATTATAAAAAGGATGCCTCGGGCCTCATTTGGGATCATGAAAAGCTATTGTGTGCTTATGCGAGTCTGAGAGTATGAGAGCCCTTGCTTCCAAGATTAATAATCTTTTATGAATTATTAATTGAAGTCGAGTAAGGTTGATGTTCAAGGATGATTCACGCAATCATGAAGATAATTGGTATCAGATCCTGACTCGATCTTGGTTATTTTGAGGTAACCAAAATATTGACTTGGCACTTGTTGGGAACAACCTCTATCAGATAATGGATCTATGATCTATGAATTTATACTTCTACATTATATTTCATTTAATGTATTGTAGTTTATCTTTTACGTATTTTTTTTTATCTCATTTTCAAACATACATAGGTTACTCGTATCTAGGATCACAACATTCTCGATTTAGTCTTCTCATATTGGCTTCAAAACCTGATTGCATGATAGGGAGATGATATATTTGGAGATTGAGTAATCAATGAGAGATGCGGAGACCAAATTCTGGTTGGAGGTATAAGGATTTAAGCATTTTTTTCCAAAAGTATAAATCACTTGTTGTTAAGGTGTAAGCTGGTGAGCCACTAGAGACACCCTTGATGTCTTCTCTGGATGAAATACACATTGCCTAGTGTTGATGATTACAGTTGTGTGAGAAATCCTCTAGGACACAGACTGAGTGAGTCGACCTAAGAGAAAACCTATGATTTGGGTGTGTGGTTCCTCTCTGAGACGAAGAAGGAACGTTGTGTGCCCCTGTGTGGGGTGAGGAAGCCCATGAGTTGGGTGTGCCTATGAGCTGGGTGTGTGGTTCCTCTCTGAGACATATATCGAATGTTGTGTACCCCTGTGAGGGGTGAAGGAGCCCATGTCATGGGTTTATTGTTCTCCTCTGTGTAGAGAGTTGAGATGATACTCCAGATGATTCTATGGTGTAATGCAGTGAGAAAGAAGATCTACTGAGTTGGATGCACCTATGGCTAAACACAGGTGAACGTGTGGAAAACCCCATGAGTTGGGTGCATCGTTTCGAGACATAGATGAAACAATGTATTAGCCTCCTCTGTGTAGAGAGTTGAGATGATGCGATACTCTAGATGATTCTCCTGTGTAATGCAGTGAAAAAGAAGATCCGCTGAGTTGGACGTGCCTGTGGCTGAGCACAAGTGAACGTGATTCTAGAGGCTGAGCACTAGTGAGTGCGGTTCTCCTGTGAGACACAAATGAGATAGATATGTGGACATCCCTGTGGCTGAGCACAGATGGATGTGCCCCTAGTGGCTGAGCACTAATGTGTGTATGAGATCCCTTGCTATATTTTCCAAGAGTCAGACATACCTGTAATCCTATTTGTGATGTAAAGGGTACATCTCGACCCCACCATAATGTAAAAGATAATTAATGTAAAAGATAATTAATAATTAATGTAAAAGATAATTAATATGGTAATTATTAATTATATCTTGAGTTATTGAGGTTGACCCTATTGTGCCAATAGACATGTCATTTGATGTGACAAGTATTATATAAATAAAGGTGAATCCCCATTGAGGAAACACACTTATCATTGTGTCATCTCATGACTTCAGAAGTTGTGGTATGAAATTATGAGAATTACAACACCGTCTTGTGTGCTAGGTTTGGTGATGGTGTTGAAGGTATTTCTCTGGGACGTCAAACTCAACAGATCTTCTTTCTCACTGCATTACACATGAGATTCATCTGGAGTTCATAATCTCAAATATCTACTCAAAGGAGGCTAATACATCGTTTCATCTCTGTCTCAGAACGATGCACCTAGTTCATGGGTTTTTCCACACGTTCACTTGTGCTCAACCACATGCACGCCCAACTTAACATATCTTCTTTCTCATTGTGTTACACAGGAGAATCATTTGGAGTATCATATCAACTCTTTGCACAAAGGAGGCCAACACAACATCCCAGTTCTGCCTCAGATAGGAACCAAATACCCAACTCAAGGGATCTCTCTCAGGTATGTGTCCTGGAGGATGTCTCACGCAACTGTAATCATCAACAACAAGAACCAATTTAAAAATGCATAATTTGCTTAAAGACAAGGGGAAGGTGGACTACATACCCTATGAGAATGAATGCGATGGAGATGATGACTTTCCCTTGAGTTTGAGATCAATTTACAAAGTGACATTTTATCGTCGACTATATTGTGCTTGGCCTAGTGATCAACAACTACCTAGAGTGTATGATGTGTTTCAATTTTGGGGATACAGCTACATGATATGACCCTCCAATATTCATGGAGAAAATGTAGGGCTCTTTTTTGTCCAAAATGTCCATGTGGGATCTAAACATAGAAACAATTCACAACAAACTACTAGGATATTAATGCCGTATTATGGTTCGTCATATTACAATGGTGAATGGAGAAGGCTAGCAGAATATAATCCTAGCATGTTAGCATATGGTCTAAATTTGAATATTCATACACATCGTCTCCAATGGGAAAGTGGAAAATAAGTGAATAGAGGTAATCTTAGATGGATGTGCACACACACACACAAAAATATTGCAGGTTTTATAAATAGTAGTAAGGGAAGGGACCCTACTATAAGACTGGATTGTCAATTTGTTGAAGTTATAAATGATAAAGATGGAGATATGGAAAGAGAGGCTGATAGATTGATAATGGTTGAGGCTATTATGGACCTTACCATTGGGGATGAGTTATTTATTAATTACCTCTTCTTAAAACACACTCCTACGCAAAATAAAAGGGAAGAACAAGGTATTCCTAACGATGTTCTTAAGGGCAGAAAACTAAAGAATAATCAATGAGTGTGGATTGACATTTTATAATCTATGTTGTCAAAATTGTGTTTTATTTTAAATTATTGTATAAAAAAAGTAGTCTCTAAAATAATTCTTTGTTATTCAATTGATGTATATATGTTCATACATTCTATATTTTTATTGGTTAAAACATATTTAATTATATTTCTTTGAAATTAATACAATCATGATTTATCCAATTGTTTCCAAACATTAAATAATGCTTGTGTTTGTTGATAGGTAGAAGATATTGATGATACGCCTACTAATACCCAAGATCAAACTGGGTTATTAAGATTTGGATGGGATGATCCAAACCATCCTTTAAACCATACCACGGTGAAAAGAGCAACATTGAAGAGAATACTACCAACTGATAAATTTGAAGAGATGATGAGATTATCATACATTGATGACATGTCACATATCTTTAATGATAATGATGATAGTAAAAATGCAGTGAATGAAGAAGGATTGAATGGAATGCTTACATGTTTCTTTGGGGATGGAAACAGTGATGACAATAATGATCATATGGTTGACAATAATGATGATAGCAGGGGTAATTACCACCAACGTAATCTTGATGATAACAACTTGAAAGACTCAATCAAGCAAGTTGCGAAGACACCCGTGTTTAGATCGGGTGCAAGTAGAACCTCAAAACTTGCATGCACATTGATATTATTAGAAATCAAGTCAGTATTTGGTTGGTCAGACAAAGGATTCACTACCCTACTAAAGTGAGTTGAAATGTATTTCTTACTTTGCATTGTTAATTTTTGTACATAATTCATAAACATTCATGAACTTCGTTTATATTTATTTAAGAGGATTTTAAAACCATATATTGTATATAAACAATCCTAATATAGATTGACATATCAAACATCTTCATCATAAGTTAAACATTCAATTTATTTAATCTCTGCCAATCTTACAGGGAACTAAAAACTAAAATATTCCCTAAAGAGAATGTGTTGCCATCAACTTGCAGAGAAGCACATCAGTTGTTGGTTGATTTGGGGATTGAATATAAGAAAATTCATTCATGTAAAAATTCATTCATTTTATATAGAGATCAATATCAAAACAAGGTAGAATTCCCTGTATGCAAAGAGAAGATATATCGTATAGATGTACACGGTCCTACACTTCCAAAGAAGGTTTTACCTCACATTCCAATTATACCTAGACTTCAATGAATGTTTCGTTGCAAGTCACTTGCACAATTGATGGCATGGCATGCAAAGAACATGAGTAAATATGGATTCATGCAAATTTCTTCCAACTCCAAAGAAATGAAACACATAGAGGAAAAATGGCCAAGTAAATTCAAAGATGATCCGCATAGTATTAGGTTTGGTCTTGCAATTGATGGAGTGTTACCATTCTCTTTCCTGAACTCAAATTATAGTGTTTGGTCAGTCGGATTGATAGTATACAATATTCCCCCATGGATTAGTGTTAGAAAGAAGCACCTTATGATGACTCTCATTGTTCCAGGAAAACATCAAGTTAAAAACATGGATGTTTATATTGCGCCTTTGATCCGAATTATTTTTGGCACGAAATGAGAGCGAAGATATACTAAAGAAATGCACAGAGATATTGCGTATATCCAATAATATAATAGAAATATATCAGAGATGCAACCATAAACACAAAGATATAGTAATACACAATTTCTATTAATAAAAGAAATGTACAAAGACTGTAAAAATACAGAGTGAAAGACTCGCTAGAATGGTGACAGCTTATCTCTGAGAATAGATGTGACGGCTACTCGCATTCGCAAGAAGATGATTACAATGAGGCTCTGAAGGCCTTTTTATAATAAGAAGGAATGCCAAAAACCCTAGACGTCCAAAAACCTAACCCTAGGAGATGAAGCACCAAAAGTCATGTGGGCCCTGTTTGGCTAAGTTAGTACATCAACTTCCCGGGGTTGTAACTTTTGCATGCGATCTCTGTTTTAGGTGTATGATAGCTCATTGGAAATGTATCATCGAGGAGATTCATTTTGGGGGATCAATCATTCCTTCAGATATCATTGAGAGGCTCGATATCGAAAAACCTTCATTTAGGCCCTCAAAATGGCCCCAGAAGTTAAAACCCGCTAAAAATAGTAAATTGCCAAAATTGTCAGAAAATTGTTTTGAGCCAGTCGAAAAAGGTGGGTGGCCATTGAGATCCACCTATATCAGCCTTTTATTAATGAGATGCAACTGCTATGGAAATGCATAAGAATGTATGACATATCACGTCCTCCATCAAATAGGTCCTTCATGTTGTATGGTGTGCTATGTTGGATTTTTTATGATTTCCCAGGACTTGGTGTCTGTTCTGGTAAGATAAAATATTTACATATTCACACTCATAATTTATTTTGATCTCATCTTTCATACTTACTTTTATACTATTATTTTGATATTATTAACATTACTTATTGAATTGTAGGGATTCAAACAAAGGGGATATTTGCATGTCCAAGATGTGCAGATCAATTTCAAGGGTGACATTCTAAATATCTACATAAATGTATTTACACAAGCAAATTTTTTTTTTCTACCACCAGAACATAATTTTAGAAATCGTCTGAAGAATCAATTAGATGGAAAAGTTGAAAATAGAGGCCCTCCCATGATTATGGGTTTAGGTGATTGGCTTAAGAAGTATGAAGATGCTGAATTGAAAGATTGGGAGGGATTTTTTAACCGGGGTGATTCAATTGAAGAACCAGAAGAAGTTGTAGTTAATATGCTGGAAGGAATGAAAAGCAAATCCATATTTTATGAGCTCCATTACTGGAAGGATCTACTAATATCTCACCTATTAGATCTTATGCACATATTTAAAAATGTCCCAGATTCTATATTTTGACATATATTAGGCAAAGAGAATGACACCTTGTCTTTGAGGAGAGATACTTCTCTTTCGTGTACCAAAGTTGATAGAAGACATTTGTGGCCAAATAGGGAAAATGAAACGTATGCAAAAGCTCCATGGATTTTGAAAAAAAGAGAGCTAGACCAACTAAAAAATGTCATCCGTTCAATAAGGACACCTATTGGCTATGGGTAATCATTGTATAAAGATTTTACAATTGATGGACATGTCACATGATTTTCATAATTTTATGAAGGTATTATATATCATCATTTAAGTTTTACTGGTAACATTGATTAAGTACTAAATACATTTTAATATTCGGTTGTGTGAGAAAAATTACTAATGACCTTTGATAAATGTGTTTGATAGCATATCATTCCATTGATAATTAGGGGGGATTCATGTCTTATCATTGACTTAAGGAATGCCATAAGTCGAGTGTTAGCATTTTCAAGGTATGTGGTATGAAATGTTCATGTGTGAGAAACATAGAGATATTAAATTCCATTTTAATTTTTCAATAAGGTTCATAGTAATTTACTTTTCTTATATTAGGTGGGTGACCTCCAAAGAGATACACAAATGTGAAGTACCAAAATGGAAGAAGGAAATTGCAGAAATTGTATGTGTATGACATTGAATTGGCATGTGTCGTATCAACGAGGTGGATGTTTTTCTTTGAGAGGTATATGAAACTCTAAAATGATATGTCCGACTAAAGGCACATCCAAAGGGTTGTATGGTTGAAGGTATGTATTGAATGAAACATTTTTCTTCCTATGTGAATTCCTTGGTAAGGATTTTGAATATGGGCCACGCTTTTGGGATGAAGAATGAGCATCATATAGTATTGATGGAGAAAAACCACAATCTAATGGTGTTCAAGTAGAAATTAGTAAGTAAATTCATGATCATTGTGGTTGTTTTTCCTACAATCATTAATTTTCTCTGTAATGTATTTGTCAAATTAACAACATAACATTTGGAGTTTGAAATAAACATGTTGACATATAATAGGTGTAGAAAAAAGTGCTATACTCGACAAGTTCATTCTGTACCGCCTGGAATTTATGAACAAATGGATTGATTTGTATGATAAAAAGAGAGAATAAGTGTTATAAGTAAGGAAACAATTTAAGAGATCCAACCCAAGGAATACTCCACTTCCCATCGATCTGCTTAGGGAATGGGGAAAATATTGCACACTAGAATGGGTTACTGAACAAGTTCAGAATAAAATAGAAGATGTAGGTATAGATTCAAACATAACAGAAGATGAAATCAACATGTGTAGAGGATGTGAAAGAAAGGTACAATTGGAATTTTACAAAATGTTGTTTCCTTACAATTTTGACACTATTAACTATTTTAATATTCTTCATTATATTTGTTTTCACTGAAATAAACGGTCTTTCACAGGAGAGGAAATATCCTGAAATGTGGGCATATGGATGACATTATCGTGTAGAAAGTGTAGATGTAAAGAGACGATCATTTGATTGTGGCATCATGGTTTATTTCAAGCAATCTAGTCGAGCAAGCTCAAAAGATAAGAATATTGTTGAAGGGAATCTACAATATGTTGGGAAAATCCAAGAAATTATTGAGTTGGATTATCGCTCTTTTAAATGTGGTATTTTTAAGTGTAGATGGTATGAAGAATTTGAGAGGACACGAAGACATGATACCCATAGTGGATTGTTTTCTATAGATTCCTCAAGGTTCCTACCAGAGGATAAGGAGCCTTATGTTCTACCAATTCATTGTGAGTAGGTATTTCTTTAACTCAAATAAGAAGTGGTAGTGATCATTAATCTATCAATTCATAGTTTATTGTGATAATATATATGTGTTTATTAATCAATAAAATTGTTATAACATACGTCTAATATATGTATGTCGCTCATGTGCATGTATTTTTCTATGAAGATATTTTGGACCCAAAATGGATATTTGTCATACATTATGATCCAAGATTAAGGCATGTATTTGAAGATGCATTAGTGGATACTGAGAAAAACAATGATGGCCAACAAAATGAGAGAGAGGGATTAAAGAACATCAAATAAATTGACATCCATGATGATGTTGAAGATGGTTATGTTCATGCACAAGAAGACAACAATCCAGAGTTAGATGATGTTATGGAAGACAACAATATGGATGGTATAGAAAATGATGATCCAAATACATATGGTAACAATATAGATGGTCTACAGTCAAATTTCAATGATGATGAAGATGATGCAGATCAAGATGAGGATGATGGTAATATTAAATACTTGAAAGAACATATGAACATTGACAATGATACACTAGATGACATTTTTGTAGACAATAATGTTAATTACCAAGACTTCTAAATTTTCAGAATTATTTGTAATCCATTTTTTAAAAATGTTGATTATTATTGCCCAAACTTTGAAATTCTTCAGTATTATTTTTGTCGATACAAATTACCTATTGCAATATCCTTAAAGTGTTCAATATTTTCTATGAATTTTTGGGAAAACAAATTAGGATTACTTGGAGAAGAGTTAACATGGTTAGTGTTCATTTATTGGTTGATAATTGTTTACATGTGTTGTTAGGTTATTGGTAAGACTCAGACTGAACTAGGATGAAGAACCTATTAAAAAACCATACATTGAATATACAATTGTTAAAAAAATATAATTACATATATCGTATATGTAAAAAAATGTAAATCCAAACCATTAGGATAAATGTATCCAAAGTTTGTTCATTAATTTATATTTTAAAACAAATTGAAATATTTCACTAATCCTAAGCCTAAGACCTTAACCTTTATACCATCTAAGCCCTAACCCCCTAATCCCTAACCCATTGAAACATGGATGATCTCGAAGATTATGTGGGGACATCATACATCCTTGAGTCTTGAAACCCTCCCATACCATCAAGGCATGTGTATAGTATAACCATATCAAATTTCGATGCATACATGCACGATTTGGAGAAATTTCAACGTTTGCCTCATTCACTGCCAACCATGTAGGGTCGATGGATGTCATTAAGTCCTTCACCCGATATAATCCCTAACCCATTAACCTTTAAACCACTTCCATGTTGGACCCTATAAAATTCTTTTGGGATGTCTCAACTTAATAGAATCATGGTTTAATAATCTTGAAGAATGCCATAAGAAAAAGAAAAATACATGGAAATTGGCATCTTCATTAGGTTTCGCTGTAAAGATGGGTATGTCGGGTTTGATATTTGTTGGCATGGATGGAAAAATTGGGTCATGATGAATATGATTATGACGACGATGGAAAGTACAACCATGATGATGTCGATGATGAAGAGAATGATGTACCCGAGTCTTGTAACCCTTCCATATCGTCAAGGCATGCACCTAGTATAAACATGTAAAATTTCAATGCATACAGTTACATTTTGAAGAAATTTCAACATTGGCCCCATTCACTGCTCACTGTGTGGGGTCGGTGGATGACATTGGTGATGGGAATGTTGTAAGTTCCAAGACATTTCAAGAGATTTTAGACAAAGATTCTATAGATGGTAATGACAAATGTTGACATTGAGATCGACATGCATGATGAACATTGATGAAAACATGGACGATCTCAAAGATTATGTGGGGACATCAGAAATACTTGAGTCTTAAAACCCTCCCATACTCTCAAGGCATGTGTCTAGTCTAACCATGTCAAATTTCTACGGTTACAGTCACATTTCAAAGAAATTTCAACATTGGCCCCATCCATTGCTCACTATGCAGGGTCGGTGGATGACGTTGGTGAAGGGCATGTTAGAAGTTCCAAGACATTTCAAGAGAGTTTCGACAAAGATTCTATATAAGGTAATTACAAATGATGACAATGAGATCGACGTGCATGATGGACATTGATGCAACCATGGATGATCTTGAGGGCTATGTGGGGACATCAAACATACTTGAGTTTTGAAACCCTCCCATATTGTCAAGGCATGTGTCTAATCTAACCATGTCAAATTCGATGCATACATGCACAAATTGAATAAATTTCAATGTTGGCCCCATTCACTACTCACTGTGCGGGGTCAGTGGAAGACATTTGTGATGGGTGTATTGGAAGTTCCATGACATGCCAAGAGATTTCCGACAAATATTCTACAAACGGAAATGACAAATGATGAAAATGATATGTCCATGATGAACATTGATGAAAACATACTGGATGATCTCAAAGATTATGTGGGGACATAAAACATCCTTGAGTCTTGAAACCCTCCCATATCGTCAAGGCATGTGTCTATTATAACCACATCAAAATTTGATGCATACATGCACAGTTTGAAGAAATTTAAACATTGGCACCATTCACTGCTCACTATGTGAGATTGGTGGATGACATCTATGATGGGTGTATTGGAAGTTCCATGACATTTCAAGAGAGTTCCGACAAATATTCTACAAATGGAAATGACAAATGATGACAATGATACATCCATGATGAACGCTAATGCAAATGTGTATGATATCAAATATTATGTGGGGACATCAGAAATCCTTGAGTCTTGAAACCCTCCCATAATGTCAAGGCATGTGCCTAGTCTAAATACATCAAATTTAGACGCATACAACCACAGTTTGAAGAAATTTCAACATTGGCTCCATTCACTGCTCACCATGTGGGGTTGGTGTATGCAATTTGTGATGGGTGTATTCGAAGTTCCATGACATTTCAAGAGAGTTCTGACAAATATTCTATAGATGAAAATGACGAATGATGACAATGAGATGTGCATGATGAACGTCGATGCAAACGTGGAATTTATCAAATATTATGTGGGGACATTAAACATCCTTGAGTCTTGAAAGACTCACACACTGTTAAGGAATGTGTCTAGTATAACCATGTCAAGTTTCGATGCATACATGCACAATTTGAAGAAATTTCAAAGTTGGATCCCTTCACTTCTCACTGTGTGGGGTCGATGCAGGAATAAATTTGTGATGGGTGTATTAGAAGTGCCATGACATTTCAAGAGAGTTCTAACAAATATTCTGTATATGGAAATGACAAATGATGACAATGAGATGTCCATTATGAACATTGATGCAAACATGGATGATCTCAAATATTATGTGGGGACATCGGAAATACTTAAGTCTTGAAACCCTCCCATACCATCAAGGCATATGTCAAGTCTAACCATGTAAAATTTCGATGCATACATGCACATATTGAAGAAATTTCAACATTGGCCCCATTCACTACTCACTGTGCAGGATTAGTGGAAGACATTTGTGATGGGTGTATTGGAAGTTCCTTGACATTTCAAGAGAGTTCCAACAAATATTATATAGAAGGGGATGATGAATGATGACAATGAGACGTGCATGATGAACATTGATGCAAACATGGACGATCTCAAATATTATGTGGGGACATCATACATCCTTGAGTCTTGAAACCCTCCCATATCGTCAAGGCATGTGTCTAGTCTAACCATGTCAAATTTTGACGCATACAGACACATATTGAAGAAAGTTCAACGTTGGTCCCATTCACTACTCATTATGCAGGGTAGGTAGATGACATTTTTGATGGGTGTATTGGAAGTTCCATGACATTTCAAGAGAGTTCCAACTAAGATTCCACAGATGGAAATGACGAATAATGACAATGACACGTCCATTATGAACATTAATGAAAACATGGGAAATCTCAAAGATTATATGGGGACATCAGACATACTTGAGCCTTGAAACCCTCCCATACCGTCAAGGCATGTGTCTAGTCTAACCATGTCAAATTTTGATGGATACACGCACATATTTAAGAAATTTCAACGTTGACCCCATTCACTTCTCATTGTGTCGGGTCGGTGGAAGACATTTTTGATGGGTGTATTGGAAGTTCCATGACATTTCAATAGATTTACGATAAATATTCTACATATGGAAATGACGAATGATGACAATGAGACATGGACGATCTCAAAGATTATGTGCGGGGTCAATGGATGTCATTAAGCACTTTA
Organism: Picea engelmannii; assembly: GCA_009831015.1. Lineage (NCBI taxonomy): Eukaryota > Viridiplantae > Streptophyta > Pinopsida > Pinales > Pinaceae > Picea > Picea engelmannii. The sequence continues at coordinate 31,588 of ML805339.1, forward strand.
CTAGATATAATCCCTAAGCAATTAACTATTAAACTACCTAACCCCTAAGCCCCAAACCCCTTATCACTTGACCCTTAATCCTTTAAATTGCAACCCCTAATCCCTTAACCCTTAATCCCTAGACCCCAAATCCCTAAGTCCCCTAATCCTCAAAGCCCCTATCCACTTAGCCCCCAACAACTCAACAAATTAAATATTTAGGCATAGTAGGTGTTAAATTGAAAGCCAAATAGAAAGCCAAACTGGAAGCTAAAAAGGAAGATAAGATGGATTCTAACTAGGAAGCTAAACCAAAAGCTAAAGTAGAAGCTAAAATGGAAGCCACACTTGGGGTTAACTTGGGCGCTAAATAGGGCACACAATTGAGTGCTAAAGTAGGCGCTAAATCATGCGCTAAGTTAGGTGCTAATTGTGCCTAATTTAGCACCAACTTGTGTTTATCGATGCAAATAATACCCAAAATAGCACCATCCCGATAGATAGTTCCAACTTTTGCAAAAAAGTGGATAAAAATACATTAAAACAGATAATGGAAGAAAAAAAGGGAGATAAAAAGGAAGCTAATCAAAGGGATTTGTTGTAGTGGAGACGAGAAAGTAAAGTTGGCCAAACTCCAAGTTTTAATAATGCAATTTGAAAGTCTAAGAATGAGTGAAGATGAAAATGTCGCGAGCTTATTTCTCATAATAGATGATATTTTTAACACTATGAAAGGGCTAGGTGAGAAGATTGAAGAAGCTATAGTAGTTTAGAAGATTTTGAGATCTCTTCCCTCAAGACTTGATGCAAATGTTTCTGCTATAGAAGAAATGCATGAACTAGATAAGCTGACTATGGATAGGCTTCATGGAATTCTAACTGCTTATGAGACGAGGATGAGAAAATAATAGCTAGATCTAAAGGACATAATCTTTAAGGAATTAGTCAAAACACCAACATCTTAAGATCAAGATCCATCATAACACTTCTCAAATGCAGAAGAATCTAACTTTGTAAGGAAACCAAAGAGGGGATTCTAAAAATATAAAGGTATGTTACCATTCAAATGATTTCATTGTGGTAAAGTTGGTCATTTTGCATCTAAATGTCCTTTCAAACAAAACACCACCAATGAAAGAAGTGGAAAGGATAAACCTAGGGATAAAAAGTCTTATAAAATGAACAATTTTTATTCAAAATAGGATAGCATTAGCTCTTCAGAAACTGAAGAAGACGAATATGAGCTAGATACAACTCTAGATGAAAAACTTCTCACGGCTCTGGAACAACATAAATTTGATCAAGAAAAAACAGACACAGAAGAGTCTGAAGTTGTAGTAAACATACAAGGAGAACTTATTAGTTCTCTGGAAGAAATCTCATGACTCAAGAAAAATAATAGAATAAGAAAAGAACAATTACAACTTTATAAATAAAAATACAAATAGATTAGTGAAGATATAGTCATATCAAAAATCCAACTGGAAGAAGCCCAAATAAGAGAAGAAATATTTATGAATCAGATAAAAGAAAAAGAGAACATCTGGGATAAAATAGAAGCATATGTAGCTTCCTTGAGAAAGGATCTAGAGAAATCCAAGATTCAAATAAAATTCATAAAAGGATGTGAAACTCTAGACAACATTCTCAACAACCAGAGATCACCAGATGACAAGACATGGCTAGGATATAAGGAAAGTCTAAAAATTGTCAAAGGAGAATCAAGCACCAACATGTCAACTAGTGAGAAACCTACAAGTTATGCAAATGCTCTCAAGGGTAAGCTGAACAAGTCAAAATATGATAAGAAAAAGTAGTCAGAAATGGACCATCCCAACTATGAAGAAAGGAAGAAACATGTGCCTTAATCCTATCAAGTTGGTAGACAAAGAAATATTCCCGCAAGTAAGTTTTTCATTCCAAGGCATCCAAATTTTTTCTATGGATATTGTTTCTCTTGTGGTAACTTTGGACATAAGGTTGTGATTTTTTGGACTTTTAAACATAACATGAATATATGAATGAGATTCAATATACCTCGAATGGCTATGTATCAAAATTAATTTAATAATGCCTTCTCTCCTCTACTAAATGACCTTGAATTCCACACATGAAACAAATTTGGACATAGGGCAAGTGAATGGAAAAGCAAGATGATGAATATTCATAAGCAAGATAGACAAGAATATTTTACCAAGGTTTGGAGGAAGAAAAGTAAAAACTAACAAAATTGTGGATTGGCTCTATATGCCAAAAATCAAGAAAATCAATGGTATATTGATAGTGGCTGCTCCAAGCACATGACAAGAGACAAGAGTAAGTTTGAATTCCTAACTGTAGAAAAAAGTGGTAACATTACCTTTGGAAACAATGCTCCAACTAAAATTAGAGGAAAATGAATTGTTTTTCTAGATGAAGATAAGAAGGGAAAGACCAAAGAACAAAATGTGTTGTATGTAGATGGGATAAAACATAACTAGTTGAGTGTAAGTCAAATGTGTGACCAAGGACACAATGTTCTCTTTCATTCAAAAGGTTGTAAAGTAATGGATGAAAATACATGGAAGACTATTGTAAAGGCGGTTAGAACTTCAGGGAATGTGTATGTTCTAGAAGAAGGAAAAGAAAAGTGTTGTGTTGGTAAAACTAATGAGAGTTGGATTTGGCACAAAAGACTAGGTCATGTTAGTTTTGATCAACTTGTTAAGCTGGGAAGAAAGGATGTTGTATGAAATATGCCTAAAATTTCCAAACTTGAGAATATTGTTTGCAAGTCATGTCAATTTGGAAAACAATCAATAGTTTGATTCCAGGAAAGAAAACACTCCACCAATCAACCTCTTGAGCTGATTCATGCAGATCTTTGTGGCAAGAATAATACACAATCACCTCGAGGTGAAATATTTTTTATTTTGTTGATTGATGACTATACTAGAATGAATTTGGTTGGATTGTTCTCGCATAAATATGAGGCTTTTGAAAATTTTAAAAACTTCAAAGCACTGGTTGAAAATGAAATGGACTTAAAAGTAAAATGCCTAAGGTTAGATAAAGAAGGAGAATTCACATCTTATGAATTCAACAATTATTGTGAAAAGCATGTGATCAAGAGACAATTTGCTATTGCCATAACCCCTCATAAGAATGGAGTAGTAGAAAGGATGAACATAATAGTTCAATAAATGGCAAGGGACATGCTTGATGAATCAGAAGTACCCAACACCTTTTGGGGAGAAGCTATTCAAAATGTTGTTAACATTCTCAATAAATTTCACATAAGAGTAAACTGTTATAAAACTCCTTATGAGCTATGGCATGGAAGACCTACATCAATAAAGCACTTCAAAATCTTTGGAAGCAAATGCTACATCAAACAAAATGAAGAAAATTTAGGTAAGTTTGACTCTAGGGATGATGAGGTATCTTGTTAGGATACTCTTCCATAAGTAAAGGATACAAGTGTTACAACAAAAAAAATCATAAAATAATTGAGAGAATATATGTAAAAGTAGATGAGGGACCACTTCATCCAGTGATACATAAACACTACAATGATTCATTTTATGAACCAATAAAAAATGATCTACAAGATGATGAAATGAACAAATACCAGGGACAAGAGAATTTTGAAGAAGAACATAGAATGGAGACATCCCAACCAAAGACCCCATCAAGGTATGTTTAAAAACATCATTCACACAATTAGATTGTTGGGAACAAGGAAGCAAGTGTACAAACCATAAGAAAACTTGTAAATAAATCCATCTCTGCAAAATTTTCACTGTTATCCATAAGTGAACCCAAATTTTTTTCATAAGCAAGTTAAGAGGATCATTGGGTCAAATCCACGAATGAATAACTAGACCAAATAGAGAAAAACAAGACATGGGATCTTGTCCCAATACCAAATGAAAAAAATGTAATTGGCACCAAATGGGTATACATAAACAAGTTAAATGAAGATGAACATATAGTCAGAAACAAAGCCAGATTGGTATGCAAAGGGCATGCTCAGGTCGAAGGAGTGGACTTTGAAGAAATTTTTTCCCCTATTGCAAGAATTGAAGCTATCAAGATGTTTTTGGCCTTTTCATACTACAAAAATTCAAAGTCTTCCATATGGATGTCAAATCAACATTTTTGAATGGTGACCTCAAGGAAGCAGTTTATGTGGAGAAACCATAAGTTTTTCTTCTATCTGACAAAAAATATTATGTGTGTCATTTAAAGAAAGCTCTGTATGAGATAAAATAGGATCCAAGAGCTTGGTATTACAAAATCAACATGTATATGCACCAACACAATTTTAAAAAGGGAACAATTGATAACAACTTATACATCAAGGTTGAAGGTAATCCCCGTTAATTATTGTAGTATATGTTGATGATATTTTTTTGGTAGTAACATTGAACTAATGAGTAAGAAGTTTGTAGGTGCAATGCAATAAGAGTTTGATATGTCCATGTTAGGATTACTCTCCTTCTTTCTTGTCTTACAAATTAATTAATTAGAAAATTGAATTTTTATTTCCCAGAGAAAATATCTGAAGGAAAACTTGAAGAAGTTTGGCATGGAAAACTATACACCACTAAGCCCTCCCATGACTACCAGTTGCAAAATCAGAAAAGATGACGATTTTTTAGAAATAGATCAAACCGTGTACATGGCCATGATAGGCAGTTTACTTTATCTCATAGCTTCAAGACCTGACATCATGCAAGTTGTTGGTTTGGTAGGAATTTTTTAGTCCAATCCCAAGGAAAATCATGTTCTTGCAGTCAAAAGAATATTCAAGTACTTGTAAGGAACCACTGATTATGGATTGTGGTATTCAAAAAACACAAACCTCACTCTTAGAGATTATACAGATGCATATTGGGAAGGAAGTATTGATGATAGAAAAAGCACTAGTGGAGGCGTATTCTTCCTTGGCAGTTGTTTAGTATCATGTATTAGCAAGAAACACACTTCCATTTCCCTCTCTACAGCTGAAGCAGAGTATATAGTTGCAACATCCTATTGTACAGAAGTATTGTGGATAAAGACCAATCTCAAGGATATTCACGTTCCTTGTGATCAACCTGTTTCTATCATGTGTTACAATACAAGTGTTATAAATCTCTCTAAAAATTATGTTCAACACTCTAAAACTAAGAATATACCCATCGAGTATCAGTTTCTCATAGAACAAGTTCAGGATCAAGTGGTTAAACTAGAATATGTTCCTTCCAAAGAGAAGATCACTGATATCTTTACCAAACCATTACCTAGGGACTCCTTTGAGTACCTTAGAGAGAAGTTGAGAGTCCTTCCCACTCCTCATTAAGGCACATAACCTTCATAATAGGTAGGAGGCTGCTTAAATACCTATTCAACCTGAGGGGGAGAAACGCAAGAAATTGAGTAGCAAAGAATACAAAATTCAGATGGGGGGAGTCACTCTTAGGATGTGCACAGTCAATTGTGAATATCTCTTTTCCATTGATGTCAAAGGGGGGAAAAAATAGAGCTGCGACAAAAAGGAGCATAGAGCCGTGAAAAAAAGGAGCATAGATCCATGAGAAAAAGGAGCAGGCATAAAGCTATGACAAATATGAGCATAGAGATGTGACGAAAAGGAGCATGCATAGAGTTGTGACAAAAAGGAGAATACATCAAGGGGGAGTGAATGAAGGCCAAATGAATACATTGACAGGGGGAGAAGCTCAAAAATAAAGTTTCCATCAATGAAAAAGGGGGAGTTTGTTGATCATATGTTGTCATTGATGTCAACATGGAACACATACATTATGGAGCAAAGTTGGCGCATAGGAAGAGGAAGTGTGTGGAAGGATTCTTTATAAACAGGTAGAGGAAGTGCATGGAATGATTATTTCTACTATACTATCATATATCCACATGAAATTGAACTCCTATAATAAGTCGTTAAAGGTTGAAAACATAAGTTCACAGAAGGATTGAAGGATGAAAGGATCAACGGTGAAAAATAAATCATGTAAGTGATTGAGTCTTCCAGGAGTGCACAAAGAATAGGAGCATGACCTATGACGCAGTTCAAATGTGAAGTGGATTACGACAAATTCCCTTGTCTATGATTGTGGAATGGATCAATGGATTATTGTGTTGCAACGTGACGACAGGGTGTGTGGAAGATTGTACATATGAAAATCTACAGGGTTCTTTGATCCAATATGACAAGATGAAGTCCGAAGTGGAATGCGACGGAACGAGTGGAAGTTTGGCAGTCAAGAGAGTGAGTCACCATGGGATGCTAACAGTTTGGTAGGGATATTGGGTGAGCATTCTACAAGCCAAGTGAGACAATATGAATACTTGTGACTTGGAATCTTATTCTATTTGCGTAGTAGATGATTTGTAAACTAAAATGTGAATTATTGCAACAATGAATAATTTGGTAAAACAAGAAGTATTTGGGTTAAAAGGTTTGAAACAAAATTTTGTCCACATATAACCAACGAGACTTTGATTTGGTCAAAATTTGTCCACAATGTAACTGTCATGCATCCACATACTTTATTTAGACATAAGTATAACTGAAAGAATTTTAATCTGGTCAAAATTTGTCCACAGTGTAACTTTTATGCATCCACATATAGGAAGGGGAACTCAGGAAAAAACACTATAAATAAGGATGCACTTTGATTGATTGGTATTCAGATAAAAGGAGAAGAAAAAGGACCCGTAACTGTTCAAGGAAACTATAAGATTAATGTAGAGAAAGGTATAAGAACATTTTTTAACTAAATTCAGGGTCGTAGGGTGGTTCTAGGGTGAGTTGAAGCTCACAAAGGATTGGTGTCCTCATTATCTATGATAGGTTGGTGCTCGAGAGGATTGGTGTCTTTATTTGTGTCAGGTTTGTGCCTGAGAGAATTAGTGTCCTCATTATCTGCGACAGGTTGGTGTCTGAGAGGATTGATGTCCTCATTTGCGACAGGTGGGTGTCTGTCAAGCTGAATAATTGTAAATTGTAATTTGGTGCTTGCAGAAGAACACAAAGAAAGATGTTCTTTGGTTTTCTCCCGCATTGGGTTTCCATGTAAAAATTATGGTGTAATGTGTTTTCTATGCTATGATTTGTGTTCTACATGTATTATTATTTAAGTAAAACACTTCTAAGTAATCTTAATTTGTTGAAAGGAAAGAAAAGTTGAAATCTGGTATAACACTGATTCACCCACCCCCTCTCAGTATTAATGTAAATTATAAAAGTGTGCGTGTTTGGGTCTTCCCCTCACAAGTGGAGTGTATTGGGGTGATCATTTATGTTGGGAATTATATATATTGTAGTAAAGGTTAGATGTTAGAGTAATGAGTGTAGGAAAAATCCTAATAGAAGTATGCATACATATGAGTGTATGTGGTTTCATCCCATGTGTGGATTAATAAGCATTGGACCTATTATGGGTGGCTTTACCCCTAATAGAATGTTTGTTAGTTGCATCCACCAAAAAAAGTAATGGATAAATAGTTCTCTCTACTTATGCTTGATCCCAACTACTACATCTTGTCCTGTGTGGGGCTTGGACTTAGGGTGTGGGCCTCCTAAACCCTTATTGGATTGGGCTAGGGCTAGGCTAGATGGGTTTGGACTAAACTTGACCTTGACCTTTAGCTTATGTATGTGTGTGTGTGTGTGTTTGTAGATACCTTGACCTTGATACACACACACACACACACACACACACACACACACACACACACATATACTACAAGACTCCTAGGTGGAGTTAACTGAATAAGACGAAGGTTGTGGAAGACAAATTAAATGTTGCAAAATATTTGATTACAATTTACACACACACAAACTATAATCAAACATAATTTCAAATAAATTTCTATTGATTTCATTAATCTTATGTGACATTTAATTTGTCTTTCACAACCTTCCTCTTATTCAATTAAATCCACTTAGGGGTCTTGTAGGCCCTATCATCTTGCCATAATTCATACTTTATTTCTATTATTAGAAATTATTTATGAACATATGATAAAATTATAACATTTGATGTTTCAAGATATCATTCATTAACCCATAACAATAAGAAACCATGTCATCATTATGTTACATATGATAAAATTATAACATCTGATGTTTCAAGATATCATTCATTAACCAATCACAATACGAAACCATGTCATCATTATGTTACATAGTTACCTACTCAATAATACATACAAAAAATCCTTGGAAAACATTCCACATATCACAAGTACAAATATCCACCCTATCTATACAAATAAAACCCTTGAACACATAAAAACTCTAGGTTGAACATCCTTATACTATGAAAAACAAAATTAGGCAATGAGGGGAATTACATAGTATGAAGTAATTAAGCATGTATTCCATAACTACTCTAGGTCTATAAGGAAGAAAAGTAGGAATACTATTGTGCCACACACATCCAATTATCAAACTCTTACTAAAAATTAAATATGAGGCTTGTTTGAGGATATTAAAAATAACATTTTATGTCCATTTTCCATGCAAATGAATACATGGTAGATAAAGAGGAAGCAAGAAGAATAAGAAAAATCTCTAACTATTTTTGGTCTGAAATGCACAAAAAAACATGTTAGGAATGAATGTCCACTTAATACTATAGAAATTTCTGGAATTTGTGAAGAGAAACATCAAACTAACAAATGTCCTTCCTTGCCAGGTATCAAGTATGGTTACTAGGGAGTGGAGTAGGATATGGATCCACTATGCTTCATCAACCAAAGGAGGCAAGGATTAGCTTGACCATTTCAACCAGACACGCCTTACTGTTTTTCCTATTTTTCCAGTTGAGTGAGAAAAAAGGGAAATTTAGTATTAGCCTAGTCTTCACTAGCACTACAGAGAATTGTTAGTGTGAGTGGAACACCATAAAACAAAAAATATAAACAAAACAAGGAAATAAAAGCATAGCAGGTAAGAACAAAAATAAAATAAGGTGAGATATGTTATACCAATGGAAAATATTTGAGTACAACATTATAGAGTAGTTGGTGAGCAAATGAAATCCCTTCTTCCTCTTTGGGATGGGTTATTTTTTAACTTATAGAACCTCTTTCTCTCTCAAAATGAAATGAAATAGTATGACTATGTGTGCAAATCTCTAAATAGGTGAGAGGTTAAATACACCAAAAAATAATGGCTATCAAAGTGTGGATGAACTTGGGAGAAAAAAGGATTCTCTAGAATCATACAACCAACATAACATTACTTTGGTTTTTATTCTCTTTGTGCATGATAATGGCCTCTTTTTAAAGGCCTTCAACAAGTTTGATAAAAAATGGTTTTAAGGGGAAAGGGGAGGCCACTTGGGCATGGCCCCCCATGCTTGAGTAGACATGAACCCATTTGTTATACCAGCTTTCACTGCTCATGGGATCGATACATTTTGTTCCTTTAACTAGGAATTATGTCTGATGGGAGTTTTGGTCATTAATGCGCCAAAAGTTGGTGAAATTTCACTTCTGGTCAATCAATGAAAATTTTTAAGGAAAATTCGTGTGGATGTGCACATATCACACAAAATCCAGTTTGTGGAGTCACGTGGATGATGCAAAAAATACACTTTATATATATTTTTGTCCTACTAAATATGGTATATTAATTTCATGAACATGCACCTTAGTGTATTGAACTGATGACACTTCCATTGATCACCTATATAGCTTTGTGAGTGATTTTTAGGTGATAATATATGCCCCATGATGTGTGAGGTTAAGAGCATAGGTATAATTGATGCATCCCCCCTCCCCTTCCGGGGTTATGCGACCTCCCGGTCTCTGGATCGTTCTATTTGTCAAGTCGTATCGACTCTTTGGGCTCCTGAATGAACCCAGATCAATTATACACATGTCCCTTTTCCTCCTGTGTGCAAGTCCTGTGACACCTGCACCCTCTGTCTACGTTTTTTGGCGCTCTTCAATTTACAGGCGCTAGCTCCTCTTCACTAGCCCCTTCCTTCATATGTCCCTGGGCTGTGCCCTTGTGCTAGTGCGCGATTGCGAGCACAGGAAGAGTGGTTTCAAACCAACACACTTTTCTCCCTGCAATCCTCCTCGTGCTACCACGTATCCTTTCACTTAAAACAATGGTTGAAATTGTAGCCTGCTCAAGGAATATTATCGTCCGAGCATGTCCTGGCCCTGCAATCCCTTCTATCCGTCAATTTTTTGCCTCTCGATGTTGCCTCATGATCAATGACTGCTATCGAATCTCTTGTTCCACTCTTCTTTCCTCCTTCCACGTGTCTCCCTAGATCTCTACGATCTGTCGAATCGTAACCCCCATCTAGATCAACGACTGTCGTTGACTCCCCCTTTCTGGCCTTCGGGAGTTTCAACTCTCAACTCCACTCTCCTCTGTGTGGCAATCCCCCAGAGTGGAAGATATTTTGACACCTGTCTCCTTGGATCTACGGCTAGGATCTCCTCTGTGAGTCCAGCCTTTGGGAATCTCAATTCTCAAATCCTCGACCCTGCGGAATGGTTATCTTCTGGAGTGGAAGATCTACTGACACTTATCCTCCCCAATCAATGACTGTGCTCCCAATTCGGGACTTTGGCCTTTCCGATCAAATCAATAGTCCTACGACTCCCTCCTCGATCAACGATCGAGATCTGCTCTGGGTCTTCGGACCTTTTCCCCTCCGCTTTCTTCTAGAGTTCTAGATCTAACGCCGCGTGTCCTCCTTCACATCGATGACTCTTGTCGATTCCGGGATTTCAACCTTCGGTGATTTCAAATCTCAACAAACACATACCTCCAGAGCGAGTCCTTCTGGAGTTCACGATTTGGTGACACCTTTCCAACCCATATCAACGACTATCGTCGACTTCGGCTATTCGAGCTTCGACGATGTCAAACCTTGAACTTCTCCTTCACTTTTCTCCCATATTTCACGATCTTTCGCCACGTACCCTTTCTAGATCTGATGGTCTAGATTTTACTTCGGGTCTTCGAGTTTTGGCTATTTCATTTCTCAAACTGAAACTCCGGTGTAACTTTCCCCGGAGCTCGCGATCTGGTGAAAAGTGTCCCCTTGCAGATCGATGGCTCTCGACTCTTCGACTATCTGGCCTTCGGGTGTTTTAACACTTCAACCTCCACCTTCCACTGGATCTTTCTGACCCGTTGACACGTATTCCCTATGGATCCAACAGTCCATATTTGTTCTGGCTCTTCGGCTCTTTGCGCTTTGGGAACCTCAAGTTTCAAACTTGTCTCCTCATGAACTCACGATATCTGATGACTTAGATTCGCCTGGTCGATCAATGACTGAGATTTCACTTCGGGCTTCCGGCTCTTTGGGCTTCGAAAATCTCAAATCTCAAACCTTGAGAGATTCTCTCTCATGTGCATGCGAGCATTAAGACTCGTGCACCTTCCTTTGATCAGACGACTGTCGATCCTTCACGCTCAGGGTCCAACAGATGGGATCCGTTCTTTCCTCTGCACTTCCTCTGCTCACTGGACTCAAATCTGATGGTCCAAATGCCTCCTCACAACCAATCTAATGGTTGTGGTCGCTTCTCCTCCTAAGAGTTAGACTTCTCCCACCTTAGAAGACTTAGTCCGCGTTCAAAGGTCTCAGGGTTTTAACTTTCTCTCGTGAACCTGACTCCTTTGGGTCTCACTTATGCTCTTTAGTGTTGTCTCTCTTGAGCTTGATATTCCTCGAAGATTTCAATATCCCACGCACACCTTGCATTCTCGGGATTTCTTCAAACTTAGATCAGAAGGATTTCTTTAAAATAAATTCTTCTCGCCCTCCTGGCGTTCTCTTGGCTCGATGCACACCTTACAGAGATTTCCTTCACAGAGCATTCAGTAACTCTGTTTCTTACCAAACTCAACACTGATTTCTTTTGTGCACACTTGCACCGACTCAATGCCTACCTGACATAGATCGACAGAGTTCTCAGTAACTCTCCTTCTCTCTGAACTCGACAAAGAGTTCTTCCTGTGCACCCCTCGCACTTTCGTTGATGAAGGTTCAACGATATCTCTCCTGAGCTTCCCTGAGGTTAACTCACCTCTGTCAACGTACCCTTTGCATACTATGTGCACACCTTGTACTTATGGAACTCAAATGAGAGAAACAATTGAAAATCATTCAATACTTCATCAATCTACGCATTCAAACATGAAAATGCATAAAAACATATAAAGCATACATATACATAAACACACAATATGCAGGAAAAACTTCTTTTGTATTATCTCTGTGTGTCTATACAGATGATTACAAAACTAGACTGTAATAGAGTCCCAGTTCTCTCAAGATCTCTCTCATAACTTCTAAGATCTCCTAAGGCCTCCTTATCATTCTCTCCTCTCTGATAATTACAAAAGAGGGCTCTATGAGCTTAATCCTCTTCACTGCCTTAGTGCCATTACTATCTCAGCTACGACACCATACTCCTATGACTACATTCCATAAATGTTTATCTAGACCTGACTATGATCTGGACTTGCACCAAGTAACCATTTAAGGAAATCCAACCACTACATGTACAAAGGTATGGCCTGTCTCTTATAACCTTACAACACAAAAATCCGCATTGGATCATATTTTGAATTTTAAAAATGGGAGGATCGGTGCCTCTCCCTTTCTCCATTGCATGTCTGCGTGTTAGCGTGATGGCACATTTGCTGAGGTGGAGAAATGCTCCTACATCATACTCCACTACTAGGAAAATCATGAGATCCTTCTCATGAGTTCCTCTTGTCCAATGTTGAAATCCTCCTGGATCCCAAATCCTCTTTTGGAGTTGTCCTCTTGCTCCTCTCCAGCTATGATGTTGTTGCTGCTTCTTTTTTGTCTTTTGTTTCTTTCCTGTTGCTATGGCAGGCTATCTTCTGTTCAACTCCCTTTTGTTGACTGCTTCTTGCGCTGACCTCAACATCATCTTCCTTATCTCTTATATCACCCTGTCCTGCTGCTCCAGTGGTTGGCTCTTCTTATGTAGTCTTCTCGGCTGCAACTCTTCCTTATTAGTGGGTAGATCACCTTTATCCCCCATGTCATTTTCTTCTTCTTTTGCTGGTTGTTCTTCTGCAGTATCATCACTGAGTTTCTTCTCAACTTCTTCCTCTGACATATTGGTTTCTTTCAACTCCTCTGCTGGTATATATATAACCTCCTCTAATTTATCTCCTGGATGGTATGCTCCGCCATATGTCTCCAACTTATCCTATTGGATGTGCCTACCTCTCTCTAGAGCTTCCAATTCCTCATGCAGATCAACAAAGTCTATGTTGTCTTCTCCCTCAGTCATTTCCTGTTCAGCTTCTTGGCTAAAAGTTTTGAGCAATTCTATCGAATGCTCTTCTCCAGAAATTTGAATGTCTATCTTCTAGAAGCCATCTGTTGGTTCCGGATTGTCTAACCAATCCTCCAACATCCTCAATTCTATCTCCCATTGAGTGAGCATCTCAACTGTGTGATCCTCTTCTTCTTCTCCTTGGGAAACTACTGATATCTTCTCCTTCATCACGACAGTCACCGATGGTTGTTCTTCCTTTGCTACTGCACTTTCATCATGTGCACTGGCCTTCACTTGGATGTTTGGTAGGAATTCTTTGATCCCTCCAATAATCAGAATGCTCTTCCGATCTTCTTCTTGGATGGTGAGAGTTTTTAACTTCTCATCATCTTCATTCATATGGTCTGCAAACCCACATGAATCTTCACCTATCAACACTCCTCATTGACATGAACCCACTTCTGAGCTCTTGAGACTTTCAAAAAATATCATTTATTTCTCCCTGCCCATCTGGCAATTTGGGAATTTTCTGTTGCCCACCTGACAGTCTATGAGATCAACTGATCCCATCTCATTTCCCACCTGGAAATATGAACTTTCAAAAATTCTCCTCTAGAAGTACTTGAGACCTCCACCTGATCTCTTTCCATTGCTCACCTGGAAACTTGAAAGTCCATTTCCGCCCACTTGGCAGTTTATGAGATCTTCATCTGATCTTTTCTCCTCCTTGTCGCTGAGATTTCTCCCAGTCTTTGGTTCACAGATGTGAATCAGTTCCTCCCCTATGTCACTGAGGTTTTCAACATGCCTTAGCCACTCTCTCAATAGTTTTCACTGTCCTCTAGCCAACAATCCTTTAACTAAACACTTCACCTTCTTCTTCATGGGCCATTCATATACCCAATGCACTTTTGCATCCTGCTGCATTTTAAATGAAAGATTCTCTATTCGTTCTCTTATCTGATTGAACTCTAGATCCATCTCTGGATTGTTCTTATTTTTGTGACCTTCTCTTCGACCACGTCCATGTCCTTCAATAGCCATTTCCACTTTCTACCTGCCCTCCTGAAAATTCTATGGGTCACTCTTCATCCGCGAGCATCTCCATCTTCTCTCGTAGCTCACCTGGCTGTTTAATTTTTTTTTGCCGCGTCCATGCAACAACCTTATCACATAGAATTAGTACTCTGACTTCCTTTCACCTCTTTCTGGTCTACTATCTGTAAGAAAATCTTGGTATTCTGATACCGTTCGATGTCCTTAGATTATCCCCTTAGCCTACATAAATCAATTCTGTGCTCTGATACCACCTGATGGTATCAGACTATCTCTTCTTTAATTTCTTCTCTCCTTGACCTAGATAAATCAATTATGAAAAAAGGCTCTGATACCACCTGATGGTGTGTATCAGAGTATATCCTTTATATGCTCTCTGCTACAAAAATAAACAATCTTTGCTCTGATACCACCTGATGCAGCCCCCCTCCCCTTCCGGGGTTCTGCGACCTCCCGATCCTTGGATCATTCCAATTGTTGAGTCGTATAGACTCTTCGGGCTCCTGAATGAACCCATATCAATTATACACAGGTCCCTTTTCCTCCTGTGTTCAAGTCCTGTGAAACCTGCACCCTCTGTCTGTGCGTTCTGGAACCCTTCAATTTGCGGGTGCTAGCTCCTCTTCACTAGCCCCTTCCTTCATATGTCCCTGGGATGTGCCCTTGTGCTAATGCACGATTGCGGACGTGGGAAAGAGTGGTTTCAAACCAACCCACTTTTCACCCCACAATCCTCCTCGTGCTACCATGTATCCTATCACTTAAAACAATGGTTGAAATTGCAGTCTACTCAAGGAATATTATTGTCTGAGCATGTCCTGGCCCCGCAATCCCTTCTGTCCATCAGTTTTCTGCCTCTCGAAGCTGCCTCGCGATCAATGGCTGCTATTGAATCTCCTATTTCTCTCTTCTTTCTTCCTTCCACGTGTCTCCCCCGAACTCTACGATTTTTCGACACGCAACTCCCATCTACATTAACGACTGTCGTTGACTCCGCCTTTCCGACCTTCAAGAGTTTCAACTCTCAACTCCACTCTCCTCTATGTGGAAATCCCCCAGAGTGGAATATCTGTTGCCACATGTCTCCTTGGATATATGGCCAGGATATCCTCCATGAGTCCGGCCTTTAGGAATCTCAATTCTCAAATTCTCGCCCCTGCTGACTGGTTATCTTCCAGAGTGGAAGATCTACTGACATGTATCCTCCCTAATCAAAGGCTGTGCTCCCGCTTCGAGACTTTTGTCTTTATGATTAGATCAATGGTCCTGTGACACCCTCCTCTATCAACCATTGATATCTACTCCGAGTCTTCAGACCTTTTCCCCTCCGCTTTATTCTAGAGTTCTAGATTTGACATCGCGTGTCCTCCTTCACATCGACGACTCTTGTCAGTTCTAGGACTTTGGCCTTCGACGATTGCAAATCTCAACAAACACAAACCTCCAGAGCGAGTCCTTCTAGAGTTCACAATCTGGTGACACCTGTCAAACCCAGATCAAGGACTATCGTCCACTTCGGCTATTCGGGCTTCGACGATGTCAAACCTCAAACTTCTCCTTCTCTTTTCTCTCGAAGTACTTTCTCCCAGATTTCACGATCTTTTTCCACGTACCTTTTCTAGATATGATGGTCCAGATTTTACTTTAGGTCTTCGGGTTTCAGCTATTTCAGTTCTCAAACTGAAACTCCAATGTAATTTTCCCCAGATCTCGCGATATGGTGACAAGTGTCCCCTCACAGATTGACGACTCTCGACTCTTCGACTTTCCATCCTTTGAGTGTTTCAACACTTCAACCTCTACCTTCCTCTGGATCTTTCTGACCCATTGACACATATTCCCTCTGGATCCAATGGTCCAGATTTGTTCTGGCCCTTCGGCTCTCTGCACTTTGGGAACCTCAAGTTTGAAACTTGTCTCCTCCTGAAATAATGATATCTGACGGCTCAGATTTGCCTGGTCGATCAACGACTGAGATTTCACTTCAGGCTTCCGGCTCTCCAGGCTTCAGAAATCTCAAGTCTCAAACCTTGATATATTCTCTCTCCTGTGCATGCGAGGATTAAGACTCGTGCACCTTCCTCTGATCAGACGACTGTTGATCCTTCACGCTCAGGGTCCAAGGGATGGGATCCGTTCTTTCCTCTGTGCTTCCTCTGCTCGCTGGACTCAAATATGATGGTCCATATTCCTCCTCACAACCAATATGATGGTTGTGGTCACTCCTCCTCCTAAGCTTTAGACTTCTCCCGCCTTGGAAAACTTAATCCATGTTCAAAGGTCTCAACCTTTGAACTTTCTCTCACGAACCCGAATCCTTTGGGTCTCGCTTACGCTCTTCAGCATTGTCTCTCCTGAGATTGATCTTCCTTGAAGATTTCAATCTCCCATGCACACCTTGCATTCTCTAGATTTCATCAAAATAAGATCCGAAGGATTTCTTTAAAATAAATTCTTCTCTCCCTCCTAGCATTCTCCTGTCTCGATACACACCTTGCAGATCTTTCCCTCATAGAGCATTTAGTAACTCTATTTCTTACTGAACTCAACACAGAGTTCTTCTATGCACACTTTCACCAGCTCAATTCCCACCTGGCAGAGCTCGATAGAGTTCTCAGTAACTCTCCTTCTCTCTGAACTTGACAAAGAGTTCTTTCTGTGCACCCCTCGCATTTTCGCTGATGAAGGTTCAACGATATCTCTCCTGAGCTTCCCCGAGGTTAACTCACCTCTGTCAACGCATCCTTTGCAGACTATGTGCACACCTTGTACTTTTGGAACTCAAATGAGAGAAACAATTGAAACTTATTCAGTACTTCATCAATCTACGCATTCAAACATAAAAATGAATAAAAAAATATAAAACATACATATACATAAACACACGATATGCAAGAAAAACTGCTTTTCTATTATCTTTGTGTGTCTATACATATGATTACAAAAACCAGACTGTAACAGAGTCCTAGTTCTCTCAAGCTCTGTCTCATAACTTCTAATACCTCCTAAGTCCTCTCTATCATTCTCTCCTCTCTACTAATTACAAAAGAGGGCTCTACGAGCTTAATCCTCTTCACTGCCTTAGTGCCATTACTATCTCAGTTACGACACCGTACTCCTATGGGTACATTCCATAAATGTTTATCTAGACCTGACTACGATCTGGACCTGCTACAAGTAACCATTTAAGGCAATCCAACCACTACTTATACAAAGGTATGGCCTGGCTCTTACAACCTTACAACACAAAAATCTGTATTGGATCATATTTCAAATTTTAAAAATGGGAGGGTCGGTGCCTCTCCCTTTCTCCATTGCGCGTCTGTGTGTTGGCACATTTGTTGAGGTGGAGCGATGCTCCTGCATCAATAACCAAAATACATCATCATTTATTTTTTTATTTACATGGTATTGTTTTGTAGAGAGATAAATAAGGTTCGAAGGGACAAGAACCACCCATGGGGAAGAAGGAGAGGTTCACCTGCAAACATAAAATATTGCTAAAAACAAATGAACTTGCTTTATACAAACAAGGTAGGAATTACTCATGCTTGTGATATAAATATAAATTATTACAATAATAGACAAAATGTTGAGGCATCATGGTAGATCATTCGAAGTATGAAGACCAGGATAATCCTATAACTGAAAGATTTGATGAAGTAGATATTTACAGTGCTCTCAAGGGTGTTGGTAACTAATCATGACAATTCTGAAGGAGAATGTTCCCTAGAGTTTGAAGTGATAATTTGGAGTTTATTTTGATTACTTGAAGGGATTGGTGGCCTATCAAGCCCATGGGTCTTTTACTGTAATTGAAAAATTGCAATTGTCATAAAGTAAGACCCATCCTGACGTGGATATGTGATGATGCCGAACATCAGGGGGGTCAACAGAACAAGGGAGAAATGATGACTCTCTTTGTCATGTCCAAGGATCACGATTCATATGGTAATGGGAACCAAGATATACAACGTTCCTATAAAATGGTGTTGAGGTCGATAGGAATGGAGCCACGACCGTAAAGAGCGAATTTCGCCTTGAAATCAATTAATCAATATAGTACCCAGTACTAACTTACAAGAGTGATTTATGTATAATAAATATGGATGCGTTAGATGGTAAATGGGACTATATACTTCCCTTGGCCAGAGAATAAGTGACAGATGATAGTGGTGGTAATCAAATATTCCATTGGACAAAAGGTGTTTTGATGTCAGGGGGAGAATCAGACACTGACAAATTATTTTCAAATTGTAACTAATGGTGACGAGACTACAAAGAGTTGTTATTTATATGTGAAAACTAAAGGATAATAATAAAGGATACTGCGATACTCAATTTTTGGCTGATAATAGGGGTGTTTGTAGATATGGTTTTCCATTGTGAATGCTCCAACCAAGGGCGACTAGGGTTTCCACTAGGTAAAAAATGGTGCCATTGGATGTGATGGACTAAATATACTTTATTGTGTGTAAATACAAAGGTACATTGTACAATTACCAATTGAATAAAGAATAATTAGGTTTGAATGTGAAAACATAGAGACAAGTGCCCCAGTGTCTGAAAGGCTCAGCCTAGGGAGGCGAGAATTTGTGAGAACAAATGAAGGGTGGGAGCCTTATTGGTGAGACTCTATGTAGGTGGTTGAATGGTGGATTGGAATATAGATGGGTAATTGATATTGGAAGATATTAGGGCCAATTAAAATGTAGAGGTGCATTCAATAGAATTGATAAAAAAACTTGTGATAATATGGGAGTCCATAGGTGTTTGAGCTAGCAATATGATGAGAGGAAGTACAAGGTTCATTCTCCAAAGTGTTAACTACTTGGAATCCCATTATATGGGATAAAATTACATGGGATTTAATTTCCTAGGGGGATAAATGTTGAGACAACCAATGTGGGTGAGGAACTATTAGAAAACGAAAATATAGTGTAAGTGAAATTGGGTGAAGTTACTATGATATCAGGGACTACGGTCTGAAATGCATATATAGAGGAATGATACTGGTAAATGAAATTATTCAAAGAGGGAGTGACTACATGCCTATTTTGAAATATACACCTGAAGTGGTTGTGGGATGGCCTTGATTGAAAGTCTTGTGAACCTGTCGACAAGTACCTACACACAAAAACCAAATACCTTAAGTGAAAAATACCTAACAATAAAGAAATCAATATAGGAACTTGAAATAAAATGATAGTGAGAAGGCGTACTTGTAACCTAGGTTCCGAGATAGGGGTCCTAGTGTAGGTGTATGAAAAATTGAAAAAATCATACCATTATGTAGAAGGGAAAAGGTGATCCCAGTGGCGCAAACGGTTCAAAAAATGGAGCATTTGAGCTCTCGTATGGGATCAAGGAATTTTGGAACTGAGCCATATAAATGGTAGTGGGGAATTCCATGCCACCTCATTTGTACCATACATGAAATCGATGCATGTATTTTTGTGTATCCCATGATATTTTGAGGTCCCCTACACACATCAACTAGTTGATTCAAGTATTGATTGAGCTAGGTAAGGGGTCTTGACTTCCCCACCATTTTGGTTTTTTTATTTTTTTTATTAGGATAGTATGGAAGGCCATACAATCCCATTTTTAGGGAGATCATATGATCCACATGGGCAATCAGAAGATACTCGTGTACATAAATGTGGTTGTATTTCGATCGCTCATGCCATACAATGCAACTGATAGCTGGACAGTTGTGCAGAGGTCAACCTGACTATATGTTGATCATTCGTGTTGATACATATGACTACAATTTGAATGATCACAATTATTAACATGTTAAGTTGAGTTACATATGTGCAGTGGCTCTGCATGACTATTTGGTGAACATTCATGCTAATAGCACAACTGTTCAACAAATAGTCACATAGCCATAGTGTAATGATCCAAATGCTTAAAAATATCATAACAGAATAGAAGTACACACCATGTACAAAATGTGAGTGTGGAGCACAACTCCAAGATAGATAAATTACACAATAAATCCTTAAAGAATAGGGGAACCCCCTCAAAATAACCAAATACATTCATACATCACAATTCACCTCTCAATAATGAATACATGATCTCTTATATATAGCTATTCACACTTGCGCATGAGGCCCCTTTACTACTAGGCCGACCCTATTACATATGTATTTACACATTACATGTAAATTTAGACCCATATATGGCCCCCCTTGGGGTCATATCATATACATTTAGCCATATATATGCTTCCATTGAGTCATAACATAGTACCCTCCTTCAAAAAGATTTGTCCTCAAATCTTTGTAATTAAAGGCTTCACATGTGATGAAACCAAGTAATATGATTTTATTATGTTCCTCTTTCGTCATTCCATTGTTGATGATCTATCCATCCAAAATCAATTATTTTCGGTCTTAATCCTTGGTGTCTATTTGTTGCATAATTTTATTTCCTTTGATTCCATGTATTTTTGTTGCAGCTTCTCCAATTTGTAGTGGTTGTTGGTCTCTGATAATATCTTCTAGAATAATGGTTTTGTGACACCATATGCCATGAATATTGATGAGTATTCCATCTTCTTCCTTGATAATGTTGCTATCAATCTTCTTGTCTTCCTTGAAATCTTTCCTGATAATGAGGGTGTCGATATGGTTTGACATTTGATGGGTTTTCTTCATTCTGAACACCCATTTCATCTATCTTCTTTTTAGATACAATGGCATCCTTGATCATATTTACTTGGTCTTTTATTACTCTATCCTTGGAGATAATACCATCATATTTGGCACGTACATCCTCTAGATGGAGTTTAACTTATTCAAGTATTTTCTAGTGACCCTCTTGAATCTTGACTTCTTTTTCTTTTTGAAGCTACAATGTCACCCTATTTATCAAATTTTTACGTCCTTTTTCAATTATGGATTGCATTTCTGATTTTACCTCATCAGTATTTAAGGATTATTAATTCCACATTCTTGAAAATTTCCTCTTCAAGTATTTTGGTAGATTCTTCATCCAAGATCTTTATTTCTTCTTGATTTTGACAATTCTTCTTTTTTTCTTTTAATCTCTTAACCTCATCCACTAGTTTTTTATTATGGTTTCATAATCTAGATATCTCTTCATCTTTCTTTTTTAATTCTTCCATTTAATTTTCATTTTCCCACTTTTCTTTTCTACTCTTTTCTTACTTTAAGTTCTTAACCTCCTTAATGAGTGATTAATTAATGGATTGCATATTGGAAAACTCATCGCTTGTCTTCTTGATATATTCCTTTTCTTCTTTTAATTCGTCTTGAATTCTATACATTTCATCCATTTTTGAGTCCTTGATCCATTTGTTTGAGAACAATTCTTCAAATAATTCCCATGTGGTGCTTCATCTAGTACCTTCATTGGGGCTATACCACCATTTACCATCTTCACCATTAAAATAAATACCTACCAAAGAAGGAGTATTGATATTTTTTTTTATCATTCTCAACCATTCCCCAGGACCGATTTCATCTTTATATTCATCTCAACTAAAGTTAGGTATTGTCATTGATTATGAATTGAGGTCTAACCCCAACCCTTAATGTACAACCTAAATATATTAAGGACAATGATATCAAATATTTATAATCTTTGCTATAATACAATATTCTAATTTTTTTTTTTTTATCTTTCCAATGGTTTTTGAATCAACTCAATCGGACATCCCAATCAAAATTTATGACAGTTTTAAGTGTCATACCTTTGAAAACCTTGATTTGGAGTTTGTCCTCCTAGTTGACCTTCCTTTTGATGTATCTATGCAATTATGGCCCTTCTAAGTCTGAAATTGTGACCTGTAATCATATTATATGTCCTCTATTCAATTCCATATGTCTGAGAAAAATTGGATGTGCCAAGTGGAAGTTGTGGTAACTTCCCCACACCTTGCTGATTTTTGGACTTTCCAAGATAACAAACTTGTGCAACATTATGTTAGAATATAATGGATGTGCTCGTTTAACCATAGACAATATCACTATTGTCACCCAACCATAGGCCGAAGCCACCCCCAAGCACCTTAACCTTGACAGAGAATCATTCTGGAAGCAAACCCTAAGATAGATAGCCAAACAAAGGGTGGCACACCTTTCTCCAAGGATAGCGCACCAAACAAGAGATGATCATATAGTCCAAACCATAACCAAAAGATAGTCCAAGCCAAAACAAAATCTACTAGTTGTAGCAACTACAATGACAACTCTCCTCCAAACTTGTGCACAAACTGACCAACTGCAGTGTGCACAAGTGCTGCTTTTGCAGTTCTGAGAATTCTTGCTAGAATGAAGACTGGCCTCCTGTATTTATACTAAAATTGGCAGATTGCCTGGGCCGACTTCTCATTCTAGGTGCCTATTTACTTAGTATATAATATTTCCTTTAGCCGATTTCTTCTCTTGGAGGCTAATAACATAATACAAGTTATCCTCTTGAGCTGACTTGTCTTCTAGGGTTATTAGCCAACTAATTAGGGTTTATTCTTGCTTCCCAGAATATTCTATTCTCATCAGGTTTACACATGGAGGTAAATACCTCCCGCAACTACCATAATATCAACACTCCCTCCTAGCTAGGGAGGTAATGAAGGTAATGGTATTGAGCAAAAACATACCATTCACCCGATAGCATCAACATAGTCGTATAGACTATCTCGTTACTAGATCATGAGCACCATAATCACTATCAATGTCATCAACTGCATCATCTCTCAAAACCATACTCCATCTGAGTAATCATACATGATGATGGATAAGTCACTCACTCCATAGAGTGACACAAGAACCATTTTTCTAATCTAGACATATTTCCTAGAAGAATAAATGTCCTGGACCATTTTCCGTCTGGGAAATCTCTGTCCATTGATCATCCATCTACCTGATAATCATTTCCAACACTGTTGATAGTATTCAAGGAAATCAGAACAATATCATTCAATAAAACACAACTATGTCTATCCATAGTAGTACACAACTACAATCCATTGGTACACTACCACACCAAGTAGCACACAGGTACTTGATCAATGGCGTATAGTCACAATCAGTGGAACACATCCACAACAGTAGCATACATCTATTTTTAAGAGACATACAGTCTCCATAACAATCATTTGATATCAACTTGCACAGAAAACATTGTTATGATATAAAATGAATCATCTGGGCCATTCTTCCACTCACATCTGTGAGATCTGGAAGAGAATCTTCCCTCAGAAGGTCAAACATCAATGATGAGCTATCTGGACTATTCTTCTCAAGCAAGGAAGAATAATTGTACCGATTTATGAGCCTGGACCATTCACCTATCTGGGCCATTCCTCCGGCACTAAACAAAGTGCAACCTGGAGAGAATGAGTCTGCCCTAGGAAAAGCCTATCCCTGATTGCTGAACCTGGACCATTCACCTATCTGGGCCATTCCTCTGGCACTAAACAAAGTGCAACCTGGAGAGAATGAATCTTCCCTAGGGAATGACTGTCTCGACCATTTCTAAAGGAAATGACTGTCCTGCACCAACCTCCAAAATGGACCATTCTTTGAAACTGCTCACAACTATGAGCTTTGAAAGAATGACTGCCCGAAGAAGTAGACCAGTCTTCTTGACCACTACTGAGAGTGACCGTCAAGAAGAGAGACTGTCCTAGACCATTCCCAATGTTAACCACAAGGGGAATCACTATCTATAGTACATCAACAATCCATCGAACCATTTTCATTACGAAAATGATCGTTCGATCTGGACCATTTTCCAAACTGGAAAATGCTTGTTTGTCAGAAATCTCAAACCACTTTCCAAACTGGAAAGGAACTTCTCATCCTATACCACTTTTCGAACTGAAAAATGACTTTCCATAAATCAATAACACATCCATGCTCCCTCCCAAACTGGGAGTCATATCTTCCTTTTTCAATAAGGAAGTCGTCTCCATGAGCTCAAGCTTGAGTGCACAAACTCTTTCACCTTTGACAGAGGCTTTACCAAAATGTCTTCTTATTTTCTCATCTGTGGATATATATATATATATATATATATATATATATATATATTGGAGAACCACTTCTCTTTTCTGGACTTCATCACGGAGAATGTAATGCTTGATCTCAATGTACTTCGGTCTTTCTGGAACACTGGTTTTCTCTAAAGGCTTCATATAACTCTGATCATTACGGTATCTCATAGTTGAATTCAACTTTTTTTTTTTCTGCTAGCTCATAACATCGTGGCAAGGCTCAAACTGGAACATATCCATGTGGTACTTCTTCTGCCATCATGAGAGTTTGTCATCGATTAGCAATCCATCATCCTGAGCTTCTGAGTAACCATTCTGATACAATATCTCTGTTATAGAAATCTTTTCACAACGCTTCTGTTGCGCATTGAAGGCTCTTCACCAAGTTGTTTGAATCCATACAATATCTTCTTCCATTTGCATACAAGGGTCTCTTTCTTGTATACCTCAAATCCTTGAGGTTTCTCTTCATGTAAATTCCAACCCATGGATGTTGGGGACGATATACTGGCTCATGTAGAGGTATGTCTGGTTTACTGGAACAAGAAATGATCATAGTCTTCTCCCTCATTCTAGGAGAACCTCTAGTTTTGGATCTCACAATGCTTACATTCATAAGTCTTCCATACACTATTCTTCATCAAAACTTTTAGTTCCTCTGCTTGATCACTTTTAGTGAGTTCATATCAGGCTGGTAATCTTGTGATTCTTGATACAATGACTAGTTGTTATGGATTTTCTTTCTTTCTTGGAATCTTCATGTTCTTCCTCATGTTTCTCTTTAGCTCTTGGGTCCATGGAGTTTTCTATAGATTCCATGCTCTGAAGATTCCAAATTCTTCCTTTCATCATAGGATCATGGATGTGGATGGACAACCAGGGATACTTTAAGGATTCTTTTCGAAGAAGGCTTCTTCTAAAGTCAAATTGAACACGTACTGCTTTTCATGGTCGCTACCATGGATATATACTTCATCATCTTCAATGGATCATAGGATTAACTCCCTCCTAATCCTTGCTTCATGTATGAATGCTTGCTCTTCTTTTGGAATATATAATCAACTCCCTCCATCTAACAGAGTCCACGCTTCCATCTACATCCTTATTTCCTTCTGCAAAGTGTCATAAGTCTTTCTCCAATTTCCTCTTGATTGCTGACTTCTTTTTGTCTCTACTTCTTTTAGGTTTCATTCTTTAGACTCATTACTTGTCCAATGTTTCTGATTGAGAAGAGGTTTGTTAGGGAATTGTACATATTCTTAGACGAATCAATATGGGAGATGTATGGTATCAAGTGGTATTTTATAGAGTCCACTATGATACTCATGGAATTGATGTCACTGTCTTTGAACTTCTCCATAATTGCAACGTTATGCGATTCCTTCTCTTTTCCTTCTTCAAAATCTGGTTCCACGATCTTTCCTTTCACGATATCCAACAATTTATACTTGGTAAGGATGAGGTAAATCCTTATCTTCCACGTTATGAAGTTAGAAGCTCCATATAACTTGTTTTATGACTTCATAGAGTAAGTCATGGTTGCCTTGACTTGGTCAACCCTAGATTCGACCAAAAACTCAAACTTGATGTCTTAGCTTGCTAAGAGTACCAGGAGATGCGCTAGGCTAGGGAGCACTAGTCTATCATGAAATTAGGTCAATCCCTTCACTTAAGGTGCCTCAACGAGAGGGATAGGGTTTTTGGATCTGCACCTGCTAGTAACCCTAGCGATAATGCTTTGGTAACTGCTTCTGCTAGAAACCGACCTAGCGACAGTTTTTCCATGAGCTTAGTATCCTTATGGCTATACTCCCTTCTAGTGGTTAGACTGAATGAAGGAGGTATGGGACCATAACCTGTTAGAATATAATGGATGTGCTCATTTAACGATAGCCAATATCACTATTGTCACCCAACCATAGGTCGAAGCAACCCCCGAGCACCTTAACCTTGATAGAGAATCATTTCGGAAGCAAACCCTAGGCTAGATAGCCAAACAAAGGGTGGAACACCTTTCTCCAAGGATACCACACCAAGCAAGAGCCGATCAGATAGTTCAAACCATAACCAAAATATAGTCCAACCCGAAATGAAATTTGCTAGCTACAACAGCTGTAATGACAACTCTCCTCCAAACTTGCATGCAAATTGGCCAACTACAGTGTGCACAAGTGTTGCTTCCGCAGTTCTGAGAATGCCTGCTAGAATGAATATTGGCCTCATGTATTTATACTAAAACTGGCAAACTTCCTGGGCTGACTTCTCATTCTGGGTGCTTATTTACTTAGTATATAATATTTCCTTTAGCCGACTTCTTCTCTTGTAGGTTAATAACCTAATACAAGTTATCCTCTTGAGCTCACTTGTCTTCTAGGGTTATTAGCCAACTAATTAGGGTTTCTTCTTCCTTCTCAGAATATTCTATTCTCATCAGGTTTACACGTGGAGGTAAATACCTCCCGCAACTACCATAATATCAACACGTTCCAAGAGCACAATATTTGATATCTGATTCTAAAAGTTGTACCAGAAATACTACTGACTATACTTGTTCCAATTAAATTTGTATCATGGGATTTGGATATTCTATGAAGAATATATTACCATTTTACCTTGAACACCCATTTGAGACTAGTTACATGACTAGTCAGAAACTCTATCTTGCACAACGTTTATCTATGAATTTACAATGACCCAGATGTTGAAATTCGTATCACAGGCACTATGATAAGTCTTCTCAATATCCTCAATATTTTTCCATCTGAAGTGGCTCTGAGAAAAAATTATAGTGAAAATTCCAAAATGACTGTATTGAGGAAGAAAAACCCTTGGATTGGTGCTCTAATACCAAATGTAATGATCCAAATGCTTAAAAACATCATAAAAGAATAGAAGTACACACCATGTACAAAATGTGAGCATGGAGCACAAATCTAAGATAGATAATTTACACAATAAATCCTTAAATAATAGGGGAACCCCTCCAAATAACCAAATACATTCATATATCACAATTCACCTCTCAATAATGAATACATGATCTCTTATATATAGCTATTCACACTTGCACATGAGGCCCCTTTAGCATTAGGTCGGCCCTATTACATATATATTTACACATTAAATGTACATTTAGGCCCATATATTCCCCCCATTGGGTCATATAATATACATTTATCCATATATATGCTCCCCTTGGGTCATACCACATAGTTTGTGAAACTGTTTGAAAAACAGTCACATAGATCGTGTGAGAGATCAAAACTTGATGAATTTTTTGCTAGGTTTAGTATCTGACTAACCCATGTTTGTGTATATTGTGACACTTAGAGTTGTCACCATGTAGTTTTGGTGGCGAGAGAGGGATTTGGATTCCCTCCGTATTACGGTGATGGCCAATCCCGCGGCTTGATTTGAGATGGAAAACTTTGGCCTTCTCAAATTTATTTAGTGTTCTCCGCTTCACTCCCCGAAGGAACTTCTAAAATTTATGGTGTCGATGTGGAGCCCCACCATTGGGAGTTTGATGTTCGAGGCTAGATGGTGGATATTTCAATGAATATTGAAATCTATTTCTTGATGGGACTCTCCATTTAGGAAGAGTTCGCTGAGATGATCCCTTGTATGGATGGGGGGGTCATCGTTCATACTTTGGTTGACATTTATTGTGATGGTCAGGATGTGATTACTGAAGGATTAATATAGGTGGAACGTATCTAGGATTTTATTCCATGGGTTGTGTCCCTAATGGTGTTGAGCATCTATGAATCCTTGGGAACCAAGAGGATCACTGGGGTCCTAGTGACGATAATGGGGCATGTCCTCTAGGGTCTTAACTATGCCTAGGAATTCTTGATGAGGTAGGACATGTTTTCCTAGTTGACAAGGCGTGTGGAGAGTCGCAAGGGAGACTTCTCCTTTAGCTTGGTGTTATGCATTTTTTCTTTAAGCATGTGGTATTCTTGCACCCAAGGATTATATTGGCAACGACTAGGCCAGACCAACCACATATGAGGTTGCAGGGAGAGATATTGGACTAGGAGGGCGACAATCTAGTGGGATGCTATTTTTATATGGAGTTCCATGGGTTTTAGAGGCAAATACCACATGTTATTCTAGAGTATCCTTATGCGAGCATGGAATATTGACAAGATCTGGAGACAATCCTCCTCTATAGGGAGATGTGGGACCACCAAGGTTAGTATTGTTATGGTTTATTTATTATGTTTTTGTTGTTTTTGATGCGTTTATCATGTTTTTGATTATCTAACATAGTACGGATGAGTAACTATGTTTGTGATTACACATATTAGACTGCAAGGTCAATAGGCCCCTGTGGTGAGGGAGCCAACAACATGAGGTCAAGAGTGACTTGTTAGGGATGGATGACATCATTGTTGTTAGGAAGTAGATATGGGACCAAGGAAGCATGCACATGCGGATCTTGTACATGAGGGAGATTCCAAGAGAGAGGTTAATCTCCAATATTAGGCGCTAGATGACTTGCACCAGTGTTTTGACCTCGTACTATGTGGAGTGGCCGATGGAAAATTGAAATAAATGTAGGATAGGGAGGTACCCGAGGCTTTCATCGGCCTCAATCCTGATTGGAGACCACTGGTACAACAATATTTAGTGGCAGGAGCAGAGGTTACTGAACAATTGAGGCCTCCAACTAGTGAAGTTCCTCTAGTGGGTGGGGCGCCTCCTGCTGGCGAGGGACTCTAGTTGGGGGCTCCTCGAGCTTGGTCCACCTTAGGGGTGGTATATTTGTGGTGTACAGGAAATGATTTCTTTTTTTGTATTTCCTTATGTATATGGGTGAGGGCCACATATATATATATTTTGTACATGGCATGTATAGGGGTAATTTCCCCATTCTATATATGATAAGTGAGTGCAACTGCAGTGAGGGATAACCCTTTGTATTGTACCCTATTTTTGAAACTCTTGATACACACACACACACACACACACACACACACACACACACACACACACACACACACACACAGATATTTGGTCATCTCATGATGGTGTAACTTGTTTGATTGGATATTTTGTGTTTTTTCGATGATATGCATATGTTCATCTATTTCTTTACGATACATTTTGTTGATGTAATGATTGAAAAAACATATATATCCTTGATATATAGAAAACTCATGATAAAAAATTCTTCGATTAATGTGATAAGTGCCAGTCTAGAATTTCATTTGCTATATGATCTGCAACTTGGTTCTTAGTGCTAGGAATATGTGTTAATGTAATGGATTCAAAATTCTGTGATAGAAGTTTAACCTACAGGTATTTTTTAAACAAACAAGGGTAATGAACATGGTAGAGATTGTTCAACTACAGGACGAGAAATTGGGAATCCAAGAATACATTGAAGTGTTGAATGTGAAGGTGAGAAACATCAACCAGAAGGTCGATCATGAAAACATACTCTACTTGGTTATTCATAGTTGGACCTAGCTACACATTGCTGGTCTAATTTCCCCCAACTTGACTGAGGTTCATTACATGTGGAATATACATTAAAAAAAATAAAAAATGCTAACATATCTTGTAGATTACCATCTATAGGAACACACAAATCTAACCATTTTATGATACCATTATTTAAATGAAACTACATCATGCTAAACTAACATGAATGCGGCTAATAAAATCATCACAACAACATATAAATCATTCTCATACACATATTTAATGCACAACAATTAAAACTCATAATGCAACACACAAAAGAGATAAAACACTTATCTTTCTAAACAATTGTGCAACCAACTACTTGGGATGAACGTTCCACCCAACCATAGAATTTTTGTTCTATATATTAAAATAAAGTCACCCCTGGCCTAAGATTTCACAAAAGAGGGTGTCTCTCACTGTCCAGTCACAACTCAAAAAAATCCCACAACCCACTATCATTCTTTGACAACTATCTTGATTTCCACCATCTCTCTTCCTCTTGACCTTCCCAACCCAAGGAATGCACCCCTTCTCTGCTCTTAGTCCATTAGGCTTGCCATTTGTTTATCAGGGTCTCTTGAGTGCAGGTAACTAGGAATGTCACTACCGAGAACCCAAGGGAACTCACTGCTAGGAAAACTACCAGGAAAATAAAAGTAGTAGGCTTGTTTCTCCAATGCAACTCACACAACAATTCACTCTTTAGGCTTGAAAACATGGTTCTTTTTCAAGCCTAACAACTTTATTCTTCAATATTCAACTCCAAAAATGCTTCAAATTCAAGGATAATTTTAAGGATGGAAATTTATATTAAAATGTAGAAACTTGGGCTAATCTTACTAGTCCTTAAAACAAAAAATGTGAATTGTTTGGCGATACTTTTAGAAAAATATTCAAATTTAAAAGGATTTTATATAGTTTCTATAAAATTTTGGTGATTTTTAAGGTAAACTGATTTTATTCTATGGAATTTGGGTGAATCGTTTTTAGAAAAACTGGAAATTGGTGAATCGTTTTTTGGGAAAACCATGGAAAATTATCCCATTTGCAAAATTTAGCCTTTAAAATCATCTATGTAATTCACCCTCCATTATTGTTCCAGCTCTAGTGCACTTCTCCTTCCTATTGTCTCTGGTTTCCCAAGCAAAAACATGCCTTTCTAAATTCCCCCTCCTCTGACCATACAAATTTCCTCTCTTTTGATTTTTTAATTCCCTCATACTCATCCCCAAACTGATTTTACTCAACCCCATGCTCCGAATAACTATGGGATGTGATTCCTCACACCCACCCTCTTACAAGTATTCAATGATTGGGATCTTCGACACTCAAGGGAAAATCAGAAGGTTCACTCAAAACATTAAAAACAAGAAAATGATTTGGGAATTAAAATCATGGAAAAAAAATCCTTTTCTAGACCCCTCCTCTACTTTGGATTAATTATACCCCATCTCTTTCCATGTCCCCCAACAACTGACATCCCATTTTATTTAATAAAAATTCAGAAATACAATTCACATATTACATCGCTTGGCCATAGCCACATTCATATATACATTATGCATTAACTAAACTTGGGATTATAGTGGGGATGTTACATTCCCACTCCCATACGATTGTTCACCATCCTTGGTGCACAACAACAAATTTACATCACAATACTTAGAAAAACAATTATGCAATTTCACAACTCCAACAACAGTTCCAACCATAATCCCATGTTCTTCAATGTTGGAATATTCAATAATACTGAGAGGGGGGGTGAATCAATATTACACATATTTTAGCCACTTTTAATTTTTACCATCTTAAATAGTCATCACATAGTAAATCATGAGAAATTCCATAACACAAAGACACAATATACAAATATTTTATGTGGAAACGCATACGGGAGAAAACCACAAATCAACTTCTCATTATATCCTTCAAGAGTTGCATTCTTTACATTCTTCAACCCGTGAGGGACACCAATCCCTATAGTAAGCACCCACTTACAACTATTCAAGCACCAAAGTGACATGCACCAATATGTTGAGAAGATTAGGACACCAATCCTCACTGTAAGCACCCACTTACAGTTTTTCAAGCACCAACCTGTTATGAGGATGAGGACACCAATCGTCTCTGTAAGTGCACACTTACAATCTACAAGAACCAAATTGCCAGGAACCAACCTATTATGAGGAAACCAATCCTCTGCCTTGCACCGACCTACCACCCTAAAGTAAATAAGATAATTGAAGTTTAGTCAATTACAAACCTTCATGTTCTTGATATCTCCTTTTCATAAGCTCATACTATAACTATGAAACACACACATCAAATAATTTATTCAATTGAACATGACATGTATGATCTCAAATAATTCTGCAAAACATTTTTTTCTATAGTCGTTAATTTTATAGTCGTGGATCTATTTCTGTAGAATCTATTGATTTTGTAGTCATGATCTGTTTCTGTAGCTATTGTTGATTATGTAGCTGACGCTCATTTTTAATCATAGATCTATTATTTTTGTAGTTTTTGTTTTTGTTTCTGTAGATGTCTCTCATTCTGTAGTTGTATATATACTGTTTATGTAGTTGCCTCTGATAGTGTAGCCATAGATATGTTGTTTATGTAGTTGTTGCTAATTTTGTAGCCGTTGATCTGTTTCTATAGCTATGTTAATTCTGCAGTCATGGATTTGTTTCTGTAGTTGTTTTAATACCCTCAGGTTGATCCCCAGTCATAGTTGTACATATGTTTTATAGGCTAGTGAGGCAGGATATTATAGGCCAAAGTGCCTATGTGATTATTATGTCAGAGAGCCTAGATGTTAAAAGGCTAGTGAGCCTATTATTGTAAAATGTAATTACACTCAGATATTAATAAAAGTACACCACTCCTACAGACCGACCCAAAAAAAGAGTACGAGGGATAAAATCCACTAGAAAGGGAAAGGGGGGATAAGGGTATAATATTAAGGGGCTAAGCTAAGAGGGATTAAGCCCAAGGGAATATTATATTCCTTAAAAGTTTAAAGCATGGGATAACATATTATCCTAAGTTTCAAAAGAGAGGTAAAAAATTACATAAAGGGGGACAAAGCTAGTCCTTATGTGATAAGTGTCACATATGGCACATGCATATATAATTTGGAGGTATAGTGCAGTTCCCCATATTTTCTATCATTCTTTAATCATTATTCCATGATTTCCCATCCTCCATACCTGGAAGATGTACTATGCAGATGTACCTAGATTGAGAAATCATGGGAGCATTTATGGGTAGAATTGGACTGAAGAAGTAGGTTATTAGGTTCGTATGTTGTTGAAGAAGTGGGTTATCAGGCCTGTGGGTTGTTGAAGAAGTGGGTTTTCAGACCCGTGAGAATTCTCTCCAGGTGAGATAATTGATGGGAGTTGATTCCCAAGGCACCAAGATACAACTACATGGATCTAAGACTTCTTTTCTAGCCTATTGTTGAAGCCTCAGAAGGGAAGTGGCATAGTCGAAGGAATGTTGAGAAGAGAAGGGGCACACTTTCTGGGGTGGGATAGGTAGGTGGGGGATGAGAGACTGTAGGATGTTTTCTAGAGTTAGCACTTGATTTTGGGATTTGCTTCTATCTGAGAGACCTTAGCCTGGCTTAGGATCTCCTTAGACTGGAGGAGTTTTATCCCCAACTTGGGGGTGACCCACTGTTGAGAGTTATGAGTAGTGTGCTCTATGGCAGGGAGGAACATGGAAGATATGCATGCAGTTGGTGTTATTATTCATAAGATAAGTTTCTTTCTTGTGCTCATTTGAATTAATGTGTGTGTAATTATGAGTTACTATTGTGGAATGTTTGTTATAAATGTGTTTATGAATTATTATGTTATGTTATTATTATTTTGCATAACTCTGTTCATATGCAGAGCATATTAGTAAATCAAAATGGTATGAGAGGTTGGAATTTTGATGTGGTATTTCCCAGCAAGGATATGGGGATGTTACAAAGTGGTATCGTAGCTCCAGTTTCAACACTGAGTCTAGATGGGATAGTTAACAAAGTACAGAGCTAAAAATTGCAGAAATGCAGTTGCAGAGGATGTCTGCAATTTGTTTGTTGAAATTACAGTAATGAAATTGAGAGGAATTTCACAAGAAAGTTGAGGGAATTTAATAGGGGCTGTAAATTCCAAAAATTTATTGGTAGAATCAATTAATTTGGGTCTATAGATGGCCAAATTTTGAGTTTGCAGTGCTTCTGTGGTGAAACCGGGACCAACTGGGTGAAATTTGGCAAAAGCTCCAATTTTTGTTATTAAATTCATGGGGAATTTGGTAAATTTGGTCCAAGGATTAGATATTCTCAATTTATAACCCTTGTATAACCAAATTCAGACTTGTAATGGGTCGAATATGAAGTTACAGTAAGTCCATTGCAGTTGAGCAAAATTGGTTAAATAAAATTCCCCAATTCGTGAAGGAATTAAGGAAACATTATGCCAAAAATGTCGACCGACTATGCATGCAAGTAATTGGTTGCTCTAGAGGTTGAATTGTAATTTATTGGAGTGAAATTGGAAAACATTCATGGTTGTAGAGAAACCATGGTGGAAATTGAGCGAAATTGGGCAAAAGCCCCAAATTCTACAATTGAATTATGGAGAATTTGATGGGAAGATGACCAAATTCGTATGCGGATGATGAATTGGTATTCATAGGGTAGAATTCAGTTATATTAATTTAATACAGTGCTTCATTGGCAACCATAGGAAGAATTTTGAAATTGGGTGTTTTTGGAAATTTTGAAAAATTGACAAAATTGGAGAAATTGATAATTTTTCCGTACCATGATGTTAGCCTGATGTGGAGGGTACGTGTTAGATGACATGATAGATATGTGACATGTAATACCATGGTGGAAGGTACACGGTGGAGTGGTATTAGAGGTGGCATGCAAGTTGGTGCCATGGAGGCAACACCTTCCTACCCAGCGGAACCCCGAATCCCGGACATGCGACAATCCCATGTTAATTGTCGGGGGGGTCAGGGCTGGTTATGTTAACCACATGATCGGGGGGTCACAATGCATATATGAAAAACATGTCACCAATATCTTAATCATGGTTTATTTTTGCGACCCCTCCCGTCTCGGTTAACAGTCGGCAGGTCGAGGGGCCCACAATGCGACGTGAGTCATCGATTGTCGTCGACGCCCACCACATCATAACCGTTGATATTTTCAACAAGAAAATTCACTCACTAAGGTAAATGGGTTAAATATGGGGTCTACCCATCCTTGTGACCCAATAAAATACTGCCACATGACAACTAGACGGTGGGACCGAAAGGTAAGGTAAGCGCACTAGGAAATAAAGGAAAGAGAAGGAAAGAAGGAGGTAAGGGTCGAGACAAGTCCATGGTCGCTGCAGGCTGATGGGAAACCACTCCAAAGTTCCTGGTGGACTCGATATTCCATGTTAACATCTGATTCAACACAAGTCAAGTAAATTTAGCAGAAATTATCAAAAAATAATGAAAATTACCAAAAACTTTCAGTGATTTTCCAGGTGTTCAACTTGCACGCAATTTTCGGAGGCCTAAACGAAATTTTTGAGAATTAAAATTCAAAATATATAGATCTATAATAATATATCTCAGAGAGATATTTCTAACTGTGTAAATCATTCGTCAAATGGAGTTAGTATGAGGGATTTACAACCCAAACAATCGAGAGTAAATTTTATGCGCCAGTTAACTTCTGAGGGCCATAACTTCTTGCTCAGGAATTGGATTGGGGCACATGAGAAATATATGAAAACATTTCAATCCATAGAAGACGTCCATGGAGTCCAAATAAAAATTTGGGCACATAAGAGTGTATAAGAGGGCATAAAAGGTACCTGTATCATTCAAGACCAAAAATATTAATTGGACTAAAACTTCAGCAGGCTGTATCTAGCAGCCTGAGGCTCATATGAGGGTAAAAATTGGCCAGAATGTCCAAATCATGGCCATGAGGGAACCCAATTGAGATCTTGTCAAATTTCCAAAGGCACAGGTGCAAGGATACTCAAGGACAATTAAAAATTGCACCTGGTTGAAGGAGTTTTTGGGGTAATAATCAAAGGACTATAACTTTCTGCTCAAAACTCAGAATTGAGCAAGACAGCAGTCATTGGAAAGGTTTGAGATGGAAGAATCCAGTAAGGTACCTATAACTGTGATTTGAGCATTATAATTTATAGCGCATTAGAAGAAGAGTTCTGGTCATCTTAAAAGGGAAAAAGTAATTTCTATAGATAAGAGACAAAAGAATGGAGACATATCTTAAAGTTGAGCATTGGTACCTTTAAGAAGTTGTTGGATCAATTATTGGGTTCAATGAGAAACATGGGATACCCCTAATGAAATTATTTTTTGAGGAAGAATTTTATATTCCAATGGTAATATCATATGTGGAAGGATTTCTTGAGGAAGCCTTCAACTGAAGATGTCAAAACTCAGTAAGTAATATTAAAGATTTTCAATGGAACTACGATTTGGAAAAAGACTTCAAGATGAAAATGTATGCATACCAATTGGGGATGTTGAGTAAGAGAGAGATCACCTATATTTCATGATAAAGCAAGAGTATTGGGTATGCATGAAGTTGATACCATGGAAGTGTGGAGACATGGTTTTCATAACAAGTGAGAGGGTTGAAATTTGGTTAAATATAAGGAGAGGAAATCAAGGAAAGAGTGTAATGAAAAGAATATTTAATGAGATGAT
>ML805339.1:68223-85915 GCA_009831015.1 Picea engelmannii
ACTTTTTTTTTTCTGCTAGCTCATAACATCGTGGCAAGGCTCAAACTGGAACATATCCATGTGGTACTTCTTCTGCCATCATGAGAGTTTGTCATCGATTAGCAATCCATCATCCTGAGCTTTTGA
The DNA here is from genome assembly GCA_009831015.1 of Picea engelmannii. Classification (NCBI taxonomy): domain Eukaryota; kingdom Viridiplantae; phylum Streptophyta; class Pinopsida; order Pinales; family Pinaceae; genus Picea; species Picea engelmannii. Next base: position 68,350 of record ML805339.1, read on the forward strand.
GTAACCATTCTGATACAATATCTCTGTTATAGAAATCTTTTCACAACGCTTTTGTTGCGCATTGAAGGCTCTTCACCAAGTTGTTTGAATCCATACAATATCTTCTTCCATTTGCATACAAGGGTCTCTTTCTTGTATACCTCAAATCCTTGAGGTTGCTCTTCATGTAAATTCCAACCCATGGATGTTGGGGATGATATACTGGCTCATGTAGAGGTATGTCTGGTTTACTGGAACAAGAAATGATCATAGTCTTCTCCCTCATTCTAGGAGAACCTCTAGTTTTGGATCTCACAATGCTTACATTCATAAGTATTCCATACACTATTATTCATCAAAACTTTTAGTTCCTCTGCTTGATCACTTTTAGTGAGTTCATATCAGGCTGGTAATCTTGTGATTCTTGATACAATGACTAGTTGTTATGGCTTTTCTTTCTTTCTTGGAATCTTCATGTTCTTCCTCATGTTTCTCTTTAGCTCTTGGGTCCATGGAGTTTTCTATAGATTCCATGCTCTGAAGATTCCAACTTCTTCCTTTCATCATAGGATCATGGATGTGGATGGACAACCAGGGATACTTTAAGGATTCTTTTCGAAGAAGGCTTCTTCTAAAGTCAAATTGAACACATACTGCTTTTCATGGTCGCTACCATGGATATATACTTCATCATCTTCAATGGATCATAGGATTAACTCCCTCCTAATCCTTGCTTCATGTATGAATTCTTTCTCTTCTTTTGGAATATATAATCAGCTCCCTCCATCTAACAGAGTCCACGCTTCCATCTACATCCTTATTTCCTTCTGCAAAGTGTCATAAGTCTTTCTCCAATTTCCTCTTGATTGCTGACTTCTTTTTGTCTCTACTTCTTCTAGGTTTCTTCAAGATTGATTCTGATTTTGGCTTATCTTGCGACTGTTATTTATGTAATAACTTCCACATGAATTGTTACCAGGGGTTGTTGATGTACTTCATCCTTTCATGTGTATTATATGACTTGTATTCATAGTGATATCAATCCTTATCTTGTTGTTCTTCCATAGGTATAGTTTCTCTTGGAACATATTATATTCTAAGAAATAGATATGCAAGATATGTACAAAAAACATAGTATGTACGAGAACTATGAAGAGTATTGTTACCTTTTCTTAGAAGAAGAAGTATGTTTTATCCTGCTTGGCTTTCTTTGAGGGTTCCCTTTCTTTGGAAACTGATGCTTTGTGTGTTTCCTTCCTTTTCTTTAAATCGAGACAATGATTCTTGTAGTGACCATACTTTCGATAATTGAAGCATTGTATTCTTGATATATCTTTCTCTTGATTTGGTTTCTTCCTGGAGCCAAACTTCTTTTTATTCCTGAAATCCTTGAACCTTGTTGTGAAGGATTGATCATCGTACTTCTTTTGGGGTTTCTCTTTTGCACTAATCCTTGATTCTTCTTGTGCACAACAAGTCCAAAGTTATTCAAATGTAGGATACTCCTTCCTTGTGTTCATGCTTGTGACAAATGCATCCCATGTCTTGGGAAGACCATTGAGTACTATGTTTACCAATTCCTTCTCTGAAATGATCTCTTCAATAGCTTGTAGTTGATCTCTTAACTGAGATATTCTCACAAAGTATGATGTTATGCTATCATCATCATTCATCTTCATGTCACATAGCTCATTCTTTAGACTCATTACTTGTCCAATGTTTTTGATTGAGAAGAGGTTTGTTAGGGAATTGTACATATTCCTAGACGAATCAATATGGGAGATGTATGGTATCAAGTGGTATTTTATAGAGTCCACTATTATACTCATGGAATTGATGTCACTGTCTTTGAACTTCTCCATAATTGCAACGTTATGCGATTCCTTCTCTTTTCCTTCTTCAAAATCTAGTTCCACGATCTTTCCTTTCACGATATCCAACACTTTATACTTGGTAAGGATGAGGTAAATCCTTATCTTCCACTTTATGAAGTTAGAATCTCCATATAACTTGTTTTATGACTTCATAGAGTAAGTCATGGTTGCCTTGACTTGGTCAACCCTAGATTTGACCAAAAACTCAAACTTGATGTCTTAGCTTGCTGAGAGTACCAGGAGATGCGCTAGGCTAGGGAGCACTAGTCTATCATGAAATTAGGTCAATCCCTTCACTTAAGGTGCCTCAACGAGAGGGCTAGGGTTTTTGGATCTGCACCTGCTAGTAACCCTAGCGATAATGCTTTGGTAACTGCTTCTGCTAGAAACCGACCTGGCGACAGTTCTTCCATGAGCTTAGTATCCTTATGGCTATACTCCCTTCTAGTGGTTAGACTGAATGAAGGAGGTATGGGACCATAACCTGTTAGAATATAATGGATATGCTCATTTAATGATAGCCAATATCACTATTGTCACCCAACCATAGGTCGAAGCAACCCCCGAGCACCTTAACCTTGATAGAGAATCATTTCGGAAGAAAAACCTAGGCTAGATAGCCAAACAAAGGGTGGCACACCTTTCTCCAAGGATACCACACCAAGCAAGAGCCGATCAGATAGTTCAAACCATAACCAAAATATAGTCCAACCCAAAATGAAATTTGCTAGCTACAACAGCTGCAACGACAACTCTCCTCCAAACTTGCACGCAAATTGGCCAACTACAGTGTGCACAAGTGTTGCTTCCGCAGTTCTGAGAATGCCTGCTAGAATGAATATTGGCCTCATGTATTTATACTAAAACTGACAAACTTCCTGGGCTGACTTCTCATTCTGGGTGCTTATTTACTTAGTATATAATATTTCCTTTAGCCGACTTCTTCTCTTGTAGGTTAATAACCTAATACAAGTTATCCTCTTGAGCTCACTTGTCTTCTAGGGTTATTAGCCAACTAATTAGGGTTTCTTCTTCCTTCTCAGAATATTCTATTCTCATCAGGTTTACACGTGGAGGTAAATACCTCCCGCAACTACCATAATATCAACACGTTCCAAGAGCACAATATTTGATATCTGATTCTAAAAGTTGTACCAGAAATACTACTGACTATACTTGTTCCAATTAAATTTGTATCATGGGATTTGGATATTCTATGAAGAATATATTACCATTTTACCTTGAACACCCATTTGAGACTAGTTACATGACTAGTCAGAAACTCTATCTTGCACAACGTTTATCTATGAATTTACAATGACCCAGATGTTGAAATTCGTATCACAGGCACTATGATAAGTCTTCTCAATATCCTCAATATTTTTCCATCTGAAGTGGCTCTGAGAAAAAATTATAGTGAAAATTCCAAAATGACTGTATTGAGGAAGAAAAACCCTTGGATTGGTGCTCTAATACCAAATGTAATGATCCAAATGCTTAAAAACATCATAAAAGAATAGAAGTACACACCATGTACAAAATGTGAGCATGGAGCACAAATCTAAGATAGATAATTTACACAATAAATCCTTAAATAATAGGGGAACCCCTCCAAATAACCAAATACATTCATATATCACAATTCACCTCTCAATAATGAATACATGATCTCTTATATATAGCTATTCACACTTGCACATGAGGCCCCTTTAGCATTAGGTCGGCCCTATTACATATATATTTACACATTAAATGTACATTTAGGCCCATATATTCCCCCCATTGGGTCATATAATATACATTTATCCATATATATGCTCCCCTTGGGTCATACCACATAGTTTGTGAAACTGTTTGAAAAACAGTCACATAGATCGTGTGAGAGATCAAAACTTGATGAATTTTTTGCTAGGTTTAGTATCTGACTAACCCATGTTTGTGTATATTGTGACACTTAGAGTTGTCACCATGTAGTTTTGGTGGCGAGAGAGGGATTTGGATTCCCTCCGTATTACGGTGATGGCCAATCCCGCGGCTTGATTTGAGATGGAAAACTTTGGCCTTCTCAAATTTATTTAGTGTTCTCCGCTTCACTCCCCGAAGGAACTTCTAAAATTTATGGTGTCGATGTGGAGCCCCACCATTGGGAGTTTGATGTTCGAGGCTAGATGGTGGATATTTCAATGAATATTGAAATCTATTTCTTGATGGGACTCTCCATTTAGGAAGAGTTCGCTGAGATGATCCCTTGTATGGATGGGGGGGTCATCGTTCATACTTTGGTTGACATTTATTGTGATGGTCAGGATGTGATTACTGAAGGATTAATATAGGTGGAACGTATCTAGGATTTTATTCCATGGGTTGTGTCCCTAATGGTGTTGAGCATCTATGAATCCTTGGGAACCAAGAGGATCACTGGGGTCCTAGTGACGATAATGGGGCATGTCCTCTAGGGTCTTAACTATGCCTAGGAATTCTTGATGAGGTAGGACATGTTTTCCTAGTTGACAAGGCGTGTGGAGAGTCGCAAGGGAGACTTCTCCTTTAGCTTGGTGTTATGCATTTTTTCTTTAAGCATGTGGTATTCTTGCACCCAAGGATTATATTGGCAACGACTAGGCCAGACCAACCACATATGAGGTTGCAGGGAGAGATATTGGACTAGGAGGGCGACAATCTAGTGGGATGCTATTTTTATATGGAGTTCCATGGGTTTTAGAGGCAAATACCACATGTTATTCTAGAGTATCCTTATGCGAGCATGGAATATTGACAAGATCTGGAGACAATCCTCCTCTATAGGGAGATGTGGGACCACCAAGGTTAGTATTGTTATGGTTTATTTATTATGTTTTTGTTGTTTTTGATGCGTTTATCATGTTTTTGATTATCTAACATAGTACGGATGAGTAACTATGTTTGTGATTACACATATTAGACTGCAAGGTCAATAGGCCCCTGTGGTGAGGGAGCCAACAACATGAGGTCAAGAGTGACTTGTTAGGGATGGATGACATCATTGTTGTTAGGAAGTAGATATGGGACCAAGGAAGCATGCACATGCGGATCTTGTACATGAGGGAGATTCCAAGAGAGAGGTTAATCTCCAATATTAGGCGCTAGATGACTTGCACCAGTGTTTTGACCTCGTACTATGTGGAGTGGCCGATGGAAAATTGAAATAAATGTAGGATAGGGAGGTACCCGAGGCTTTCATCGGCCTCAATCCTGATTGGAGACCACTGGTACAACAATATTTAGTGGCAGGAGCAGAGGTTACTGAACAATTGAGGCCTCCAACTAGTGAAGTTCCTCTAGTGGGTGGGGCGCCTCCTGCTGGCGAGGGACTCTAGTTGGGGGCTCCTCGAGCTTGGTCCACCTTAGGGGTGGTATATTTGTGGTGTACAGGAAATGATTTCTTTTTTTGTATTTCCTTATGTATATGGGTGAGGGCCACATATATATATATTTTGTACATGGCATGTATAGGGGTAATTTCCCCATTCTATATATGATAAGTGAGTGCAACTGCAGTGAGGGATAACCCTTTGTATTGTACCCTATTTTTGAAACTCTTGATACACACACACACACACACACACACACACACACACACACACACACACACACACACACACAGATATTTGGTCATCTCATGATGGTGTAACTTGTTTGATTGGATATTTTGTGTTTTTTCGATGATATGCATATGTTCATCTATTTCTTTACGATACATTTTGTTGATGTAATGATTGAAAAAACATATATATCCTTGATATATAGAAAACTCATGATAAAAAATTCTTCGATTAATGTGATAAGTGCCAGTCTAGAATTTCATTTGCTATATGATCTGCAACTTGGTTCTTAGTGCTAGGAATATGTGTTAATGTAATGGATTCAAAATTCTGTGATAGAAGTTTAACCTACAGGTATTTTTTAAACAAACAAGGGTAATGAACATGGTAGAGATTGTTCAACTACAGGACGAGAAATTGGGAATCCAAGAATACATTGAAGTGTTGAATGTGAAGGTGAGAAACATCAACCAGAAGGTCGATCATGAAAACATACTCTACTTGGTTATTCATAGTTGGACCTAGCTACACATTGCTGGTCTAATTTCCCCCAACTTGACTGAGGTTCATTACATGTGGAATATACATTAAAAAAAATAAAAAATGCTAACATATCTTGTAGATTACCATCTATAGGAACACACAAATCTAACCATTTTATGATACCATTATTTAAATGAAACTACATCATGCTAAACTAACATGAATGCGGCTAATAAAATCATCACAACAACATATAAATCATTCTCATACACATATTTAATGCACAACAATTAAAACTCATAATGCAACACACAAAAGAGATAAAACACTTATCTTTCTAAACAATTGTGCAACCAACTACTTGGGATGAACGTTCCACCCAACCATAGAATTTTTGTTCTATATATTAAAATAAAGTCACCCCTGGCCTAAGATTTCACAAAAGAGGGTGTCTCTCACTGTCCAGTCACAACTCAAAAAAATCCCACAACCCACTATCATTCTTTGACAACTATCTTGATTTCCACCATCTCTCTTCCTCTTGACCTTCCCAACCCAAGGAATGCACCCCTTCTCTGCTCTTAGTCCATTAGGCTTGCCATTTGTTTATCAGGGTCTCTTGAGTGCAGGTAACTAGGAATGTCACTACCGAGAACCCAAGGGAACTCACTGCTAGGAAAACTACCAGGAAAATAAAAGTAGTAGGCTTGTTTCTCCAATGCAACTCACACAACAATTCACTCTTTAGGCTTGAAAACATGGTTCTTTTTCAAGCCTAACAACTTTATTCTTCAATATTCAACTCCAAAAATGCTTCAAATTCAAGGATAATTTTAAGGATGGAAATTTATATTAAAATGTAGAAACTTGGGCTAATCTTACTAGTCCTTAAAACAAAAAATGTGAATTGTTTGGCGATACTTTTAGAAAAATATTCAAATTTAAAAGGATTTTATATAGTTTCTATAAAATTTTGGTGATTTTTAAGGTAAACTGATTTTATTCTATGGAATTTGGGTGAATCGTTTTTAGAAAAACTGGAAATTGGTGAATCGTTTTTTGGGAAAACCATGGAAAATTATCCCATTTGCAAAATTTAGCCTTTAAAATCATCTATGTAATTCACCCTCCATTATTGTTCCAGCTCTAGTGCACTTCTCCTTCCTATTGTCTCTGGTTTCCCAAGCAAAAACATGCCTTTCTAAATTCCCCCTCCTCTGACCATACAAATTTCCTCTCTTTTGATTTTTTAATTCCCTCATACTCATCCCCAAACTGATTTTACTCAACCCCATGCTCCGAATAACTATGGGATGTGATTCCTCACACCCACCCTCTTACAAGTATTCAATGATTGGGATCTTCGACACTCAAGGGAAAATCAGAAGGTTCACTCAAAACATTAAAAACAAGAAAATGATTTGGGAATTAAAATCATGGAAAAAAAATCCTTTTCTAGACCCCTCCTCTACTTTGGATTAATTATACCCCATCTCTTTCCATGTCCCCCAACAACTGACATCCCATTTTATTTAATAAAAATTCAGAAATACAATTCACATATTACATCGCTTGGCCATAGCCACATTCATATATACATTATGCATTAACTAAACTTGGGATTATAGTGGGGATGTTACATTCCCACTCCCATACGATTGTTCACCATCCTTGGTGCACAACAACAAATTTACATCACAATACTTAGAAAAACAATTATGCAATTTCACAACTCCAACAACAGTTCCAACCATAATCCCATGTTCTTCAATGTTGGAATATTCAATAATACTGAGAGGGGGGGTGAATCAATATTACACATATTTTAGCCACTTTTAATTTTTACCATCTTAAATAGTCATCACATAGTAAATCATGAGAAATTCCATAACACAAAGACACAATATACAAATATTTTATGTGGAAACGCATACGGGAGAAAACCACAAATCAACTTCTCATTATATCCTTCAAGAGTTGCATTCTTTACATTCTTCAACCCGTGAGGGACACCAATCCCTATAGTAAGCACCCACTTACAACTATTCAAGCACCAAAGTGACATGCACCAATATGTTGAGAAGATTAGGACACCAATCCTCACTGTAAGCACCCACTTACAGTTTTTCAAGCACCAACCTGTTATGAGGATGAGGACACCAATCGTCTCTGTAAGTGCACACTTACAATCTACAAGAACCAAATTGCCAGGAACCAACCTATTATGAGGAAACCAATCCTCTGCCTTGCACCGACCTACCACCCTAAAGTAAATAAGATAATTGAAGTTTAGTCAATTACAAACCTTCATGTTCTTGATATCTCCTTTTCATAAGCTCATACTATAACTATGAAACACACACATCAAATAATTTATTCAATTGAACATGACATGTATGATCTCAAATAATTCTGCAAAACATTTTTTTCTATAGTCGTTAATTTTATAGTCGTGGATCTATTTCTGTAGAATCTATTGATTTTGTAGTCATGATCTGTTTCTGTAGCTATTGTTGATTATGTAGCTGACGCTCATTTTTAATCATAGATCTATTATTTTTGTAGTTTTTGTTTTTGTTTCTGTAGATGTCTCTCATTCTGTAGTTGTATATATACTGTTTATGTAGTTGCCTCTGATAGTGTAGCCATAGATATGTTGTTTATGTAGTTGTTGCTAATTTTGTAGCCGTTGATCTGTTTCTATAGCTATGTTAATTCTGCAGTCATGGATTTGTTTCTGTAGTTGTTTTAATACCCTCAGGTTGATCCCCAGTCATAGTTGTACATATGTTTTATAGGCTAGTGAGGCAGGATATTATAGGCCAAAGTGCCTATGTGATTATTATGTCAGAGAGCCTAGATGTTAAAAGGCTAGTGAGCCTATTATTGTAAAATGTAATTACACTCAGATATTAATAAAAGTACACCACTCCTACAGACCGACCCAAAAAAAGAGTACGAGGGATAAAATCCACTAGAAAGGGAAAGGGGGGATAAGGGTATAATATTAAGGGGCTAAGCTAAGAGGGATTAAGCCCAAGGGAATATTATATTCCTTAAAAGTTTAAAGCATGGGATAACATATTATCCTAAGTTTCAAAAGAGAGGTAAAAAATTACATAAAGGGGGACAAAGCTAGTCCTTATGTGATAAGTGTCACATATGGCACATGCATATATAATTTGGAGGTATAGTGCAGTTCCCCATATTTTCTATCATTCTTTAATCATTATTCCATGATTTCCCATCCTCCATACCTGGAAGATGTACTATGCAGATGTACCTAGATTGAGAAATCATGGGAGCATTTATGGGTAGAATTGGACTGAAGAAGTAGGTTATTAGGTTCGTATGTTGTTGAAGAAGTGGGTTATCAGGCCTGTGGGTTGTTGAAGAAGTGGGTTTTCAGACCCGTGAGAATTCTCTCCAGGTGAGATAATTGATGGGAGTTGATTCCCAAGGCACCAAGATACAACTACATGGATCTAAGACTTCTTTTCTAGCCTATTGTTGAAGCCTCAGAAGGGAAGTGGCATAGTCGAAGGAATGTTGAGAAGAGAAGGGGCACACTTTCTGGGGTGGGATAGGTAGGTGGGGGATGAGAGACTGTAGGATGTTTTCTAGAGTTAGCACTTGATTTTGGGATTTGCTTCTATCTGAGAGACCTTAGCCTGGCTTAGGATCTCCTTAGACTGGAGGAGTTTTATCCCCAACTTGGGGGTGACCCACTGTTGAGAGTTATGAGTAGTGTGCTCTATGGCAGGGAGGAACATGGAAGATATGCATGCAGTTGGTGTTATTATTCATAAGATAAGTTTCTTTCTTGTGCTCATTTGAATTAATGTGTGTGTAATTATGAGTTACTATTGTGGAATGTTTGTTATAAATGTGTTTATGAATTATTATGTTATGTTATTATTATTTTGCATAACTCTGTTCATATGCAGAGCATATTAGTAAATCAAAATGGTATGAGAGGTTGGAATTTTGATGTGGTATTTCCCAGCAAGGATATGGGGATGTTACAAAGTGGTATCGTAGCTCCAGTTTCAACACTGAGTCTAGATGGGATAGTTAACAAAGTACAGAGCTAAAAATTGCAGAAATGCAGTTGCAGAGGATGTCTGCAATTTGTTTGTTGAAATTACAGTAATGAAATTGAGAGGAATTTCACAAGAAAGTTGAGGGAATTTAATAGGGGCTGTAAATTCCAAAAATTTATTGGTAGAATCAATTAATTTGGGTCTATAGATGGCCAAATTTTGAGTTTGCAGTGCTTCTGTGGTGAAACCGGGACCAACTGGGTGAAATTTGGCAAAAGCTCCAATTTTTGTTATTAAATTCATGGGGAATTTGGTAAATTTGGTCCAAGGATTAGATATTCTCAATTTATAACCCTTGTATAACCAAATTCAGACTTGTAATGGGTCGAATATGAAGTTACAGTAAGTCCATTGCAGTTGAGCAAAATTGGTTAAATAAAATTCCCCAATTCGTGAAGGAATTAAGGAAACATTATGCCAAAAATGTCGACCGACTATGCATGCAAGTAATTGGTTGCTCTAGAGGTTGAATTGTAATTTATTGGAGTGAAATTGGAAAACATTCATGGTTGTAGAGAAACCATGGTGGAAATTGAGCGAAATTGGGCAAAAGCCCCAAATTCTACAATTGAATTATGGAGAATTTGATGGGAAGATGACCAAATTCGTATGCGGATGATGAATTGGTATTCATAGGGTAGAATTCAGTTATATTAATTTAATACAGTGCTTCATTGGCAACCATAGGAAGAATTTTGAAATTGGGTGTTTTTGGAAATTTTGAAAAATTGACAAAATTGGAGAAATTGATAATTTTTCCGTACCATGATGTTAGCCTGATGTGGAGGGTACGTGTTAGATGACATGATAGATATGTGACATGTAATACCATGGTGGAAGGTACACGGTGGAGTGGTATTAGAGGTGGCATGCAAGTTGGTGCCATGGAGGCAACACCTTCCTACCCAGCGGAACCCCGAATCCCGGACATGCGACAATCCCATGTTAATTGTCGGGGGGGTCAGGGCTGGTTATGTTAACCACATGATCGGGGGGTCACAATGCATATATGAAAAACATGTCACCAATATCTTAATCATGGTTTATTTTTGCGACCCCTCCCGTCTCGGTTAACAGTCGGCAGGTCGAGGGGCCCACAATGCGACGTGAGTCATCGATTGTCGTCGACGCCCACCACATCATAACCGTTGATATTTTCAACAAGAAAATTCACTCACTAAGGTAAATGGGTTAAATATGGGGTCTACCCATCCTTGTGACCCAATAAAATACTGCCACATGACAACTAGACGGTGGGACCGAAAGGTAAGGTAAGCGCACTAGGAAATAAAGGAAAGAGAAGGAAAGAAGGAGGTAAGGGTCGAGACAAGTCCATGGTCGCTGCAGGCTGATGGGAAACCACTCCAAAGTTCCTGGTGGACTCGATATTCCATGTTAACATCTGATTCAACACAAGTCAAGTAAATTTAGCAGAAATTATCAAAAAATAATGAAAATTACCAAAAACTTTCAGTGATTTTCCAGGTGTTCAACTTGCACGCAATTTTCGGAGGCCTAAACGAAATTTTTGAGAATTAAAATTCAAAATATATAGATCTATAATAATATATCTCAGAGAGATATTTCTAACTGTGTAAATCATTCGTCAAATGGAGTTAGTATGAGGGATTTACAACCCAAACAATCGAGAGTAAATTTTATGCGCCAGTTAACTTCTGAGGGCCATAACTTCTTGCTCAGGAATTGGATTGGGGCACATGAGAAATATATGAAAACATTTCAATCCATAGAAGACGTCCATGGAGTCCAAATAAAAATTTGGGCACATAAGAGTGTATAAGAGGGCATAAAAGGTACCTGTATCATTCAAGACCAAAAATATTAATTGGACTAAAACTTCAGCAGGCTGTATCTAGCAGCCTGAGGCTCATATGAGGGTAAAAATTGGCCAGAATGTCCAAATCATGGCCATGAGGGAACCCAATTGAGATCTTGTCAAATTTCCAAAGGCACAGGTGCAAGGATACTCAAGGACAATTAAAAATTGCACCTGGTTGAAGGAGTTTTTGGGGTAATAATCAAAGGACTATAACTTTCTGCTCAAAACTCAGAATTGAGCAAGACAGCAGTCATTGGAAAGGTTTGAGATGGAAGAATCCAGTAAGGTACCTATAACTGTGATTTGAGCATTATAATTTATAGCGCATTAGAAGAAGAGTTCTGGTCATCTTAAAAGGGAAAAAGTAATTTCTATAGATAAGAGACAAAAGAATGGAGACATATCTTAAAGTTGAGCATTGGTACCTTTAAGAAGTTGTTGGATCAATTATTGGGTTCAATGAGAAACATGGGATACCCCTAATGAAATTATTTTTTGAGGAAGAATTTTATATTCCAATGGTAATATCATATGTGGAAGGATTTCTTGAGGAAGCCTTCAACTGAAGATGTCAAAACTCAGTAAGTAATATTAAAGATTTTCAATGGAACTACGATTTGGAAAAAGACTTCAAGATGAAAATGTATGCATACCAATTGGGGATGTTGAGTAAGAGAGAGATCACCTATATTTCATGATAAAGCAAGAGTATTGGGTATGCATGAAGTTGATACCATGGAAGTGTGGAGACATGGTTTTCATAACAAGTGAGAGGGTTGAAATTTGGTTAAATATAAGGAGAGGAAATCAAGGAAAGAGTGTAATGAAAAGAATATTTAATGAGATGATAAAAGGTCGAGACCGAAGAATTTTATGATATGAGTCTGGGTGCAGTAAAAAATTCTTGGGGATTCACTACATAAAATCCACTCATGTTAATAAGAGTGTTGAATGGAATTTCGGTATAAGAGTATATCATTTTGTGAATGAAGTGGTGACAGTCTATTCACTCTAAAGGATTCTAATGTGCAAATAATTCATTACAGTGTGGGAATATCTTCTTTTTGATGCTTGAATCCGCGAGGACCGAAACACCAACCTCACGAGGACATTAGTCCTCCTTCTTTTTTAGAGAGGTGGTACTCCTCTTGGACTAAAATATATATCTGGGATATCTTGGATTAGGAGAGTGCTAGGCAGTAAACCCTAAATATTTATTGATTGAGATTATGAAATAAAATGGTTCTTCAATAACCTGAGTACAATTTTTATGTGCAACAAAAGAAAAGATTGAAGGAGGGCTTCAACATCATAATTAAATTGTGATCAACATCACACACAATCTTCTTAACAATATATAAATACATCAATATCTTCTTCATAGGAGAGAATGATTTGATCATCTCAAAGAATTTAATAGAGTATTGCAATCAAGATCAAAAGAGAATTTGATAGGTCAACATCAAATACTTTATATTCTGAAAACATGGTTAAAAAACACAGTCGAGATCAACCCCGAAGCAATTCTTTGTGGAGTTTTATTTATGAAATATGTTCTTCATTACAAAATATTTGACAACCATATAGGTGAATGTAAATACTCCATGATCATATAAGAAAATATCTTAGAACAATATAAGAATAACACTCAACAACTCAGCCTTGTTCCCAACTTTGAGATTCGAGCATAAAATTATGAGAAGTGGTGTAGAAGAATGTATATAAAAAAAAATGGAGAAGATGGAAATTTATTTATTTTGTTTAGAATCTTTATTGTGTATCCATGGCTGTACCTTTTTATTCCTTTTATCTTCTATCCTTCCCCTTTGAAAATACTGATTCTTGGACCTTTTGATGAAGCCTCTCTTCCCTTTTTAAGAAGATATTTTCTAACTACTTGAGTAGTTAGGGTTTCTCTCTTCTAGAAATTCCCGTAAAAGTTACTTCTTGAAACATTCCATTTAATAAATGTTTCATTAATTCCTCATTAATGAATTAACATCATTAATACAAGTATAGTGAAAGTGGGTCCCTCTTATTTTTTAATAAATTTTTTTAATTAAACTTTTATTTTTTAAAATTTGATTAATTTTCCATCAAAAGAGGATGACTATAATTTAATTTTATGGAAGTGAAAACCAACCTTTTATCCATGAAAACCACTTCCTATGTTCTCTTCATCATCTAATCTTTCCAACGATATAAAAGTTTCCCAAATCTGTCGCTTGGATCTCAAGATATGAGCTCGTGAATTTGAGTTGTCATGTAGGACCATTAAAAATGCAGTTGACTGATATTTTAATTTTTGAGAAACATTTATAACCTTTAAACATTTGAAACCTATACCAACATATTCTACGTTGAAATACCTTTCCAACGATATGAAGTTTGTGCTATTCCTACACCCAAAGATCAAGTTATGGCCTCTGCAAGATCAACACTTAGCCATCGTCGATCAAAGTTGATGGGAAAATCTCAGCCCTTGGATTGATTTTCATGCTTCCCTTCATAAAATTTGACATTTTGGTTTAAAATTCTAATCCACATGCATTGGGATATTATATTCTTCATGATATATAATACTAAGTGTTTGATAACTTAGCAAGGAACACGAGAAGAGAATAAATTATGGAGCTTGAAGGATTCGGTCCTTGGAAATTTGTCGAATAAAATAATAAATTTGGAATTCTGTTGTCCTCCATCTCATGCCCAGTCATTGATGAATCAACCATTCACATACTTCCATCTGCCTTTGTAATAAATTTCCACGTGTCTCACTCCAGGAGTTGTCATGTGTCACAATTCCATGCTTCCATTTGGAATGTTCTTATTGGTTCATGGTTTAAATGGGGAAAATTTTGGAATAATGGTTAAATATGGGAAATCATATAGAAGGGTAAGTGAAGGGAAAATTATAGGTAGTGGAAGTCAAAGGGCTAGTTTTTAGGTTGTGGGGATGGGTTGGGGAGTGAGGTGAGTAAGGGTGTGAGGGATGGTCGGTGTTCGCAAACCCGATGAGGATTGTGAGTAGTTCAAGGGAAAGGGGAGAAATGTAGATGAAAAAAGTGAGGGAGGAGAAATGTAGGTAGCGGGAGCGGGTGTGAGGAAGTGCAAGGAGGTGAGGGGATGTATGTTAATGTTTTATGCCATTATTATAGTTCTTTTCATTTCAATAGATAAGAGAAACATAAGAACAAGATCACTGAGAAATACACATTCACAAGAGACATAACATTTATCCTGGGAAACCCTCTAGGGGAAGAAAACCCAACAAAAAATTCCTTATCATAAATTGCCAATACAATGTCAAGAGATAACTCAAACCAATACAAAAAGTCCTCTCCAAAAGATGCACCACTCTTCTCCCTCTCTCTTTTGCCGGTAACAGATCAAAACTTGTCTCTCAAACTGAGCAAGTGAGTTATGTTCAAATGAGGCACTAGCCTCCTTTATTTATACAAGTTCTGGCATGTGTGAAGTGTCTCTTCACTGGCAAGGCCGACTTCTTAATCTGGGTGGGTAAACTCACCTTTATTATATTTCTGGGTCTTCTTATTAACTGTTGGGGCTGACTTCTTATTCTGCCTATTATAATTGTCTGTTGACCAATCCACAAAAGGGGATTTGGTCCTAATACAATTACCGACATGATTAATCCTCAATGGGAATTAGTCCTATGAATAAAATAACAATAATAATATGAATACTCTTTGCAGTTACATTATTTCAACACTCCCCCTTAACAAGAAGGGTATTCTTCAATAGCATCAGGCGAAAGAGGTCTGCATCATCAGTGGCATCAGGAGGAAAGTATCGTCAATATCATCTTGGAACATTGGCTGGCAAATTTATGAGTCATCAAAAGTTTTCTTCATCGACAACATCATCATTCTCGAAAGAATGCCATCATCATCTGCATCAATATGTATCGATAAAAATGATACCTCATCACAACACTAGGCTGGCCCATCACAATACTACACTGGCTCAATGTCACAGCTGATAAGCTGGTAGCTCAGTGTCAGTCACATCTTGCTTTACGTCTAACAACAAGGTCAGAAGAAAGGAATCATCTTGTTTTACATCTAACAACTAGGTCACAAGAAAGGAACACATCTACATCTCGCTTTACGTCTAACAACGAGGTTAGAAGCGAGGAATCATCTTGATTTATGTCTAACAACTAGGTCAGAAGCAAGGAACACATCAACATCTCGCTTTACGTCTAACAACGAGGTCAAAAGCGAGGAATCATCTTGCTTTATGTCTAACAACTGGGTCAGAAGAAAGGAACACACAACGTCATGCTTTACGTCTAACAGCGAGGTCAGAAGCAATGACTCATCTTGCTTTACGTCTAACAGTGAGGTCAGAAGCAAGGAACACACAACGTCATGCTTTATGTCAAACAACGAGGTTAGAAGGAATGACTCATCTTGCTTTACGTCTAATAGTGAGGTCAGAAGCAAGGAACACACAACGTCATGCTTTATGTCTAACAACGAGGTCAGAAGCAATGACTCATCTTGCTTTACATCTAATAGCGAGGTCAGAAGCAAGGAACACATAGCATCATTCTTTACGTCTAACAACTAGGTCAAAAGAAATGACTCATCTTGCTTTACGTCTAACAGTGAGGTCAGAAGCAAGGAATATATATATACTCCCCCTTTCAGGGAGGGTCCTTTCGGACTATACCAAGATTATCTCAAAAGTGTTCAAACTTTACATGAGATAGAGGTTTGGTCATCACATCAACAACCTGTTCATCTATGCTAATGTACTGGAGCTTCAAGGCTCCTCTCTGTACCATGTCGCGGATGAAATGATAGCGGATCTCTATGTGCTTCGACCTGTCATGGAATACAGGATTCTCTTTCATCTTTATGCATCTTTGGTTGTCACATAGAATCATGGTTTCTCTCATCTCCAAGTCAAATAGGCTAGTCAGCAACTTTCGAAGCCATATAGATTCGCAGCTAGTAGAACATGCGGCAATGTACTCTACTTCTGCTGTGCTAAGAGCAATACTAGATTGCTTCCTACTCTGCCATGAGATCATGGCTGATCCCAAACTGAAATAGCATCCAGAATTTCTTTTTCTGTCAGTAATGCTTCCTGCCCAATCTACATTAGTATATCCACTCAATGTGAAGTCATGATCTCCATCATAGCTGAGTCCATAATCCATTGTACCTTTAAGGTACCTCATCACATGTTTTGCAGCCACTTGGTGAACACGTCTGGGTTCTACCAGAAACTGACTCAAGGTGTTCACTGCAAAAACAAATGTTTGGTCTAGTGTTTGTCAGATACATCAACGATCCAATAATTTGTCTGTACAGTTTGGCATCTATCAAGTCTGACGAAGTATCGACCAACAACTTCAACTTCACTTCCATGGGTGTATTCATGGACTTACACTCTAGCATGTCGAATCTCTTTAAGATTTTGACTGTGTACTTCCCTTGGTTAAGGAAGATCCTTTCTAGACTCTGCCATACCTCAAGACCTAAGAAGTAATGCATTAGGCCAAGGTCCTTCATTTCAAATTCTGCGGCAAGTCTCATTTTACATTCAACGATGATCTTTTCTTCTCCAGTTAAGAATAAGTCATCCACATATAGTAGTAAGATTACTAGCTCATTATCCATAATTTTGAAGTAGAGATTTGAGTCTGCTTTACTCTTGGTAAAGCCTAAGCTC
>ML805339.1:100746-129241 GCA_009831015.1 Picea engelmannii
ATGCATGGATATATTATGAAAGTGTGTCAAATGGTAAATTTGCACACATGAATTCTAAAACAGAGTTGTGTATACCAAAGGCATTTTTGAATTCATTCTAGTGAATGCATGCATATATTATATTTCATGGAAAATATTATGTTAATAACTGAAATGATGTAATTATTACTAACTCATGAGGTTGAGATCATTTCAGGAGTTGTTAGATAATGCAACAAGAGAGGTTCAAGTTAAAGTAGTCATAAGAAAGTTATGTCAGAGGAACATATTGAAAACTTAGATGTTGATAATATATATGCAAAGAAGGATAATTTCATTCTAGTTAAAAAAAAATAGCTTGTTAGTTGTGATTGAATTGTCAAATATAAACAATTCTAAGATCACTTTGCAAACTTTTCAATTGTTGCAATACAAGTATATGGTATATTATTCAAGAAGCACTAATAATCTATTTGTTGAATGCAAGATGGAAGCATTGTAGAAAAAGTGGTCTCAAGTATGGTGGTGCAGAAAGCCATAATAAATACTGATGCATGTTGTTGCAACATCCAAGAAAATTATGAGATAAAATTTCATATTTTGGGAACAAGTTGAATTTACTTATGAAATAAATTTGAATTTATAAATGAATTTTATATAATATTGTTTCATAATGACTGTATGTGTGTGATACATATGAGATAATATTTATTGAAGATGGAATGCTTGGGAAGAACAACTACTATTGGAGACACTTGAGCCCTATAAATGTAGAACCTTGGTGGGTTTTGGTAATGATTTGGCGGCCTCCTTGTGTGTGAAAGCCTTGGAAAGATGGATTGTTGAAGGACTGTGTAGCAGTGAAGGGATACCTAAGCATGGAAGGCTGAGTGAAATAAGGAAGACGAAAATCAATGATGCTTATGGCATGGTAGCTATAATCATGAGGCTGTGTCAGATGGAACAATGAGCATAATTCTTTCCTGAAGAAGTTCTATGGAATAGAGAAAATGACTTCCAACTGAAGTATGAAGACATGAATTAGGTGCTTGGAAAAAGAGCACCAAAAATAAAACAAGATTCAAATTGCAAAGGCATGGAGAGTTTTGAAGAATTTTAGAATGTACATTGTATATAATGCAATGAGGACAATGCATAAATAAGGGAGGGTAATGTAATACCCCCAGGTTGATACCCAGTCATAATTGTACATATGTTTTATAGGTTGGTGAGCCAGGATATTATAGGCCATAGGGCCTATGTGATTATTAGGCTAGAAAGCCTAGACATTAAAAGGATAGTGAGCCTATTATTGTAAAATTTGATTCCACTCAAATATTAATAAAAGTACATCACTATTGCAGATCAACCCAAAAAAAGAGTACGGGGGGATAAACTCCATTAGAAAGGGAAAAGGGGGCTAAAGGTATAAGGTTAAGAGGATAAGATAAGGGGGCTTAAGCCCAAGGGAATATTATATTCCTATAAATTTTAAAGTATGGGATAATATATTATCCTAAGATTCAAAAGAGAGGTAATGAATTACATAAATGGGGAAAAAGCTAGTCCCTTATGTGCTAAGTGTCACATATGGCACATGCATATATAATTTGGGGATATATTGTAATTTCCCATCTTTTCTATCATTCTTTAATCATTATTCCATGATTTCCCATCCTCCATACCTGAAAGTTGTACTATGTATACGTACCTGGATTGGGAAAGTCTTTGAGAATTTCTGGGTAGAATTGGACTAAAGAAGTGGGTTGTCAGGTTCGTCTGTTGTTGAAGAAGTGGGTTGTTAGGGCCGTCAGTTGTTGAAGAAGTGGGTTTTTAAGCCCATGAGAATTCTCTCCAAGTGAGATATTATTTGGATTTTATTCCCAAGGTGTTAAGATACAACTACATGGATTTGAGACTCCCTATCTGACATGATGTTGAAGCTCCATAAGGAAAGTGGGGCAACCTAAGGACTATTGAGAAAAGAAGGGGCACACTTCCTGGGGTGGGATAGGCATGTGGTGGATGGGGGATTGTAGGATGTTTTCTAGAGTTGGCACTTGAGTTTGGGATTTGTTGTTTTCTGAGAGACCTTAGCTTGGCTTATGATCTCCTTAGCCTAGTGGAGTTTTAACCCCAGCTCGGGGATGACCCACTATTGAAAGTTATGAGTAGTGTGTTCTATGGAAGGGATGAATGTGGAAGGTATGCATGCAATTGGTTTTATTATTCATAAGATAAGTGTCTTTCCTATGCAAATTTTAATTATTGTGTGTGTAATTATGACTTATTGCTATGGAATATTTGTTATAAATGTGTTTATGAATTATTATGGTATGTTGTTATTATTCTTCATAAATCTGTTCATATGAAGATCATATCAGTAAATCAAAATGTTATCAGAGCTTGGAATTTTGATGTGGCATTTCCCAACAAAGAGCTGGTGATGTTACAAATGTCGTTGATTCTACAGTCGTGGATCTATTTCTGTACCTATGTTGATTCTGCAACTACGTTGATTCTACAACTGTGGATCTGTTTCTATATCTATCATTGATTTTGCAACCATGGATCTATTTTTGTAGCTACACTGGTTCTACAACCATGGATTTGTTTCTATAGTTGTCACTGATTCTAAAATCGTGGATCTGTTTATGTAGTTGTCATTGATTCTACAACAATGGATCTGTTTCTTTGATTCTACAATCGTGGATCTATTTCTATAGTTTTTGTTGATTCTACAACCATGGATATGTTTATGTAGCTATCGCTAAATATGTATCCGTGGATCTATTTATGTAGTTGTCATTGATTATGCAGTCATGGATTTGTTTGTGTAGCTACATTGATTCTGAAACCACAAATCTGTTTCTATAGTTGTCACTGATTTTGTAGCCATGTATATGTTTTTGTAGCTACATTGATTTTGTAGTAGCTATGGATCTGTTTCTCTAGTGATGGTTATTTCTGTTTGTGACGATTAACTCTTCATTTTCTCCTTATAACATAGAGGTCTTACACACTCCTCAAGACTCCCCCAAAAAAATTACTCCATACCTTACAACATTGCAGAGTTACATTCAAGAATAACATCTATTTATGGTACATGTAATATCCCCAAAAATAAATTATTATTAAACTCTGAATGCACTTAGGAGTTTATTTCTGTTTTTGGCAAATTCAAATTTGGAAAATTATTGCCATTTATGGAAATTCCGAATTTGGAATTTAGTTAATTGTAATTTATTATTGTGACTGTTGGTTAAAGATTTTATTTTCCCAACCAACTCTTTGACTATGACACTTGTAAGAGACAAATAATTTTTATATTAATTGTTGAGGGACAAACGGAACAACCAAGTTGAAATCAGATGACCATGATTCCATGAGTGAGGAACATGCTTGAACTACCTCAGGGATGAATTTTACAAGTGGAAAATGAGGAATTTGGCCATTGGCAGCCCCTGAAAATCAGAGATTTGTAAAGCTACAAAAATTTCCAAAGGGGGAAAAGACCTAGGCACAAGACGCTTTTGCATATATATCATATGGGAGGAGGCGGAATGCTGCCTAGTATGCTAGGGAAAATAATATCACTTGTTGTTATGAGAACTGTCTTATGAGTGTGAGGCAAGGAGAATTTCTGATCTGAAAGAGGACTATAGAGAAAGAGGAGTTTCAGGGTTCACCATCATGGATTCATGGTCATTCTAGGGGGTGAATGAAGCAAGTAGATTGGTTGTTTTGTTCTATGGTTGGGTGGAACTTGGATGTTCCATTTTTTTTCCAAGCACTTTGTTCAGATATGGACATCTACTTATCCCTAGTTGATTTGTTTGTGTTGTTGGTTAATGGATGGTAGAATGAAGTGAATTATAGAATAAGCCTTTACAATTTGAATTTATTTATTGTGTAGAGTTAAGAAAACTGTTGTGTGTGTTAGTTGTTGATAAATGTGTGAAAGTTTTCCTGAGTAGAGTTAATAAAGTTGTTGTGTGTGTTAGCTGTTGATAAATGTGTGAAAGTTTTTTCCTATTCACATGATACACTCTCTGGACCGCAATAGGAAAGAAAATATCGGATTGATATGTGGTTGATATTAAGGAATATTTAAAATTGTACAATGCCAAACAAAATTCTGGAAAGAAAATACAGACAAGAGATAAATAAATAAATAAATAAATATATATACACACTTGTAGATATGGTTGTATGTTTATTTACACAGAACTGAATAAAAAAATCCAATGTATTCACGAACAGGAGGCATTGCATTGAATTCTTGAGTTACATGAGATTCCAATGTTTTTCTATTAAACAATCTATATAGAGGACATAGAAAATTATAGTCCCTTTTTATTACAGAAAACCTAGAAGTAAATTTCAGTATATTTAATGCATTCCATCATACTATCTAATCCGGAGACCATAATTTAAGGGTTTTCTCCCCTATTCAAAAAATGTTCAAATCTGTTAATTTCATGAGGGATTTAAAATAAAATTAACCAGGTTATCTATGGAACCCTAGAATAAAAATTATCATAATTATAGTACCCTAATACGACACTCTGTACTGCTATGAATATAACCTGGGAACTTAGTTTTTCAACACCGGGAGTCGGAGCTCGAATACCTTTCGAGTGAAGCGAACTCGTGAATCTTCTGTCCATAATGATTTAAGTCCTGCAAGGAAACTGAGATGGGTAATTAGTGTCAAGACATAAATCAATGAAATCTAAATATTGAGGATAAAGTAATTAAGACAATGAAGGCTTTCCACACAAGATTAACAATTAGCTTGAGGTTGTCGCAGTTGCACTTCTCGTTAGCATCGTTGAAGCGATCTATCGACATGCTGAAGGGGAGGAGTGCACATTGAAATTACTGATGGGTACCCTCGTAGTGAAAACAAAGGTCCCATCATTAGATTTGTAACCGAACAAATTAATTGATTATGCAGAATGTAACAAGTAGATAGTACATTGTTAAACTTGTAAAAATATTACCTAAGAAGAACAATAAAGAACACACAATATAAACATGTTCCACAGAATTGCCCAATTCGTATCACAAATAGGATTCCAAGATACTGTCCTCATAAGTGACTAAAACCACAGATTTATGATAAAGGAAACACAATCAAGAATAGAGTTCGGAATACTTAGAATTATTTCTTTACGCTAACAAAGTGAAAGCTGACAAGTTAACCACAGAACTCCAGAATGATAAATTTTGCACACGTTAAAGCATATCCCACAGGGGCATTATCTTTCCAGCTCAAAATTTCAGACAGGGTTATGGGACTCGAAATCATAATTTCTTAAACTTACGAATTTGCTGATTGAAACTCAGACAAGTTACACACAGTCTTTCAAGCGCACATAACTTGAGGTGAATGTTATATAAACCTACTGAAATTATAACTCAGATGGAACTAATTGTATACTCACCGTATAATTATGTGGAACAAAAATGGGAAAGCTATAGACCAGATACTAAAGGCCTATATTTAGGCAAAGAGACCTCTCTGTACACAGAGTGGGCAATTCTACAAATATAGGGTGTTCTCCTTTGAAACAACTTAAATCATGGCACGTACCGAGATGTATACTCTCAGAATTAGGAGATGAAACTCAGAAGATTCAAGAAGAGGCAAAAAACTCTATATATCTTTGTAACTATTTTTTTTAAAACTCAAAGGATTGAAATCGTAGGCTTACACAACATAGGTAAATTACGCAGTATAGACAGAATCAAGACCACTTCATTATCGCAGAGAATGGATGTGCCTTTGAAAAGAGATAAACATGATATGAAGAGTACCCCTCTTACTATCACATGAAAGAAAACCTAGTTTCCCTATCTAGGATATAAAATTCAAGAAAACCACGATGCATACAACCAAATAACGAAAACGAACAAGGAATTATACCAAAGCTGTGAAAATCTCTAAAAAAATCAAGCCAAGAATTCGTATGTATATTGAGTTTCATAAACACTAATAACACAGTACGAGAAACTGAAGATATAGTAAGTCTGACATTATATATGACCGAACTATCTCCTACATTGTTGGACATTCTCGCTCCTTTCAGCATTATTATAGTCCAGGAATTCCTACGTGATTTTCGTAAGGAAAATGTCTATCGCAGGGTATAAGGGCTTTAAGAACTGATACATAGATTTAAAGTGGAGCCACGACAAAACTCTAAGCATTGTCAAGTATGCTACCAACCAATAATATGCTATCTTAGACCCCGAAATTCAGGACCAGTAGAACTAAGAGGAGTTAGATGGTGACTGGTGCGTATTGTGATATTTTAGAATCACAGAGAGTTCAGATAAAAAAACTGAGAAGTTACTTACCTTGCATAGGGTAGTATCCGAATGGTGGGTGCCTCCTAGTTTCCTTCCCACCCAGAACGATCCCAACTCCATGATTCTGGCCATGCTACAGAGCTTAACATCACATGGTTAGCATTGTAGCGCTTTTGCAAAATACACATAGCCAAGGGAGAAGAACGAATCAATAGTCTTGGAAACCCTTCACTGAGCAGATTAATGGTGATAGTTATGAATTGTACCTGGCCATGTGAATAGAGTGAGGTGGCAGAGACACAATGGGCATGGTGGTCGAGTGATAACTCAAGGGAGTATGTTTCAGGACACCATAAATGTCTCAGGCAGGGTTTATTGAAGTCATGGCAGTCTTACCTCTGCAGACCTCTTATCAATTTATGGCGAGTGCGATGACAATCAACTTAGGGTTACAATTTTAGCCTTTCCTTCTTGTTTGGTTAACGTTTAATATTACTTTTCATATTTGTTAGCGCTTGTGCCAAGGATTTTGTCATGGGAGCGTCAAAACGATAAGAAATGAAACCTCTTTTACTAACCTTATAGTCACAATATTTCTAAGTATTAACGCATGTACGTACCGGTGTCATGTTAGAAATAACTATGTTTAATAGAGACATTCCACATACAACCTGTGTATTAAACGATACATTTATCCTAGGGGTCATTATATGTATATATAAGTAATTCCATAGTATGCCTTGTGGTATACTTGCATGAGTAGGATGAAGTTACTAAGGTGGGTATAACCGTTTAGGTACCAAGATACTCTTTCCCCCTCTTTTTGAGGATAGGAATGAGTTAGTATTGTCTACATAACTTTGCACTTGTGACAAGAAAATGATCAGTGTAAGTTGCGGAAGATAAAAGGAGTAGTAGAATTACCCTATATTTATAGTTAAGGAATGTTTTTGAAAAGTATTGAAGGCGAAAGAAAAATTTAATGACCCTAATAATATTTTTTTTAATTGGTAAATTTGGGGTACGTTACATATGGTATCATAGCAAAGGTTACAACACTTGGACCTTAAACAGGGCCAAAAATGTTTGTTTAGCACATGCTTTTTGTTTATTGAAAAACTAACAAAATATTTACTGTTACAAACAAAAAACAATTATTTATGTTGTGATAATGGCAACACAGAATGAAGAGGAGATCAAACTTGAGGAGAATCCCGAGAAAGGATCTACTAGAGATCCTGGACATAATAGTGAAGGAAGTTCCACCACCCAGGTTCTAGAAACCATGAGAAACCTGATTGTGGAATTGCAAGTTTTCAAGGCAGACAATGAGAAACTGAAAAAGGAACAACAAGAACAACATGAAATAAATGAAGTACTGTTGCGTAGCATAGTAACAAAGAAGAGCCCAAAAGACAATAACTAGGAAGAAGAGGTCAGCAAAAGAGCCTCCAATAATTCTGGTCTTGAAGTAGAAAATGGGGACAACTCTTCCGAAGGCACACCATCAACAGAAGATAAAACAACCACAGGAAGAAAGAGGAAACATGTGGACCACCTGGGGGGAGAGTTTAAGAAAATCAAACCATCCACCTTTGATGGGGAATCCAGGACAAGGGAGGAGGTTGAAGCATGGTTACTAGACATAAAAAAGTATTTCCAGATCTACAATTATTCCAGCAACATGAAGGTCAGAATGGCCATCTATAACCTGAAAGGAAAAGCAAGTATATGGTGGCATGACCTGAAGTTGGCCAAGGGCCTAAAGGAAAAACAAATGGAGTGGTTGGATATCAAGAAATACTTTAAGAAATAGTATTTGTTTGAAAGTTACTATGAAAGAAATACCAAAGAGTTTTATGAGCTAAGACTCGGTCAAATGACTATGGATGACCTGATAAACAAATTTATGGAATTATTAAGGTTCGTGCCTTATATCTGGGAAGACAAAGTAAAAATACAGCAGTTCCTAAGCTTCTTACCACATTCCTATATGGACATAATCGAGTTTGACAACTCCAAGAATTTAAGAGAAGTTTCCAGAAAGGCCTGAATGTGCTACGATCAATACAAACAATGGTCTGAATTTCCCAAGGCTTGGAAAGACAAGAAACAAGACAAAATGAACTAGCGGAAGAATGGCTATCAACCAACCCCTTTCCAGAATGCAACAAAGAGTTTTCCAAGGAAATATTTTCACTCCAATAACCAGAACACCCAAGGGGGAGGTAAACCAGTCAATCTAAGAATCAAGAAGTTTGGGGACAGCCCCAGGGAATCATTAAAATGTTGGGAATGTGGAGAACCCCACTTAAGGAGGAACTGTCCACGTCTAACTTCTGCAGCACGGACCATAGTTCACAACCTGCAAGATGCCTCTATAGTGGGAGATGTGGGTATAAGAATACATAAGATCAATGCAGTCATGGATGGCCGATAAGATGATCACCAGTCCATTGTAGTGGAAGTTGAAGGTAAAGTTAATAATAATCATGTTTATGTTTTAATTGATCCAGGAGCTACCTTGAGTTATGTTTCCCCTAGTGTAGTGGATTCAAATAAACTTAAGAAAGTAAGGAATACAAAGTCTTGGCTAGTACAACTAGAAACAGGAACAAAAAGAAAGGTAACATAATTCATTTCTGATTGTGAGTTCAGTTTAGATGGTCAAAACACAAAGATAAATATGAATATTCTACCGTGAGGGTCTTATGATATAATTATTGGAATGGACTGGTTAGAGAGGCATAAAGCAGTTTTGGATTGTTATGAAAAATAACTCACTTACAAAGACAAAAACAACACTGTTAGGAAAGTACAAGGCATACAAAAACCAGTCTCAGTTAAGCAGATTTCAACAATGCAATTTAAGAAGTGCATGAGTAAAGGTTGTCAGATTTATGCTATCCAACTGACAAATCTGTTGGAAAAAGAAAATAAACCTAGCCTAGAGGATTTTGCTGTCTTACATGAATTTAGAGATTTGTTTGTAGACAAAATACCTGAACTGCCCCCAAGAAGAGAGATAGACTTCTCTATCGATCTGCTACCTGGTTCAACCCCTATATTTAAGGAACCCTACATGATGAGATTACCTGAATTAACAGAGTTAAAAATTCATCTATAAGAACTGTTAGACAAGGAATACATCAAACCAAGTGTCTCACCATGGGGAGCACCAGTCCTTTTTGTTAAAAATAAATACAGAACTCTAAGGTTATGCATTGATTATAGACAGCTAAACAAAATGACTATTAAGAACAAATATCCCCAACCTTGAATCAATGATCTGTTTGATCAAGTGGGAGGGGAAAAGATTTTTTCTAAGTTGGATTTAAGATCTGGTTATCACCAAGTCAGAATAAAGGATGAAGACATAAGTAAAACAATGTTTAGGACGTGATATGGACATTACGAATTTGTTGTTATATCGTTTGGTCTCACTAACACACCAACAACATTTATGTGCTTAATGAATAACATTTTTAGCCAGTATTTGGATAAGTTTGTGTTGGTATTCATTGATGATATCCTAGTGTATTCGAAAACAAAATAAGAACACGAAGAACATCTCAGGATAGTATTACAAACTTTAAGAAAACACAAACTGTATGCGAAATTTGACAAATGTGACTTTTACCAAAAGAAAATACAGTACCTAGGGAATGTAATATCTGAAGAGGGTATTGCAGTCGACCCAGAGAAGATAAGAGCCATCATGGAATGTCCTATCCCTAAGGATGTAGCGGATATCCGGTCATTCACGGGAATCACCGCGTACTACCGCAGATTTATAGAAGGATTCTCTAAGATTACATACCCTATAACATCCCTACAGAAAAAGAGAACCAAGTTTAATTGGTCACAAAAGTGTCAGGACAATTTTAATAAGTTAAAAGAACCATTAACAACTGCACCCATTTTAAGGGTAGAAAACCCATATAAAGATTTCACAGTCTGCGTGGATGGGAGCCAAGAAGGTTTGGGAGGTGTGCTAACTCAAGAAGGGCACAATATTTGTTATGAGTCCCAAAAATTAAAAGAGCACGAATGAAACCACGTCACTCACGACTTGGAATTAGCAGCTATCATCCATGCATTAAAAATGTGGCGACACTATATAATGGGCAAAAAATTTATGTTGTTAATTGATAACAATAGTGTGAAATTCTTATTTAGTCAACCAGATCTTAACACAAGGCAAGCAAGATAGCTGACCTTCTTGAGCAAATTCGAAATCGAGGTAAGACACATCAAGGGTAAGGAAAAAAAAGTGGGAGATGCTTTAAGTAGAAGAATTCATGGGCTATTTGAGGTACACATTAGTAGGGCTGAGAGCGACATTGAGCAAAGGATAAAGGCTGCAAGAATTAACGATGAAAAATACATTAAAACAGTGGCATATTTACAAAATAATGCAAAAAAATTAGATAGAAAAAATTTGAGTTTGGACATAAATGGTCTACTAAGATTCAAAAACAGGTTGTACATACCAGATTCTGCTGAATTAAAGTTAACATTTTTGGACGAAGTACACAAGAAGCCATATTCTGGTCATCCGGGATACCAGAAAACAATAACAACATTGAGGAAGTTGTTTTATTGGCCTAATATGAAAGGCGAGAGAACAAAATATTTGTCTAAGTGACTATATTGTCAACAGGTGAATGTTGAACACCAGCACCCAGTTGGTCTATTGCAACCTCTACCTGTACCAGAATGGAAATGGGAGACTATATCATTGGATTTTATCACAGGTTTGCCTAGAACTCAAAAACAGAATAATTCAGTTATGGTAGTAGTTGATAAGCTTAGCAATTCTGCACATTTTATTCCTGTAAAATCTACTTATAAAGCTATTAACATCGCTGAAATATTTATGAAGGAAATTTTTAGACTGCATGGTATTCCTAAAATGGTGATTTTGGATAGAAACGCAAAATTTACATCTACATTTTGGAAAGAATTATTTGCAGGGTTGAATACTAACTTGAAGTTCAACACAAGATACCATCCACAAATGGATGGGTAGACTGAACGAACAAACCAAATTGTGGAATATATGCTAAAAATGTACGTAAGGATGAAACCAAGTAAGTGGGAAGATTTCCTACACTTGGTGGAATTTTCATACAATAATGGTTACCAGACATCGACTACGATGAGCCCCTTCGAAGTACTGTATGACAAAGAGTGTACAACTCCGATTAGCTGGGATAACCTAGTTGATAGACTTATGGTGGGACTAGAAATGCTCAAGGAAATGGAGAACACGATAAGAAAAGTACAACAAAATTCAAAAGAGGCACATGACATACATACAAGTTACGCGGACCTGAAAAGAAGACACCAGGAATTTCAAGTTGGAGACCACGTGTATTTAAAATTCAAAGCAAGAAGAATTTCCTTAAAGCTAGAAAACTGTACAAAGTTGGCACTTAGGTTTTGTCGCCCCTTCGAGATCTTAGCTTGAATTGGACTTGTGTTATATCAACTTGCACTTCCCACAAATCTGAGAATTCATAATGTATTTCATGTTTCTTTGTTAAAAAATCATGTTCATGATCCTACTCACATGATCGATTGGAACATGGTGCAGGTGGAACCAGAAGGTGAGTTACAAGCGGAACCTCTGAGTGTTCTGAATAGGAGATAAATAACACTATGGAACATAGTCGTTGCCTAGATAAAAGTGCAATGGAAGCAATTTAGTCCTGAGGAGGCCACTTGGGAATTGGAAGAAGATTTGCAGAAATCTTATCCAACCCTATTCTGAGAAAGGAATGAACACTGAGTACAGTGTTGTAATGGAGGGGGAAAGGATGTAATATCCCCAAAAATAAATTATTATTAAAGTTTGAATGCGCTTAGGACTTTAATAATAATTTAAAGTGCAATTAAGAATATCCTTGTATTCGCCAGACGTGAAATCTCGACTTGCGAAACCCTGAAATAAGTATAGCATGGATAAGTTTGGTCTTTCAGTGTTTCGGCACTCGGGAATCCAAGGGTAAGTTCCCTTGTACTCGCTAGTTGCGAAATCCTGAAGTATGAAAAACCAAAAAGGTCTAGTGTGGATAAGTCTTGGTGTTTCTGTGTTTCAGCAACCGGGAAACCCAAGGGTCATCTTCCTTGTATTCGCTAGACGTGAAATCCCGACTTGCGAAACCCCAAAATAAGTATAGCGTGATTAGAATTCAATGTTTCGGTGTTTCGGCACCCGAGATATCTAAAGGAAAGTCTCTTGTACTTGCCAGTCCTAAAATCTTGACTTGCGAAACCCAAGAATAGTGTAGCGTGATTAGAGTCTTGATGTTTCGGTGTTTCGACACCCGGGATACCTAAGGGTAAGATCTCTTGTAATCGCTAGTCCCGAAATCCCGACTTGCGAAACCCCGAAATAATGTAGTGTGATTAGAGTCTTGATGTTTCGGTGTTTCGGCACCCAGGATACCTAAGGGTAAGATCTCTTGTAATCGCCAGTCCCAAAATCCCGACTTGCGAAACCCAAAAATGATAATAGCGCGGATGAGATATGGTGCTTCAGCGTTTCGGCACCCGGGATATCTAAAGGAAAGTCTCTTGTACTCGCTAGTCCTGAAATCCCGACTTGGGAAACCCCGAAACAAGCTTAGCATATATATATTTATATATGAACTTCGGAGTTTTGGCTCCCGGGAAACCCATATGCGAGACCTCTTGTCCTCGCACGTCGTGAAATCCCAACTTGTGAAACCCCGAAACGAGCTTAGCATATATATATATATGAGATTTGAAGTTTCGGCTCCCGGGAAACTCAGATGCGAGACATCTTGTCATCGCACATCGCGAAATCCCGACTTGCGAAACCCCGAAGTGAGTTTAGTAGATATATGAGCTTTGGAGCTTCAACTCCCGAATATACTAGATGCGAGACCTCCTGTCTGCGCATATCGAAACCCCAAAGTATGAAACCCCGAAATGGCATAGCGTGTCTAGAGTTTGGATGTTTCGGTGTTTTGGCACCCGAGAAACCCAAGGGTCAGTTCCCTTGTACTCGTCAGTCGCGAAGTCCCGATTTGTGAAACACCGACTTGCGAAACCCCGAAATAATAATAACACGGATAAGTCTCGATGTCTCAGTATTTCGGCACCCAGGATATCTAGACTCTAGAGGCAAGTCCCTGGTACACGCCAGTCCTGAATTCTCGACTTGTGAAATCCCGATATGGCTTAGCACGTGTAGATTTGGTTTTCGGTGTTTTGGTACCTGGAAAACCTAAGGGTATGAACCCCTCGTCCTCTTCTACCGCGAAAACCCGGTACGAAAACTCTGAAAGGTGGAATGCTAGGTTTTAATCCGAGGCATTGTTAGATATGATGAACTATTGGTTCCTTTCAGATTTCGACACTTTGAGAGACCCGAGAGATGGGAAACACATGCATCACAATTTCCCTAATCACAAAAGTTGAAAGCACCTCTCTGGTAAGGCCTATGGTCATAGCCAATGATCACATGTGTAAGGGTAAGGTATGGTAGGGTCTGCATCAGGACCCACAAGAATTCGAGGATTCTGTTCCTCGAGGAAAAGAAGGAAATAGTCGAAAAATATTAGTTCCCGTAATGGGTGTGTTACAAATTTGTATCAAAGCATGGTTACAAAACTTGGCCTGCTTGGGCTCATGAATGGGTTGCGTAGAGACCCCATTCGGAGTACTCCAAAAAGGAGTAACCCTCTATCTTAACCCCCTTAATCACAAGTTGAGGTTAAGAATGAAAACTCCTATTGTGTGTGTGCATGTGAAAAATATGAATTATGTACTAGTTATAAATGAATATAAATATTGACTAACAACCAACGTTTTTCTTTTGCACACAAAGCGGAAGAGCAACCACGGGAAATTGCAGACGTAGAGAATGGTGACTCACCATGAAGTGGGGGAGGGCTCCCACAATAGAGATGAAGATTCTGACGAAAGGAGGGCGGTAGGGACCCCTTCAGATCTGGCTGAGACTGTGAGGAGCCTCATGGTCGAATTACAGAGCTGCAAGGCTGACAATGAAAGGATGATAGAAGAGCAAGAGAAGCAGATGAAAATTAATGCAATTTTACTGCAGAGCTTATCTGACATACAAAGACAATTTCACCATGAACCTGAGACACAGAAACATGGCCATGTTAGTGGCCACACTGAGAGGAGCACCTCGAGAAAGGTCCACCCCAAAGATAAGGGACAAGAGTTGGATGATTCTTCTAGAAAGGAAGATGGCGACTCAGAGGGATCTTCTAGCAACAAAACTAGTTCTCATTCCCGAAGAAAACAAAAGAAGTGAAAAATTTCCAAGAGTCACAATCTCGAAGAGTTCAAGAAGGCAAAACCACCCTCCTTCGATAGTGAAATAAAGAAGGGAGAGGAAGCGGAGGCTTGGCTGCTTTGATTAAAGAAGTATTTCAGAGTCCATGACTTCTTAGAAAACTTGAAGGCCCGAGTAGCCACCTTCAACTTGAATGTAAAGGATTCCATTTGGTGGGAAGACCTTAAGAATGTAAAAGGGATTCACGAAGAAGACTTGTCTTGGGAAAGGTTT
Organism: Picea engelmannii; assembly: GCA_009831015.1. NCBI lineage: Eukaryota > Viridiplantae > Streptophyta > Pinopsida > Pinales > Pinaceae > Picea > Picea engelmannii. The sequence continues at coordinate 115,613 of ML805339.1, forward strand.
GAGAAATAATTCAGGAAGAGGTATCTGTCGGAAAAATATTTCAACAAAAAGACTAAAGAATTCTATGAACTTAAGCTAGGGCAACTCACCATAGAGGAATATGTCAGCAGATTCCTCGAGTTGCTAAGGTATGTACCCTACATAAAAGCAGAAAAGGAAAAGGTACAACGATTCATCAGTGGACTACTTAAGGACTATCGAAACAGGATTGAATTTGATGAACCTAAGACCCTAGAAGATACTATCCGAAAGGCAAGATATTGTTATGAACAACTTAGGCATCGGACAAGACCTCACGAAGGCTGGAAGTAGAAGAATAGTTCAGGATTATAGAAAAGGGGGTTTAAATCCCCAAGATTTAAGGACTATAAAAAGAACTCAAGGATGAGCTTCCCAGCCCGAAGTGTACACCAACAAAACTTTCCCTCCTTGAGCAGAAATAAACTTTCTGGATCTGCCCCATTAAAGGTTGATAACTCAAAGAGAGAACCTTTGAAATGTTGGGGTTGTGGAGAAGAACATCTACTAAGGGACTTCCTGCACCGAGAATAGAACAACTGAAGAATTTACAACGTTCAAGAAGCTACCACCGTCAATAATGTGGCCAGGAGTGTGCCACAAATTTATGGAACCTTGGATAATAACCAAGCTGACCACCAAGCTTCAGTGGTGGAAATTGAAGGTATGATCACCAACCATCTAGTGTCTATTTTGATTGACCCTAGTTCAAATTTGAGTTATATAGCCCCTAAGGCTGTTGATAAATGTAAACTACAACCACATAAAAATGCCAAGCCATGGTTGGTACAGTTAGCCACTAGCACCAAAAGAAGGGTAGCGGAGGTCATACCAGCTTGCCAATTAATTATGGGCAAATTCCCCACCCAAGCAACCCTTAACATATTACCCCTGGGATCGTATGATCTATTTATTAGTATGGACTGGCTAGCCACCCATAAAGCCAAGCTAGACTGCTACCATAAAACCTTGGAATGCGTAAGTGAAGAAGGGAGGAGGATAACCCTTCAAGGGATCCAAAAACCTGTCTTGATGAGACAAATATTAGCTCTTCAAATGAGAAAGTATTGCAGAAAAGGATGTCCACTATATGCAATACAGGTGTTGAAAACAATTGAAGGTGACAAACCAAGCCTCGAAGACCACCCCACACTGAGAGAATTAGAGATGTATTTCCGGAAGAGGTACTGGGTCTACCTCCAAGAAGGGACATTGACTTCTCAATAGAACTTGCACCGTATGCGGTGCCAGTGTCTAGGACACCCTACAGGATGAGCACACCTGAGCTAGTTGAGCTTAAATTACAACTTAAATAAATCATGGGCAGAGGCTATATCTAGCCCGGCATGTCTCCATGGGGAGCACCAGTTCTGTTCGTGAAAAAGAACGACGGTACCCTTCGACTGTGCATAGATTATAGACAACTCAATAAGGTAACCATAAAGAACAAGTACTGCCTACCCATGATCGATGACTTGTTCGATCAATTGGGAGGTGCCTCTATCTTCTCGAAGATTGACTTGAGATCGAGATACCATCAAGTCCGAATCAAGGATGAAGACATCCACAAAACTGCCTTCAGGACGAGATATGGTCACTACGAGTTTGTGGTAGTACCATTCGGATTGACCAATGCCCCTGCCACTTTTATGTGCTTAATGAACAATGTGTTCAGCAAATTTCTAGACAAATTTGTGTTGGTTTTTATTGACGACATATTAATTTACTCCAAGAGTAGAGAGGAACATGAGGAACACCTTAGGCTTGTGATTCAAGTGCTAAGAGAACATCAGCTCTATGCCAAATTTATCAAGTGTGACTTCTTCCAAAATCAAATACATTACTTGGGCCATGTCCTATCCGAAGAAGGGGTAGCAGTAGACTCTGATAAGATCAGGTCTATCATGGAATGGGCTACCTCGAAGGATGTTTCAGATATCAGATCCTTTATGGGCTTGGCAGGATACTATAGGAGATTTATAAAAGGATTCTCCAAGATTGGATGTCCAATCACTAACCTCCAGAAGAATAGGACAAAATTCACGTGGATGCAAAAATGTGAAGAAAGATTTCAAACCCTGAAATATCTACTGACCCACGCACCCATGCTAAAGATTGCCGATTTCGAAGCTGACTTCCTCGTGTGCATAGATGCCTGTAAGGAAGGGCTCGGAGGAGTCCTTATGCAACGAGGAAGTGTGGTCTGCTATGAATCCCAAAAATTGAATGAACATGAGGTCAAATATGTGACCCACGATCTAGAGCTAGCTGCCATAGTGCACGCCTTAAAAATGTGGAGGCATTACCTCTTGGGAAGAAAATTTGTACTTATGACAGACCACTGTGGATTGCGATATCTATTTGACCAACCAAAGCTCAATGCCAGACAAGCTAGGTGGATGGCCCTCCTCAACGAGTTTGATTTTGAAATCAAACATATTAAGGGGAAGGAAAATAGGGTGGCCGATGCCCTTAGCAAAAGCTTGAAAACAATTCACCTGGTAGCGGTAAGCACCTACGAGATGGATGTCAAGGAAAGAGTCAGAAATGCACAAGAGACAGACACATTCTTCCAGACCGTGACCTTGTACCTACAACAAGAACCCACAGGGATAAAGTATGGAGGCTACCAGATGATGGAAGGAGGTCTGCTCACTTACATAAACAAATTGTATATCCCAGATTGTGACGACTTGAAGAGGTTCATAATGGATGAATTGCACAAAAGACCCTATACTGGCCATCCAGGATACCAAAAGATGATCACGACCACCAGGAAACAATTCTATTGGCCTGGATTGAAGAAAGACATAGTTGAGTACTTATCCAAATGCATAGAATGCCAACAGGTAAAAGCAGAACATCGACACCCAGCATGATTATTACAACCTCTACCAATCCCGAAATGGAAATGGGAAACCATCTCCATGGATTTCATCACCGGATTACCAACCTCGACCAAACAGAATGACACCATCATGGTAGTGGTGGATAAATTGAGAAAGTCCACTCATTTTATCCCCGTCAAGTCAACTTGTAAGGAAATAGACATCACCAACGTATTCATGAAGGAGATACTTAGACTGCATGGTATGCCGAAAGAGATCGTGTCGGATAGAGACATGAAATTTACTTCCAACTTTTGGAAATCACTGATGGCAGGTTTGGAGACCAAGTTGCTATTTAGCACAGCCTATCACCCTCAAACCGATGGACAGACAGAAAGGGTGAATCAAATATTAGAAGACATGCTCAAGATGCATGTAAGGCATCAACCCAAAAGGTTGGAAGACTACCTGCCATTGGTGGAATTCGTTTACAACAACGGCTACCAAGAATCCCTAAAGACGAGCCCTTTCCAAGTCCTCTACGGTAGGCTGTGAAATACTCCAGTCAGTTGGAGTAATCCTGTAAACAGAGTTACTATTGGACCCGACATGTTGAAAGAAATGGAGCAACAAGTGATTCAGATAAAACAAAATCTAAAGGTCGCTCAGAATCGATAGAAAAGTTACACCGACCAAAAGAGAACTCCAAGAGAGTTCAAGGTGGGAGACCATGTATACCTCAGAGTTAGGCCCAGGAAGAGTTCCTTGAAAATGGGAGCATGCGCCAAATTGGCACCTCGATATTGTGGACCCTTTGAAGTTCTAGATAGAGTGGGACCTATAGCCTATAGGCTAGCACTTCTTCCCACAGTAAAAGCACATAATGTTTTCCATGTTTCATTATTGAAGAAATGTGTACATGATTCTAATCATATAATTGACTGGTCTGTGATCCAGGTGGAACTGGAGGGAGAATTCCTACCAGAGAATCAATGCATACTGGATAGAAAGGAAACCCCGCTCAGGAATTGAACCATTGCATAGGTCAAGGTGCAGTGGAAACATTTTGGCCCAGATGAGTCTACATGGGAAATGGAAGATGCCATGAAATGAGCATATCTGATTTTGTTTACCCCTGTACACACATGTCATATTGATAGATAAAACATCGAGGATGATGTTCCTTTAAGGGGGAGGGAATTGTAACACCCTGTTTCCCCCAGTCTGTAAAAATAACTATACTGGCCAAGAACTATGGAAAACTCAAAGATTGTGAATGTTTGATTTAATGGACCTTTGTATAAAGGGTCCGAGGGATGTAAATGATGTATGAATATATGTTGTATAGCTGCTGAGAGGGGGATGTGCTGAAAAGAGACCACGATGGCTGATGAGAGGTGGTGGAAGGGGTCAAGAGTGGCTGCGTTAACTTCCACAGAACCAAAACTGTACTAGTTTGTACATGCTTGGGAAAACCAAAGCTCACTCTCAGACCCCGAAATGAATTACCCACTCGGATGGTAGGTGGGGAGGCTCCTCAAGAGTAAATAAGGGGATGGGGCAAACCGCCCATCCGTAGAAGCTCTCAGACCTGACCATTGGATAGGGAGTTTCGTGCCACATGCAACCTCGTAGGAGGAAATAAGTGTGGAAGGAGGGGGAGAGTGGAGCATACAAATACAGACACACACACACACATGTGACAGGGATCACGGAAGGAGAACTAGAGGAACTCCGGAAAATACAATGAGTCATGAGAAAAGGAGAAGGAGAGTAACCTTCGTCCTGGACTTATGACGAGCGGGAAGTAAGAGACTGAGTCTCAAAGCATCGTGGTCTAGCTCGGGGGTGGCTAGTGGTAAATCCATTTGGAGACGTTGAGCCTACAGTTGGGTGGAAACGAGCACCCCTCTCAGCAATCATGCCATACTTGGTGTTCTTTCTGATAAGTGTTTACATCTCGCATCTTGAATTAAATATAATGGATGCATGCTCATGTTTGTACACTTATAAATGATTGATTTTTGTATAGAAGTGAAAGCCTGGTGTTCCGATCAGCAACAATGAATGCATTCTTATACTTAAATGACCATAATAGGGTTACGTATAGAATGTATAAGTTCAGATTTGAGCTCATTCCTTGCAGAGTTACCCCATGTACATGACCCATGATATGCCCTGGTTTGTTTTCCCGAAGGCACCTCCTTCCGGGAAGCTCCATCATATTCTAGATCCAAAGTGAGTTTCTTGAAGGGACTAATGTCTAAGTAAATATCTAAGATTACCTTGCCCCTGTCACAGAGTTCATAAATCGATAAGTTAAGAAGGCCTTTCAGTCATGTCCCCAAGCCTGGTGATAATTAACCAAGAATCTTTTGAAGGATTTTATGGCCTAAGTTTAGAGCCCTTGCACCAGAAAGAATGGCTCCCTCAGAGTTTTGGTGTTTCGGAGTTTCAACAACCGGGAAACCCAAGGGTCAGTTTTCCTTGTATTCACCAGATGCGAAATCCTGACTTGTGAAACCCTGAAATAAGTATAGCATGGATAAGTTTGGTCTTTCAGTGTTTCGACACCCAGGAATCCAAGGGTAAGTTCCCTTGTATTCGCCAGTTGCGAAATCTCGAAGTATGAAACCCCAAAAAGGTCTAGTGTGGATAAGTCTTGCTGTTTCAGTGTTTCAGCAACTAGGAAACCCAAGGGTCAGCTTCCTTGTATTTGCCAGACGCGAAATCCCGACTTGTGAAACCCTGAAATAAGTATAGCGTGATTAGAATTTGATGTTTCAGCACCCGAGATATATAAAGGAAAGTCTCTTGTACTCGCTAGTCCCGAAATCCCGACTTGTGAAACCCCAGAATAGTGTAGCGTGAATAGAGTCTTAGTGTTTCGGTGTTTCGGCACTCGGGATACCTAAGGGTAGGATCTCTTGTAATCGCCAGTCCTGAAATCCTCACTCGTGAAACTCTGAAATAGTGTAGCGTGATTAGAGTCTTGATGTTTCGGTGTTTCGGCACCCGAGATACCTAAGGGTAAGATCTCTTGTAATCGCCAGTCCCGAAATCTCGACTTGCAAAACCCTGAAATGATAATAACGCGGATGAGATATGGTGCTTCGACGTTTTGGCACCCGGGATATCTAAAGGCAAGTCTCTTTTACTCGCCAGTCCTGAAATCCCAACTTGTGAAACCCCGAAACGAGCTTAGCATATATATATATATATATGAACTTCGAAGTTTCAGCTTTCGGGAAACCTAGATGCCAGACCTCTTGTCCTCGCACGTCATGAAATCCTGACTTGCGAAACCCCAAAACGATATTAGCATATATATATGAGCTTCGGAGTTTCGGCTCTCAAGAAACTCAGATGCGAGACCTCTTGTCATCACACATCGCGAAATCCCAACTTGCGAAACCCCAAAGTGAGTTTAGTGGATATATGAGCTTCGGAGCTTCGACTCCCACATATCCTATATGCGAGACCTCCTGTTTGCGCATATCGAAACCTTGAAGTATGAAACCCCGAAATGGCATAGTGTGTCTAGAGTTTGGATGTTTCTGTGTTTCGGCACCCAGGAAACCCAAGGGTCAGTTCCCTTGTACTCGCCAGTCGCGAAGTCTCGATTTGTGAAACCCCGACTTGTGAAACCCCGAAATAATAATAACATGGATAAGTCTCGATGTCTCAGTATTTTGGCACCTGGGGTATCTAGAGGCAAGTCCCTGGTACACGCCAATCCCGAATTCCCGACTTGTGAAATCCCGATATGGCTTAGCGCATGTAGATTTGGTTTTCGGTGTTTCGGTACCTGAAAAACTGAAGGGTATGAACCCCTCGTTCTCTTCTACCGCGAAAAACTAGTACGAAAAACTCCGAAAGGTGGAATGCCAGGTTTTAATCCGATGCATTGTTAGATATGACGAACTATTGGTTCCTTTCGGATTTCGGCACTTCGAGAGACCCGAGAGCTGGGAAACACATGCATCACGATTTCCTGAATCACAAAAGCCGAAAGCACCTCTCCGATAAGGCCTGTGGTCATAGCCAAGGATCACATGGGTAAGGGTAAGGGATGGTAGGGTTTTCATTAGGCCCCACGGGAATTCGAGGATTTTGTTCCTCGGGGAAAAGAAGGAAAAAGTCGAAAAATATTAGTTCCTGCAATGGGTGTGTTACAAGGACATATAAAATTATAGTCCCTTTTTCTTATGGAAAACCCAGAAGTAAATTTCATTATATTTAATGCATGTCATCATACTATCTAATTCAGAGACCATAATTTAAGGGTTTTCTCCCTTGTTAAAAAAATCTTCAAATCTGTTCCTTTCATGAGGGATTTAAAATACAATTAGCCAGGTTATCTATGGAACCCTGGAACAAAAATTATCATAATAATAGTACCCTAATATGACACTCTGTACCGCTATGAATAGAACCTGGGAACTTAGTTTTTCAACACCGAGAGTCGAAACTCGAATACCTTTCGAGTGAAGCGAACTCATGAATCTTATGTCCAGAATGATTTAAGTCCTACAAGGAAACCAAGATGGGTAATTAGTGTCAAGACATAAGTGAATGAAATCTAAATATTGAGGATAAAGTAATTAAGACAACGAAGTCTTTCCACACGGGATTAACACTTAGCTTGAGGTTGGCACGGTTTCACTTCTCGTCGGCGTCGTTGAAGCGATCTATCGACATGTCGAAGGGGAGGAGTGGACATTGAAATGACTTATGGGTACCCTCACAGTGAAAATAGAGGTGTTATCATTATATTTGTAACCAAACAAATTAACTGATTGCGCAAAATGTAACAAGTAGATAGTACATTGTTAAACTTGTAAAAATATTGCCTAAGTAGAACAATAAAGAACATATAGTATAAACATGTTCCACGGAATTCCCCAATTCAAATCACAAATAGGATTCCAAGATATTGTCCTGATAAGTGACTAAAACCACATATTTATGATAAAGGAAACACAATCAAGAATAGAGTTCGAAATACTTAGAATTCTTTCTTTACGCTAACAAAGTGAAAGTTGACAAGTTAACCACAGAACTCCAGAATGATAAAGTTTGCACAGGTTAAAGCATATCCCACAGGGGCATTATCTTTCCATCTCAAAATTTCAGACAGGGTTACGGGACCTAAAATCATAATTTATTAAACCTACAAATTTGTTGAATGAAACTCAGACAAGTTACACACAGTATTTCAAGCAGACAAAAATTGAAGCGAATGACATATAAACCTACCAGAAATATATTTCAGATGGAACTGATTGTATACTCACTGTATAATTATGTGGAACACAAATGGAAAAGTTACAAACCAGATACTAAAGGCATATATTTAGGCAAAGAGACCTCTCTATACACACAGTGGACAATTCTACAAATATAGGGCGTGATCCTTTCAAATGACTTAAATCACGGCAAGTACCAAGATGTATACTCTCAGAATTAGGAGATTTGAAACTCAGCAGATTCAAGCAGAGGCACAAAACTCTATATATCTTCGTAACTATTTTGTTTAAAACTCAAAGGAACGAAATCGTAGGCTTACATAGCATAGGTAAATTACGTAGTATAGATAGAATCAAAACCACTTCATTATCACAGAGAACGAACGTGCCGTTGAAAAGAGATAAATAGGATATGAAGAGTACCCCTCTTACTATCACACGGAAGAAAACCTAGTTTCCCTATCTAGAATATAAAATTCAAGAAAACCACAATGCATACAGCCAAATAACGAAAATGGACAAGGAATTATACCAAAGCTATAAAAATCTCTGAAAAACTCAAGCCAAGAATTCGTATCAATATCAAGTTGCATAAACACTAATAACACAGTACGAGAAACCAAAGATACAGTAAGTCTGACATTATATATGACCAAACTGTCTCCTACATTGTTGGACATTCTCACTCCCTTCGACATTATTATAGTCTAGGACTTCCCACGAGATTTTCGTAAGGAAAATGTCTATCCAAGGATATAAGGGATTTAGGAAATGATTCAAAGATTTAAAGTGGAGCCACGACAAAACCCTAAGCATTGACGAGTATGCTACCAACCAATAAGATGTTATCTCATACTCCGGAAGTCAGGACCAGTAGAACTAAGAGGAGTTAGATGGTGATTGGTGCATATTGTGACATTTTAGAATCACAAAGAGTTTAGATAAAAACAACTGAGAAGTTACTTACCTCACATAGGGTAGTATCCGATTGGTGGGTGCCTCCTAGTTTCCTTCTCGCCTAGAACGAGCTCATCTCCACGATTCTGTCCATGCTATCGAGCTTAACATCACAGGGTTAGCGTTGTAGCACTTTTGAAAAATACACATAGCCAAGGGAGAAGAACTAAGCAATAGTCTTGGAAACCCTTCGCCGAGCAGATTAATGGTGATAGTTACAAATTGTACCTGACCATGTGAATAGAGTGAGGTGGCAGAGACACAATGGGCATGGTGGTTGAGTGATAGCTCAAGGAAGTATGTTTCAGGACACCATAAATGTCTCAGGTAGGGTTTATTGAAGTCATGGCAGTCTTACCTCCGCAAAACTCTTATCAATTTATGGCGAGTGCGATGACAATTAGCTTAGGGTTACAGTTTTAGCCTTTCCTTCTCATCTGGTTAAGGTTTACTCTTACTTTTCGGATTCATTAGCCCTTGTGCCAAGGATTGTTATCATGGGAGCGTCAAAACGACAAGAAATGAAACCAGTTTTACCAACCTTATAGTCACAATCTTTCTGAGTATTAACGCATGTACGTATTGGTGTCATGTTAGAAATAACTATGTTTAATAGAGACATTCCACATACAACCTGTGTATTAAATGATACATTTACCCTAGGGGTCATTATATGTATATATAAGTAATTCCATAGTATGCCTTGTGGTATACTTGTGGGAGTAGGGTGAAGTTACTAAGGTGGGTATAACCGTTTAGGTACCAAGCTACTCTTCCCCCCTCTTTTTGAGGATAGGAATGAGTTAGTCTTGTCTACATAACTTTGCACCTGTGACAAGAAAATGATTAGTGTAAGTTGCGGAAGATAAAAGGAGTAGCATAATTACCCTATATTTATAGTTAAGGAATGTTTTTGAAAATTATTGAAGGCGAAAGAAAACTTTAATGACCCTAATAATTTTTTTTTTAATCGGTAAATTTGGGGTACATTACAATACATACCTTTCATATTTAAATTTAAATTTAGAAACCCTTATGCGGTCTGATTTCTGACTCTCTGATCTTCAGTATAGTTTCATTCTTTCTTTTTATCACTCTTGTCACTCTGATCTACTCCTTGGCCCTAAATCATATCAACTCACACTACATCATACTTTTCCCACTCATAGATTCTTCAATCTGATGAAGTATTTATACTAGTTTTTGTAGTGGTTTTACTACCCATAGAAAAGTAAATACAATGGCATAATCCCATGATATTTTTCTTGATCATGTCAAGACCTTTACCATATCAATAGACCATTTTAAATTTCCTTCAAGAAACAAATACTTGTTGTGTGAACATTACTAAGAATAACTAACCCATCTTGAAAAAATAAACATGATAACATCCTTTCCTTAGCCAACCATCATCAATACTTCATCATCCTTGAGTTCCTGCAGTTGAGTCAATTTTTTTAGCTCAACACATGGCTACTAGAATCTTGAGCTTCTGTAGTTGAGCACTTTCTGTAGCTCAACACGTAGCTACTGAAATCTCGAGTTTCTACGGCTAAATTTATTTGAATGCTTGAATGATAAATTTCCTCTTGGAACTATTGACCTCAATAATACCTAATCAATGCTACCACCTCAATAGTGACTTTGATATTAATGAAACCACTCACTATCACACCTGCATCCTCTTTGACATCAATGAAAACACTTTGTCAACAACACTACTCATTGTCACACCTGCAACCATTTTGACATCAATGACAATACTTTATCAACAACACTACTCATTGTCACACCTCCAACCACTTTGACATCAATGAAAACACTTTCTCAACAATCTACCACTTTGTCATTGATGACAACCTAGTAAAACCAAAAAATTTTACTGGACTTCTCATTTTTCATAAATACATATGTACTCTACTGCTAAGCTTCTCCCCCTGTCGTTGTACGGTTGAACCCTCATGGTTTCACTATTACTCTCCCCCTTTGATACCAATGACAAAAGGCACACTCTTCTTGACTGAGTACACCTTTTGGGAAAATGGAATGCTTGCCCTTTGAATGTGCTGCCATCAATTGATTTATGAAATTTCTCCCCCTATATTTATGCTTCATATTCTTCTACGTAGTTCCTTTTGTTGTACTTCTCCCAATTAGATTGTGTTTTCTCTTGTAGTTTTCTGAAGTATCTCTCCCTATGAATGCACTATCCTTTCTTGTTGTAATTTTTGAGTCGTCTCTGATTTATAGTCACTCTTCTCTTTTGATTGTGTTTCTTCATGAAAATTTCATCAAACCTCTTTCTCTTTATTTCTTGTCTTTTACATTTCATTTGTAAAGAGAACATTCATGAACATTTTCAACATTTTCTCATTTAGGAGATCTTCTACCAACTCTTCCTTTCATCCTTTTCAAAGAGAATGACTTTCTTACTGTTTCTAGAAAATGTTCTTATCAACACCCCAAGTATTCTTATCCTATAAATCTTGACATCTCAAAGTCTGAATTCCTGTTCTTCAAAATATTCATGTAATTTAATTATTGACTTGCTTTAATAAATATGCTACATAATACATGTTTCAACTAGATTGTGTAGTATTTCAATGATCATCATGATCACCATTACTTGGATGAACTTCTTCCTCTTCTTGCAAGGCATGTAATGTATCATTTCTATTAATCATATCTTCATATTTAACTAGCATTAGAGATTTAAGAGATATACTTTCACTTGTCAACATGGATACCTTTTTTTGGGTGACTCACAATTAATAGGATTTGTTTCCATCAATATTTTCTCACAATATATTTCTAAAAAATGAATGTTCTGTTGTTTTTCAAGAAATTCCCATCTACTGTTGATAACGTTGATGCATGAAATTATCCATTTTTGAATGGTTACACTTGTTGCCACTATTTTTAACTATTGTTCAATGAATTCTAGAATGAATTAAATGCTAGATATACCAAAATGTTTGTACCATATGATGATCTTTGAGTTTTGAAAGCACCTCACACTGTTGTAGTAGAAATTTCTAGCTTTGTTGATTCATATTTCTTATGGACATACTTGTTGATATTATGGTAGATGCGGGAGGTATTTACCTCCACGTGTAAACCTGACGAGGATAAAATACTCTGGGAAGCAAGAAGAAACCCTATTGAGTTGGCTAATAACCCTAGAAGACTTGTCATCTCAAGAAGATAATGTATATTAGTTATTAGCCTCCAAGAGAAGAAGTCAACCAGAAATAATAATATATACTGAACAGACAGATACCTAGAATGAGAAGTCGGCCCAGGAAGTTAGTCAGAATTAGTATAAATATAGGAGGCCAGTTCTCATTCTGGCAGGCAGTCTCAGAATTGCAGAGAAACAACTTGTGCGCACTCTAGTGCCCAGTCTTGTGTGCAGGTTTGAGGAGAGCTTCCATTGCAGTGGCTGTAGCTAGCAGATCATGTTTTGCTTGGACTATCTCTTGGTTAGTGTTTGGACTATCTGATCAGCTCTTGTTGGTGTGCTATCCTTGGGGAAAGGTGCGCTACCCTTTTTTTGGATATCTAGCCTAGGGTTTGCTTCCGGAGTGATTCTCTATCAAGGTTAAGGTGCTAAGAGGGTGGCTTCGGCCTATGGTTGGGTGACAATAGAGATATTGTCAATGGTAAAATGAGCACATCCATCATATTCTAACAGGTTATGGGCCCACACCTCCTTCATTCACTCTAACCGCTGGAAGGAAACATAGCCGTAAGTATATTGAGCTCATTGAAGAACTATCGTTAGGGTTTCTAGCAGGAGCAGTCACCATAGCATTGTCGCTAGGGTTACTAGCAGGTATAGTTGCAGAAACACTAATCCTCTCGTTGAGGCACCTTAAGTGAAGGGATTGACCTAATCTTCAGACAGATTAGTGCGTCGTAGCCTAGCGCATCTCCTGTTACTCTCAGCAAGCCAAGACGTCAAGTTTGAGTTTTTGGTCAAATCCAGGGTTTGACCAAGTCAAAGAAGCCATGACTTATTCTATGAAGTCAAAGAACAAGTTAGATGGAGCCTCTAACTTTAGAGTGTGGAAGACAAGGATTGACCTCATCCTTGCCAAGAATAAAGTGTTGAATATCATGAAAGGAAAGATCATGGAACCAGTGTTTGAAGAAGGAAAAGAGAAGGAACCACATAACGTTGTAGTTATGGAGAAGTTCAAAGATGGTGACATCAATTCCATGAGTATCATAGTGGAATCTATAAAAGACCACTTGATACCCTACATCTCTCATCTTGACTCATCGAAGAAGATGTATGATGCCCTAACAAACCTCTTCTCAGTTAGAAACATTGGACAAGTCTCGAGTCTAAAGAATGAGCTTCGTGAAACGAATATGAATGATGATGACAACATAAACTCATACTTTGTGAGAATCTCTCAGTTATGAGATCAACTACAAGCTATTGAAGAGATCATTTCAGAGAAGGAATTGGTAAACATAGTACTCAATGGTCTTCCCAAGACGTGGGATACATTTTCCGCAAGAATGAACAAAAGGAAGGAGTATCCTACATTTGAAGAACTTTGGACTTG
>ML805339.1:129341-140000 GCA_009831015.1 Picea engelmannii
TAGAAATGTGGTCCTCCACATCATCGGCCTCTGTTGGTCATGTCGATGATACCACGTCAACTAGTGATATTAAGGTTGGTAAGAAGAAGAAAACTGTAAAGTTCCATTGCATGTTATGTAAAGGTAATCATTACTCTCACCTTTGTCCTCGCATGGACGAGGCTTCTTCTCTTTTGGAAAAACTTCAACTTCCAAAAGGTTATCGTAATCTTTCCTCTGACCCATCATTAGTTGATGGACTGGTCAATCCGGTTCCATCCTCGGTCAGTCCGGTTGATCAGGTGGTCAATCTAGTTTCCTCCTCGATTGAACCACAAACCCAAGTAGCTGGTCCAGTTCCTTCATTGATCAACCTTGCTCTTCATCAAAAGAGTGACACCAAAGCGGTCGATCCGTTTCTACCCGTCGACCCCATTCTTCCCTTGGAGAATGAAACTCAAGTGGTCGATCCAGTTTCACCATCGGTCGATCCCATTCCTCCATTCAGGAACGTCAAAGTGACTGATCCAGTCCCTTCCTCAGTCAGTCCCACTCTTCCTTTGAAGAGTGCCAAAGTGATCGATCCAGTTTCGCCATCGGTTGATCCCATTCCTCCATTGAGGAATGTTAAAGTGACTAATCCAGTCCCTTCCTCGGTCAGTCCCACTCTTCCTCTGAAGAGTTCTAAAGTGGTCTATCCAAGTCCACCATTGGTTGAGCCGATCCAATCATCGGTCGATCCTACTCTCCTTCTAGAGAGTAAACCTGATACTGCCCATGTTTTTCTCGTTAATACAGACTCTACCGTGCACGGGGGCATTCCTCCTTCTCCTGTGAAACCCCCTCCAAGTACTGAAGCCATACTTTTTGATTGGGGTGTGCTAACTGGACCTCGTCTTCCCTCTCACATTCCTTTCCAGATTACAGTACAGGTTTGTGGTCGAGACGTTCCTCAACCGCTAATATATGAAGGTGCGTCTGTTAGTATTTTGTCTTCTGTTTCTTGGTACGCTTTGGGTTGTCTGCATCTTGCACTGGTTACACAGAATCTATTAGCTTTTAACAGAAGGACTAGTCAACCTCTAGGGATCCTTCCTCAGTTTCCTGTAACTTTGGGAGGGAAACTGTCTTTATTGATGTCATGGTAGTCCGAGGCCCCTTGGATTTCGCTTTACTCCTTGGGCGAGATTATGTATATGCCATGAAAGCTATTGTATCCACCCTTTTCCATGTGATATCTTTCCCTCATGATGGAATAATTGTGACTATTGATCAACTTTCATTCATCGGCCCCGACTGGGTTACCTCCCTAAGTGGTTCTTATATGCAGACAGTATCACCCCTGCCACATGTCAATTATGTGGCATTGTCTCCCATGACCTCAACTTCCGATTATTTGGATCCAGTAGTTGACATGGTAATCTCTTCGGTAGGGTTATTGGAGCTTGATCTCCTTACCCCTGTCATGACCCTTGACATGTGTTCCTTCCAGAGTGATTCTCTTCCATCCAACGAAGATCTCTTGGAATCCATGACCGAGTTTTGTCCCTTGACATGGTATCCTTCCAGAGCGTTATCCTCTTGGAAGCCATGATCAAGAAGCATCCACGAGAATAGTTTCCCTTCTCTGTGGCAAGCTCGTTAAAAAATGAAACAGAGGTCACGAGCATAGTTTCTCTTCTCTATGGAAAGCTCGTTAAAAAATGAAACAGAGGTCTTGAGCATAGTTTTCTTCTTTGTAGCAAGCTCGTTAAAAAATGAAACAACAATCTAGGGATCGAACCTGGAACCTTGAGCATAGTTCTTTTCCTATTTCAAGCTCATTAAAAAATGAAATAATCACCTCTCCCTTTACATTAATTCTTTCTCTAGATCTCATAGATGTCGAGTCAAGTCTTTCGTCAGGTCTCGTCTTTGAACCTTCATTTCATCCACCTGTATCTTTTTTCTCCATCTAGCATAGAAATTGGTGACAACCTCAAAGTCGGTGAATGAATTGAAGCTTGGGGGGCATGTCTCTAGCCTTTGATGATCATTCTAGAGATAAGCCACCAGCTTTCAAGATGGGGGCATACCGAGCTTATTCTTTGTTCTTTATCGTGCTCGTAAATACATGAGAATGTAACCGGGTAAACTTTTATCTCTTTTTCGGACCCGTATGGATACATGAACACACGAAAAAGGAACCCCCCTGGAGTCATCTTTAAACCATTTTCGGACTCTCTAAATATGAAAAGATTGTCGAGTGATCTTGCTTCCTTTCACACTCGTTAAAAGGTTTGAAAGGGCGTCTTTCGAGCGATAGTTTATCTCTTTTTCGGTCTCGTTAGACTACTGTAAAAAAAATGAACTGAGAGAGTTCTCTTTTAAGTGCTTTTCCAAACTCTATAATCCAGAAAAACCTTCGAGTTTTTTGTAGTTGGACTCATTAAAGCACACATCGACAGGCCCATATGGCACCGAACCCTTACTTCTTCCGGTTCGTTAAACAAAGGAAGAGGAACTTACTGAAGGTGAGTTATATCGAGCATGTGTTATCCTCCTCGAGATCATTAAATCAAAAAGAGGTACTCATCTATCTGGATGGGGGAAAAATTGAAACGAGCAAGCCAAGCAGTCTCTTGAGAACATCACCCAACACTTCTTAGAGTCACCCTTGAACATGACACTTTGTCATATGCACATATTATAACCCGCTGAACCTCTGCACTGAACCAATATTTTGAGTTCCTTTCACTCCTTTGGGTCACTCGATGCAAGTCACCGCATCCACTGCATAAGTATTGGTCCACGCCATGTTTTGCTACCATGCCTCAGTGTTCAAGGGAAGTATCCGCCTCGAGAATTAGCCATCCCAAATATCTTGCCTCAAAACCTGTGTCAGTCCATGTCCGTTTGATCCACCAATTACATCTCTATGTCTGTTTCGTGTCGTTGATGGGGGATACATCAAGGCCCTCCCTCGATGAGTTTATTCCTGTCGACTTCAACACATTATCCGGGAATTAGACTTAGAAACCAGTTAGTACTTTGGGACCTGCATGCCTCAATGGCATACCTCCTCACATTCGACAGTAGGTCTACATCATTGACCCCTGATCGAATGATTCCACAAGTGTTCGACTTCAGCTCATATATTCACATTCGCTGGAATGTACTAGGGTACCTTGGGAATCATTGACATTAATGGTGATCTCCCTCGCACTTGTTAACGGTTCACACCATTGACCGGTAATTAAGTGGCTTCTGCCATGTTCGACATCAGGATATATACTCACATGGTTAGAATCGTACCACATTGGGATTGGTAAGAAGACCCTGGGTTGAGTGATCACTTTGATATGTACTTTGCCCAGGTTGCGATGGAGTTTGTCTTGAACAATGACACATATATTGTTACATAGATCCACTTTGTATTGGTCGTGGCTATGTCTTGTCATCTCATAGATCCACTGTGTATTCTTCATGGCTACGATTAGTTCAGGTCATGGGAGTATAGATCCACAGTGTATTTTCAGTGGATATACCTTTTTATCAATACAAATATGGATCCACAGTGTATTTTATGGCGGCCATATCTCGCAAGTCTTGATCACCCAAGAATAGGTATGCCTGCCTTGGGTTTTGAAATATGTCATGATATTTGTTGGATGTTTGTGTGCAGATTCTGTTAGGTTCTCTGAGTCTATACCCTTTCTTGAAAGTCTACAAAGTATTTCAGTTATCAGTTCCTGTCTTCTAACTTCATACTTTGGGGGGCAATCTGTTACACATCAAAATTACTCACTTTGATAGTGTCGCAAGTGTCTTCATTACAAGTGTCGCAAGTGTCGCATTTTGCTCACAAGGTCACAAGTGTCGCATGTTGCTCACAAGTGTCACAAGTATGTCAAAGAAAGCATACCGCCATGATGCCTATGTTGTGCCTATAACGACATGAGAAAGACACTTGAAACACCTCAAACATTTGATTTGGAAGAGGAGAAATGAGTCAGCAGGCTTGCAAACCTTTTTCCATCTGAAAGCACCTCAAAAACTGAGTTTTTGGAGGGGAGCTCTCCCCCTTACACTATCTTGGAGCGCCAGAGCTCCCCCTTACACTATCAGGGAGCGTTATAAAGATCCCCTGGCCCTTTTGAGGGAGTGCTATAGATTTTGAGAGCGCTGGAGCCCCCCTAAATCCTACAAGGGAGTGCTACAGCACTCTGGTGGTCCTTTTGAGGAAGCGCTACCTATTCTGGGTAGTAGTTAAGTTGTTGAGATGAATGGGGGAAGGATCCTTTCATTCTTGGAAGGCAGTTGGATTCGAATCCCTAGTCCAGCCATGATCTTAGGGCAGGTCCTCAACTGAAGGAGTAAAATCCTCAACTTCCCCAAGGATATCTCAAGTGGTTGAAGCCTCTCCAAAGGCTATATAAACAAGCTTTCTAATGGTGAAAGGAAATGAAAAATGGAGAATCACACCAAACTTATGATCTGATAAGTGGTGCTGGAACAGAGCTGATTGGAGGAAGAATTGCTAGCATGAAATCTATGATCTCATAGGAAACACACAATTAGCTAAAGGAGAGTGATCAGTGAAGCTGCTGCCATCCAGGTTGTGTATCTTTCAAGCAAGGGTTAGACGAAGGGGACTTGACGAAGCTGTCGCACTCGTATCTACGATTGTAAGTACTGTTGTCGTTATTCTCATTAATATGACATGCTTGGCCTGTTTCTTTCTAGTTTTTTTCTGATGATACATGAACTTATCATTGATAGATAGATCTATTTTCAAGCTAATATCAATAGAGTAGGAAATGGTCGTATCTTGTTTGTCTACAGAACTCAGCGAGGAGAAAAGGATCGGAGCGCAACTCAGAGCGTGCAAGGACAAATGTCGATAAAGAGGTACTTATGTTCTCCTTCCTTCTCATGTGCTAGTTTAGATAGATTTGAAAGGAAGTCAGTGTCCACGTTAAGCATTTTCTGTCTTAGAGTTAAGGTCAAGCTCTCAGAGGTAATTTACCTGTCCGCAGGGAGATTTTCCTACAACACCAGCAAACCTCTCTAGTTAGTCTAGCACATCTTCTGGTAGATATTTCATACATCTGGTTCTGCCAGTTCTCCAACGCTTCTTCTGAGTCTGATGAACATGTGTTGTCACTTCGCCAACTCAGATTCCCATCGGCTGTAGGATGGATATAATCCTGCTGTCTGGCTGTTAGTTTGTAGATGTTTTCCAGTTTGTACATGTGGTCTTATTCTCTGATAGGATCTGTGTATCGAGGACCCTCATATGGATCTAAAGGTGTAATGACCCTAAGGCCATTTCTTTCAAATGTCATACACCTCTTCTTTATATCAACAACAGTAGAATTGTCGAAGGCCCAATCAATTCCTAATAATGCAGGATAAGGGAAGTTGTCATCAACAATTTCAATTACTTCAAAATCTGCAAAGGTTCTAACTCCATCGATGTCCACAAGGACATGCTCCAATCGTCCAAATGGGCTGACAGCTTGCTAATTAGCCATTCTAAGCCTGGTAGGGGAATAGATCAACTTCGGTCTTCCCATCAGTGCCCAGGTTTTCTTAGTCATGACATTGACCTCCAACCCTAAGTCGAGGACCACATAGTCTATATCATATTCTCCTATTTGAGAATTCAGGTGTAATTCTTTATTTGTCCTTCTCCTTTTTCCAATTTGGTGCACTACCCTATTCAGTAAGGAGTCTATATTTCCTAGCTCATACTGCTTGATTAAATCTTGTAATTCTTGTACAACACTTTTATCTTGAATCATCTTAACACAAGTGCACAAAAATTCCATGAGTTTTCTTACCTCTTTCCCTTCTGTGTGCGACGTAGATGGATCAAACGCCCGAGGCATGCCATATTCTTTGATTTTTGGTTGTTTCTTTGATGAAGACCCTTGATCTCCTTTGAACTCTTTTCATATGTCTTTGTTTCTTAGCATCGAATGTTGGGGTATTCTCTGTAGCTTTCCTAACTCTGTGGTCGTCTGCAATCTTTCCTTGGGCTTCTCTGTCTTCTCCTGTAGCAGTGCCTCCTCGAGTGATAACAATGACTCTAGGGTCTACTCCGTGAGGTTCAACATATATCAGTTACACTTGCGGGTTTTTCTGAGGTCCTCATCTTTCCTGAAGCTTAGGTAGTAGCAAGGGGTAGTATTCGATGACATGCTCAAAGAAGTTGCAATAACTGTAGGTTGTGCAAGGGTTATGGCAGTCCCTCGCTAAATGTCCTAGCTGCGCATAGTTGTAACATATTATTTTCCCTCAGCCTCGACCCATACCTCCTCCTCGTCCTCATCCTCTGTATCCACCGTGAGGATTGAAACTTCCTCTTCCTGGAGAATTATACTGTGCATTATTTCCTTCTTGGTGTACTTCACCTTGGATCTTGTATATGTCCCTTGATCTTTCATGCATCAGGTCAAAAGCCCTACAATTTCTATCATCATGCCCTATGGACTTACAAAATGTGTAGTACAAGTTTGTGGGTGTCTAAACATACTTCTGCATATAATAGCACTCACCAGGGCGATGTCGGTTTCTGCATACTTCGCACTAGGGTAGGTTAACTTGCTTCAAGGGGCTCAACACTCCTGAGGCCAAATATTCATGAAACATGGGACAATGTTCTTTACCATGACCTTTGGATCTGCATCTTACACACCATATATCTTATCTTTTGTCCTTCCCCTTTTCCTTCTTCATATCCTCAACCTACAGAGACAAACTAGTCATTTGGCTCATGCCTGAGATAGATTCTCCCATAGGTGCTAAATCAAGCTTCATGGTGATATACAAAGCTTCTGCCTACAATGCAATCTTTTGTTGCATCAGGGGAACTCTGATGTGTGGTAAAAGAGTAGCGATGAACCATTCTTTGTTCTGCTCATCTGGGATCTTAAAAGTCAATCGACCTGTTGGGGTCTTGAATCTCTGATCAAACTCCCAAACAGGTTCAGATAACTTATGTTTGATATCCTTCATCTCAGTAATACACTGTGACTTCGAATTAGGTTTTTTAAACTCTACAACCAATGCGCTCTTGATCTCATTTAGTGTCTTAGGCTATGCAAGTCCTTGGAAAAGCTTCATGTACCAACTCATCTCGCGATCCCTCAATGTAGTGCTAAGCTGGTTTCTTTTAACATCTTCATCAGTAATATTTTTAATGCTCCATACGGCCTCGCACAGGAACTAGTGTTGATCAGGGTCTTCAAATCCATCTCCTTTAAAGATAGGGAGCCTCATCGCGTCTGCCATAGAGCTACCTAGGTTTCCTGTCTGAGTAGATGTTGAACTACTAGTAATAGTAGTCTGCAAACTCTAGTAATTCAGAATATTCTGATTATTTAGTGTTTCTGAAATAATAGAAGGATTGATATTACTTACTTCAGTGGTCTGCACAGTTCTTGATGTCTTTGGTTCATTGTGGAAAATTTCTTCAGCTTCCTCTTCCTCTGCTCTGGTGGGTTCTGAATGTTCTTCGTCTCTCAGATTTTCCTCTTCTCCACTATAGAAACCATCATCTCCGTAGTTTTGCTTGAACATGTTCTCAAGGTGAACCCCTCGAAATACTTTCCCACTGCGCATATGTCCGGCTTCTGTGTCGTTGTTGCTGTCTAAATTCTTGAACATTAGCCTTTTCGGATCCAACCAATCTACTGTATCTTCAAGAAGTTCTTTTCATGCAACAACATCTTGATTCTTAGCTTCAGAAATTGTAAAAAATTTCCTCTGGGTCCTTTGAAGAAGTATCTATCGGCCTGGCTATATGATTATATTCTTTCAACAACAAATTCGGTGATATAGCCTCCAATGGTACTATCGAACCAGTGATCTATAGCCCTTGATACAATGTTGTCGACTCTCTTAACCTTCTTAATCAACTCCGACGTCTAGACCATAGGAGGTCTAGATCTGATCTCGAACTGGGTATCGGCTAACCTAGCTAACCACTCGTATATCTCTTGATGGATTCCTCCAAATAAGATCTCGTGAATATCGGTGAAGATGTGTCTCTGTAGCCAACCTTCAGTACTTATCTTAGGGTTCTTGTTTTGGGCTTCCATGAAGTCCCTCTCTTGATCCTCTATCCACTTTTGAATCTCTGTCTTTGATGGGAACCACCTTGACATTCCCTTACACAGATTTCGGTCCCGACAATAGAACCATTTGTTGGCACAGGGGCAGACCCGAGGTTCACTACAAGAGTGCACCAACAATCCCTAACTACTGGCCCTTTCGGTAGCACCCACGAAGCAGATGTAGTCTCACCCGAAGCATCTAAGAAGGGGGGGTTGCAGGACAAGAATTTCTACAACTAGGGGAATATCAAATGGATCTATCACAATAACAATGCAACCTTCATATATCACTTATCCGCTAGGTATATCCTGCACAGCTATAGATCTGATCTAATATAAGACTGCAAATAAAAATATAACAATGACAGAGATCCAAGCACCAATCACACATACGACACAAAATATATGTTGTTCACCCTCTCTCTAGGGAAATATCCACAGAACTATGCTTATGATTTATTAAGGTAAAGCATACAGTTCTTATCTGCGCTCTTAGCTAGCAGATCTTCTTTCTTCTCTCTCTTCCTCTCCCCTTCCTGTGCACCCAGCTGCAGGGATTGACCTTCGCACACAGCTGAAGATCTCACAATACAATACTCTCTCTCCATAATAGAGCTATAACAACAGTATCAAACCAATACTCAATGACCAACAACCATGCCACCCAGGTCCTCTTGACCTTTATTTATACATTACAATCCCTCATCGACAGCCTTAGGCCGAAACCTAGGTGCCAAAACCCTAGATACCAAAACCCTAGGTGTCTAAAACCTTAGGTCAACTTGACCCTCTTTTTCCAGACTTCTCCAGCCTGTCTTTCCTTATTCATCGTGCGGTGCTCCAAAGCATCCAATGATGGATTTTCTCTGATTGCTGAGCTGTCCATGATCCTTCTTCCTTGTTGATTTGTCATCCTTGAGCTCCTCGTCCAACAGCTTGCTTTTCCGCACTTCGCTCCATCTTTCCTTCTCTTTTGCTCACTTCGACTCAGTCACAGTTACTGTGTCTCCCGCGAAGATCGCTTTTTACCTTTCCTTCCTTTTTCTTCGCTTCTTTCCATAACCAAGGGCCAACATATATGTACATATCTTGTATATCTATCTCTTGGAAGATAATGTGTTCCAAGAAGAACTATACCTATGGAAGAAAAACAAGATAAGGATTGATATCATTATACAAGTTAGATAATACACATGAAAGGATGAAATACATAAAACAAATCATGTGAAAGCTATTACAAGATAAGTGAAATCAGAATCAATCATGAAGAGACTTAGAATAAGCAAAGACAAAAAGAAGTCAGCAATCAAGAGGAAATTGAAGAAAGACTTATGACGTTTTTCATAAGACAATAAGGATGCAAACAAAAGCATGCACTCTCTTAGACAGAGGGAGCCGATTATAGGCATTCTTACATGAAGCAAGGATTAGGAGGGAGATAATCCTATGATCCATTAAAAATGATGAAGTATGGTAGCAAACATGAAAGACAATACGTGTTCAATTCAATCGCAGAAGAAGTCTTCTTCGAAGAGAAGCCTTAAAAGATCATCGATTGTCCATCCACATCCGTGATCCTATGATGTAAGACATAAATGGAATCTTTAGGGCATGGAATCTATTGGAAACTCCATGGAACCAAGAGATAAAGAAAAACATCAGGAAGAACATGAAGATTCCAAGAAAGAAAGAGAAGCCATAACAACCAGTCATTATATTAAGAATCACAATATTACCATCCTGATATGAACGTAATAAAACCAATCAAGCAGAGGAACTAAAATTCGTGATGAAGAAAAATGTATGAAAGACTTATGAATGAAAGCATTGCGAGATCTAGAACTAGAGGTTCTCCTAGATGGAGGGAGAATACTATGATGATTACTTGTTCCAGTACACCAGACATATCTATACTTGAGTCATTATATCATCCACAACATCCATGAGTTGGAGTTCTACATCAGATGAATGCAAAGAATGTTCTCCAAAGAAATTGAATAAAGAGTGTATGAAGAGAAACCTCAAGACTTTGAGGCATACCAGAAAGAGACCCTTGCATACAGATAGAAGAAGACAACTTGGTGGAGAACCTCCAGTGCACAACAGAAGCGTGGTGAAGATTTTCTATAACAAAGATATTGTATCAAGATGATTACTCAGTAGATCAGATCTCATTATGGTAGAAGAAGTGCCACATGGATATGTTCCAGTTTTCCAACAATGATATACTCTATTGATCAGAGCTACATGAAGCCTTCAGATAAAACCAGTGTTCTAGACCAAAGTACATTTGAAATCAAGAATTACATTATCCGTAATGAAGTCTATAAAGGAGAAAGTGTTTCTCCAATACATATCTCCACAGATGAGTAGATAAGTAGACATTTTGGTAAAAGATGAAAGAGTTTGCGTACTCAAGTTGGAGCTTGTGGAGATGACTTCCTTATTGAAAAAGGAAGAGATGACTCCCAGGTTGGGAGGGATCACTAAAATATTATTGAAGACATTCATTGAGAAATAGTCCAGCTTGGACAGATTCTTTCCTGTTCGGAAAGTGGATTGAGATTTATGACGGACA
>ML805340.1:9071-23470 GCA_009831015.1 Picea engelmannii
AAAAGGAGGTTGCCCCCTCGAAGAGGCTTATTATCTAAAATTATCTCTTTTTCAAGGCATTGAGTACTTTTTCTGAGGTTTTTCTATGCTATATTGATATTTGGTTCTTAACACATACCCTCTTCCTTTGTTGTAGATATTGATCTTGTGCCTTCACCTTTGCCTATCCATGAAGATGAGATCTGTATCACAACTCCTCCTGAAGTTGAGCACCCTTGTAGTCCTGAGGAGGTTGATAATAATTCACAGTCTTCCCAGACCTTGTTACCCCCTGTTATTCCTGCTAAGCCTCCCCAATCTCTTATTGAATCCCATGATCATCTCACTTCTTTTCAAATTAAAATCAGAAATAAGTTGTTTAAACCCCTGAGGATGCCATGTCACCTTAACCCTTATCCTCATGATTCCTTTGAGTATCTTCCTCGGTTTCCTGGGGAGGATCATGTTACAACTAAGAGGCATTTAGAGGTCTTTGAGAACTTTATTGATCAGTTTGAGATCGTTCATGATGATGTTACTATGAGGCTTTTCTCAAAGTCCCTACTTGGATATGTTTCTATGTGGCTTAGATATCTGGAGGTCGTCGATTCTATTGGTTCCTGTACCAAGCTATACCATGCTTTTTTAAAGAGTTTCGGTGAGAACAAGTCCCTTGATCAATACTGGTCTAAGTTTAATGCCTTGAAGAGAGGGGAAGATGAAGCCTTGGCTATCTTCAACAGGATATTTTACAGCATTTATCATAACATGCCTGTGGAAATCAGACCCACAGAGACTTTTGCTATGGTGTACTATACCATGGCTCAACATCTAGAGTTATTCCTCCTCCTGAGAGAGAGGAAATCCTCATCATTGATACATCTGTTTGAGGATGCCGAAGAGGTTGAAGAGAACATCAGGGATAGCAGGTGGGTTCATAAGCAGGAAAATGTGCATATACAGGAGGAAGAAGATTGTCAGTCTGTTTCAGATTCTTAGAAAGGATATAGAAATTATGGATCAAATTTGGAATAAGAACCAGGAAGTAGGCATGATTCGCATCTGGAATCAGGTTCTTCATCATTTGAATATTTTTCTAGGGGTAGGAATGCATACCCTTATGATGATCAATTTTCAGATCATTTTGAGCATGGAGCAGTAGTTGATTGTATTAATAGTTGTATGCTCTTGACTGATCATAGTCATTATGATATAAATCATGTTTATCCTTTAGCTAAGGACCATTTTTCCGGAGGAAAAGCTGTAGCTGCAGATGATCAAGAGTTGTTTTCTAATGAGGGAGAAGGACATTCTTTTGTGAGCAGAGAGTGTTTTGCAAAGGAGCATCCTGGTCTTCTAAAGCAGCCAAGATGCTGTCATATTTCCCATGATACTGTGGCCATATACACGGAGGCCTACATTTCAGATTTTCTGAAATGTTCTAATTCCATTGGTTCACCAATACGTATAGATGAGTATTGTGTTATGAAATATTTCCAAGACCACACTATAGAGCCTGTTCCTTTATTAATTAAGGAAAGGCCATGGGTGGAAATCAACTCTTCTAGGCTTGTGGGAAGCACAAAGAAGTCTAAAAAGGAAGGGTTTAGTGGGCAACTCATCTCCTATCTAGAGCCTGTTTTTGAGCAGGTGTCACCTGGCATCATCTAGCCTATATCTGTCCTCTGCCTACATGTGCACTTTGAACACATCATTCCATAGGTGAACAACCATGAAGGAAAGAAGATGTTTTCTAACCAATTGAGATCCCCTGGTATTAGATATTGTGACCCTGTGGGGTCATATATGGATTTGTTCTTTCCAAAGGATTTGGAGCCTACAGATTTATTCCCCTTCTTAGCATCTAAGGTATGGACATCATTTTTAGCCTTGTCTTCAATTTTTTGTCATACCTCCCTAAAATTATGTGGAGCATTTGTAGTAGAGAAAGGGATCGAATCACCAAGCAGTCTAGGTGGCTATGGTGGAAATTTTATTTCACCTAGCCCATGTATATAGTTTTAGTAGCTTAGGCTCTGTACATAAATAATCTCTTTTGAGCAGGTGTGTTTGTTTGTTTATTTTGTTTTTCCTTTCGGATTTATATTCTTCAGCAATGTTTTTGAGCTTGAATCCAAAACCCAACATAAGGCACTGGAACTGCAAATGAGTTCTTAGAGCATCATAGGGACGAGTACTCTATCCCCCATGGAGCCTGGTGTTAGCATCAATTATTTATTTGAGCTTGTGGTGTAATGAGAGAAGAAGGGATTTAAAAACCCACCAAATTCTTCTTATCCATGGTCGCAGCCATGAGCGCTCAAGCGCATCTCGCATATGCTTAGTTCAGTTCAAATCAAACGAGCGGGAAAGGGATCTGTTTTCAATGGCTAGGATCTAGCATCAGGGAAAGATAAACGGTCATCAACTATTTGGGGCCATCAAGTTTCCCAAGATTTAGCACAGTACAGATACCTGAGACCATGCACCCTTTTTTCCACATTTTAATTTGGGTCGTCTGATCTCGGAGTGATAGGTGGCAGCTTGTGGGAATTTTGGGAATCATCAGTTGGGAGGACCAGGTCCTGCCTTGTATTTCAAAACCCTGAAATGAAAAAGGTTAAAGTCCTGGGGGGGTTGGGAAAACAGTCCTCGCTCCAAGTCACATCAAGTGGGCCCAGGAGTGGAGGTAGCACCCCTTTTTTTGTCAAATTCATCTCAATCATCCATTTGAAGGACACGTGGTGCACATACACGCTTTCGCATATTGGTCATCGGGAAAGAAGGGGAGAGATAAATCATGTATCCCCAGTGCAAGAAGTCCCTAAAGGATCTGTATCATTGGATCGAGGAGCGATCTCAGTCGTCCGATCTAGCGAGGAAATGTGGTGCAAATTTGAGCTGTAGAGGGGGCCCCTCAGGAGAGTCTAAGTGAAAATGTCGAAGCAATCAGGGCCGTTCACTTTGAAGGATGTGTGGCGAAAGATCCAGTCTAGGTGGGGGTCTCGCATCAAAGAAGATTTGGGTCGTCCAGCCTCGGGGCTATGTGGCGTGCAATTAGGTTCAGTCGTCGTTTCATCTACCAAGACTTCGAAAGACAGGAGGTCACTCCTCCTTTGCATTTGGATTCGACAAAACGCGATTTGCGAAAGTGCCATGGGGTCTGGCCCATAGTCCTGGCGCCTGATCACAAAGTCATAGGGATGAAAGAAGGGAGGCTATTAAATTTTATGCCCTCGTCGAAAGGTAGATCCGACAGTCGAATTGTGTAGGATCCATTTCGCAACTTTGGGTACCAGGGAAATGAAAGGGAGAGCATTGTGGATCCCCAATGCAAATTTTCCCGACAATGATTGGGGCCATTGATCAAGGATAAATATGAGTCATCTCTGCAGAGACGCACGGTCACAACCCTAGGTCCCTGTGAGCATGGAGCAAAGAAAAAGGAGCTAGCCCCAGGCACATGGTCGTCCCCTGTGCACGAGGTCTCAACCACCACCATGGAAGAGAGAAATTAATAGAGTTTGAGCAGGTTGGTAAAACCTCAACTCAAGCCATGAATGAAAGGCGTGGGGGTTTTGAAGAAATAAGCTCGTGGTACCCCTGTGTGTAGGTCTCCCTGCAAGAGCCATGCCGATCTGATGTCCTTGTTAGACAAGAATATCCTGCACACGCTTACTTGAAATTTAATGGCTCAACAACTCTCCTACTGTCAGTGGCGAGTTTCTCTGAGTATATATACTCAGTTTTTATATTTTTGTAAAGGGGTGGATGGTAGAGCATAGCTCCCGTATTGTAAATTTTTAATGAACACTCTGGTTTCTGTTTATGCATGGTCTTTGAGACTTCTTATTTAATGACAATCATATTTCCTACTCGCTCTTATTTCCCTCTAATACTGAAAGAGTTCATGATTGACTGATTCACATGAATCATTGTGACTATATTATGATAAATGTTTTATGGTAACGCTATTATGATTTCTTTTAGTGTTCTTGTAATTTGAATAGAAGAAGTTCTTATGTTTATGTTTTCCCTCTTTGGGTTGTTGGAAGCTTGATTCCTACAACAGATCTTTGCATTTTCTCACCGAAGTCTTCCTCCTACTCACCCTTACTACAACTTAATGTCTGAAGTTAAATTAAGACCTCACCTGATCATGCATGCCAATCCAGTTTTCTGAGTTAAAGTGATATTCTCTTGTGTCTACGCCCATTTGACCACCCCCATTTATTTATTCGTGACATACAAAAACTGATGGGTATCAGGATTACTCCTGCCACAATCCAGAAGTGACTTATGGTGCTAACACCTATGTTATGTTTCTTCATATTTAATGACTGTATATAATTTAGTTTAGTACTACTGGAAGCCTTCCCTTGGACCACGTTCGTTCCTTCTATTTCATTGATCTGTAATTTCCAAGGGTCCTCTTCTTGTGCATCATCATTGTCTACGTCAACTGATTCAAATTCATCATCAACTTATGGTAGGTTCATATTGCTTTCTGCATGGGGTCTTTGAGTCGTTGATTGAATAACAAATTCCTGATCATCAATAACATATCTCTCTATGTGTGGACATTCGGCATAAACTTTAATATTGTGCATAATTGGTTTCTCATTTTTCCCTAGTCCTTGATTTTCCTTCTATTCTCCTCCTTTATATACCAAATTTTGGGGACCATATCCATAATGTGGGAAAAATATGGACCCATTGTGGTTGAGGATTTTTTCTCAGTTTTCCATCACCATTCACAGACCCAATTTGTTTCCTCGGGATCCTCAGTACCCATGTACCTGTTTATTAACTCCAAGTCGGTTGAGGGTTGGAAACTTATTCTAGTGCACTCTAATAGTAACCTATGCCCAGTCCTGTAAGTCTATGCGGTTTTTTTCCCACTAGTGCATAGGTGTTCCCTTCACCACTACATTCATGGCCTACATCCTCTAGGCCTTAGGCACACTATCCTCCATATGCACTATAAAGGCATCCATCATGCCTATCCCATCAAGCCATGATAGGTCATGCAACTTTGATCCAATCCAACAAATTTATTTAGTTATCTATGCACATCTCTTAGTTGACACTTCATGCATATTATTTTCCCATTGAGTCAAGGAATCCTATGAATCAATGCCATATGAGAAAATGCTCCTCTAGCTCATCTTATTGTTGGCTTTCAGGTTCATGTAATCCTCTTTGCACCCTCTGATGTTGTATATCTTCTCAATAATCAATGTTTGTGCATCCTCATTTACTAGTTCATTATATATGTCACCCTTAACTGGATCTAGCAAAGCAATTATGCGCAAGGTGTCTGTCTCAAATGACATCTTACTTTGTTTAAAATTCTATACAAAATTGTTATCAAATTCCCAATACATTCCGAGAAAAGTTTAATATGGGTCCGAATCATCCATAATTTCTAATACTTCAAAGTCTAATATTTCAAAGGATGTTAGCTTCAACCTTCTCCAATATGCCAATGGGATAAATCCTATACTGATTTGAAATCCTTAGTTG
The DNA here is from genome assembly GCA_009831015.1 of Picea engelmannii. Lineage (NCBI taxonomy): Eukaryota > Viridiplantae > Streptophyta > Pinopsida > Pinales > Pinaceae > Picea > Picea engelmannii. The sequence continues at coordinate 14,577 of ML805340.1, forward strand.
AATGGGAGACCACACCAGCTTAGTTTTTCCCATGAACTCCTATGAAATTTTTGGAAATTTGTTCACATCATATCCCAAGGCCAACATAATACCTTCCATATCATAGCTACCTAACTCAGATGTCATTTTGAATTCTCCGTCCATTCGCTTCTTCTTGTTGACATGGCACACGTCCCATTCTAGTAGTAGGGAAGAAATAGAAGCTTCATTCTCTCCTTCCTTTATCCATCTTGTTAATAGGTGTGTCAACTTCTTGGTAACCAAAGGATCACCCAACACTTTAAGACAACAACACAAGAATTCACTTAACTGGTTCTATGAGTTGGTTTTTCGGTAAGCGTTGCACTATGATTATTCATGTGTTGTGTGTCACAACTCCTTGTTCACATATGCATTATCTATGTGTTTCAAATCCTCTCACATAGGTATCTCCTCGATTGCCTTGTGTTCCTCACACAAAAAAATATTATTTTGTGCAACATCAAACTTGGGAAGTGCCTTTGTTGCTTTCCTAATCTTTCCCTCTATGTGTTGTTCTAAACAATCTCCTTTGTTCAAGTCGGTTCATTTGTGGATACCTCCTTAGGTTACTTCTCATACATTAGTTTCTTATTTAAACTTATGTTCTTCACACATCTTAGTGGTCACCATGTTGCAATGCCCCCTTTTCTCTTCCCACTTTTCCACCAACTCCAGACAATCTTCCATGACATGATCTATGCTATGGAAATATCCACGCAACACATGTGGATTGGTACATAACTGTTCCAAGTGGATCATCTCACCATAGTTGAAGTAGGTGGGTGATATTCCTCCTATCCCACCATGTTATCCACCTCTTACTCTTCCATATACTCCTATTTTGCCTCCCTAAGAGACTCCATAGTCTCCACCCTTATTTTCCTCTTGAACCCTATATGCATATGTTGTATGTTCCTTCATTAATTGAAGTGATTGGTGGTTGTTCACATATTTCCCCATGGATTTGTATAACTCACATAATGGAGTGTGTGTAGTATTTGGATATTTTTTCAGTTTCAGGAAATGGGGAGGTATGTGGCCCCATTGTCTACAAATCTCACACCATTCAGTTTGTATCCCAGTAGGAAATGGGTTTGGTGCACCAGTTTCCATGTGGTTTCCCAACACATGACACTCATTCTAATGGTGACCTTTTTCATGGCACATGGTACACCATATATTCTCATGCACCTCCTTCCCCTTTTCATATATTGCAACTGCATGGTGAGGGTCACAAGTTGATATTGCACTTGCGCCAGTCCCATCGACGTCTCGCCACCCCCAAGAGTAGAATCTAGGCGCATTGCAATCTCTAAGGATTCCAACTGATTCATCACCTTTTTTTGCATGAGTGGGACTCAAATGTGTGAGAGGATTCCAACAATGGACCACTCTCTTTGTTGGACATCCTAGATCTGGAAGGTTAATCTATCCATCAGAATCTTGAATTGCTAGGCATAGTCCCACACGATTTCTCTGACTGATTGTTTAATAGCCTTAATATTGGTTATGCACTGTGACTCTGATTATAGCTTATGGTTCTATAAGTAATTCTCTCCTTATACTTCATATACCATGTCAGATCTTTGTCTCTGAAGGTAGTCTCTAACTGTGTGATCTTAGCTTCTTTTTTGTGATTTGGTTCATAGACCATGTTAGTATCATTATTTTCAAGGAAGAGTTAGAGGTTTGTCAAGAGTTTGCAAATTCATGCCCTAGTATTGAGAAGACCAAAGCATTCCCAATTGATTCATTAAGTATGTGTGTCTTCAAAAATTTGTGTCATGAAATGTTTCAAAGGTCTTTGCATCATTGTTCAAATAAACCATCAAATGTCATGTCAAAAAGAGTCAAGTCATAAGTCTAGGCGGAATGGTTTTTTTTTGGATGTGATGGAACATTATGACACATTATGAAAGAAAAGAGTCATCAAAGGTTATTATGGCACATTTGATATCTTTCAAAGTGGTTTTGTACTTGATCTACAGAAAGGGTACACACGCTGTGCAAACTCCTTGGCGCTACCCAAGATGTCATATCATCCTAAATGGACCAATCACCTCTCAAAATCAAATTTTATCAAATTGTGTATTGTTCTCTCCTCCCATTTTTCATTGCTCAATACCCTCTACTATCGATCATACCTTTTTTCTTCACCAAATTCAACTTTCCTCACCCGCTACATAAACTATGCATCCTCACTACACAAAATCTGCATACCCGCTATGCAAACCTTTGTCTTCCTTCTACGCAAACCCTTGTTTGCACGCTACACATCCTTTATTTTCACTGCCCAAAGGTAAAAATCTTCTATTTTGTGTCTAGCAAGTGACATGTGCCTATTTTCATGAAATCTAGAGACTTGTTTACCATATTGACAAAGCCCTTAACACAATTTGAGTAAAACCTAACCTTGTCTTACGTTGTGTAAAGTGCCTTATCATAATATTTTATCTTTTGGAACCTCCCTACTCTTATCAGTCTCATTTTTCATCTTTCATCCATAGCATGGCCACTAAAGAGAAGAATAAATATAACAAAGGAGGAAATGTTTTGAGGTGTAAGCCACAGAGTTTGGAGTTGGTGAACTCTGACCTTGCATTTAGGGTTTCATTTGAGAAAGATGGCTACATGAGGTTCTGCAAGAAGATTCAATGGAGTTCAGATGAGGATTGTTGACATTAGCTTCTGGGTATCAGAGGACATAGTGGTTGTTGCAACTGAAATTCCAGTCTAGGGGGAGAAGTGGTTTAAAGGTATGCCTATTGATCTAGTTTTCTATACTGGTTTCTTGAAACCTAAGTACAAAAAGTAGAGTTTTGACACCATTATTCCAAGAGAATGCATACTGGAGCATTATGACAAGCTGTTAAGAATGGTCCAAGGTGGTAAAATTGAAAAGACAAAACTTGTCATTGAGAAAATCAAATAGGTCTCTCAAGAAAAAGATGAAGGTGGATGATGAAGATAGGGGAAATTTGAACCTACTAGTAGAGGTGTCTAAGAGATAGGTTTCATATTCTCACAATTTCACTTTTTGATGAACCACAAATCAGTTTTGAGTTTTTGCTAGAAAATTTCATTGTACAGAACTTGCATAACGATCTCATGCTACACAAGTGTTGTAAGCACATAGAAGGATAATGGACATTGGGAAATTATTCCTGGGTGATATCACAATGATTTTAAGCCTCCAACAACGTTGCATCCAACTCCTAAACAAATTCCATTGAAGAAATACACCACACTATGCAAAGTTCGCTACATAATTGTTGTAGGATGCAGTTACACAGCGTGTCACAACAACTCACTACACAAAGGTGACAGGGAGCCTTTTTAGCACTCAGATCAGCCCAAGATTCATCTCCAACTGTCCCTGATGATTCAAAATAGAATTAAAATAGAAGTTTCTCTCTTTTTTTATGTAATCAGATCCAGAATTATAGAACAATAGTGAAGTTCGACTTCTCTTGCCTAGGGAGTTATTTTTCTTATATATTTGAGCATTTTGAATGTGCAAGGGGTTGGAAGAAGCACAAAGGATATTTTGTATTGAACATTGTACAAATTTTCTGAATTTGAATGAAGATTAGTGCATAAGTCCAGAACTTTTTCAGCCCAAATATTCTAGTGGTAATGACCTGAAGTATGTGTTACTTTCTATGTATGTTTTTCTTGTTTCCTTTATCTTTCATCTACAAATTATTATATGTTTAAGTTGGATAAAAAATGGTCTGAAATTCATCTGAAAATGATGCTTTAGATTCAAGCAATTTGAACATTGTTTTTCCTTCTTAACTCATCAGAATTCATCTTTTATGGTGCTCTGAATGTTTTTATGTGTTTTTCTCTTTCTTCCATCCTATTACAGAAAATTAAAAAACTAAAATATCGTCAACTACCTAGCCTTTGCTTCCTTGAGAGTTCTACCTACCAAACACTATTTTCATTTTCTTTCAAAGATTGAATCCATTTCCCAACATATTCCTTTCCTTATTGCGAGAAAATTTTAAAAATCCTTTCATATAATCAAAGATCTATCCTCTGATCCTCAAAATAAAACCTATATTTTAAGAGAAAGTGACAAGAGAGATCCCTCTCTGAAATGAAAGGGCTAGTTTCAGTTCTAAAGTGGTTTTGTGGTTACCTTTTTTATTTTCTTCTTCACCCAAGAAAATTTACATAGTGATAAAATTTGGGCACCGTTTCCGGGGAACGAAAGTTAAACCTTCCCTGGGAAAGAATGACTAAGTTCCATATTTGATTTCTGAGGGTAAAAGAGAATAAGACATCATTTTGGTTGAAAACATTTACCCTGGCGACTTCATGTTTTAAGATCAGTAGCAAAAAAGTAATTTTATTGAGAAATCCTGGCTCCAAAAAATATTTACACTAGGATAAATCTAGATCGAGAAGCTATAGCATCTATGGATGATCCTAAGAAACTCTTACATAAAATAAAAGAAAAGGTATCTGACTCAAGTATTGTTCTAGATAAAAAATTATCATTCCCTAAGGACAGAGTGAAGAGCATTGATGATCTTGATTTTGATATAAAATTTGAACATACTTTGTTTAAATCTAGATCATAACCTAACTTGATTGAAATTCTGTTTGATGAGAAGAAATTTCAATCCTACATTTTTGTTGTTCCTAGTCAAATTGTTGTGATTCCCACTCAGAATGTTCAACTAGTCCTGAATCCTTCTAGAACCATGGCAACAAGATATTCTCTCCTTGTCTTACCTGCTCAATTGCATGATTTACCTTGAAACTATAATCAGAGAATCAAATCATATGATGCATAAGAGAACATTTCTGCTCAAAGACATTTAGATTGGTTTAATGATTTTTCTGATCTTGAGGAGGTAGATGATGAAGATTTAAATGTGATATTGTTTGCACAAAGTCTCTCAGGTGAGGTCAGAAAGTGGTTTAAGGCTCTTCCAACAACAAGTATCCCCAATTTTTTAGCCTTTGAGGAAACCTTCCTTGCAATATGGGGAGACAAGAAAAATCCTCTCCAACTACTGACTTAGTATAATAACATAAAAATATCACCCAATGAGACAGTTCAAGAGTTTTCAACCATATTCATGAGGGTTTATAATTCAATTCCTGCTGAAGTAAAACCCCCTCTTGGAGCTTCCCAACTTCGTTACAATGACTCCTTTGACAATTATTTTTCTTTTTTGTTGAAGGAAAGGAGATCTATTACACTAGATGACATGATGAATGATGCAATTGAAGTAGAAGTGAATTGATGGCATCATGAAATATTAAGTATAATTTTGAAACTGATATGAAAAAGGTTCAAGGAGAAGCTCAACTTTCAACTTCCCGGTCATCAGATGCAAAATTTGATCTAATGGTAAAAACTATGGAAAGTTTGGTGGAAAATATGTCCTTAGACAATAGACTTGCCATCATAGATCAAGATGATATTCAACACATAAATCCTAATTTCAGAAGAGCACCAGTTCCACAAATCATATAGAGAGACCAAATAAATCAAGGTTATCAACAAATCAACCCCCCTTCCAAAATAACTATGTGGATGAAAATTTTGATGAATCTCTTGAAGACGACATAAATTGTTGTGATGATACTAAAACAGATGTGTTCCTAACTAAAGAAGAACATGATCAATTTATGGATGCAAATGATAAGTTTATGCAGGAAAATGATGATATGTTGTCAATGGAAAAAGAAGAATATAAGAAGGGGTATCAAAATGCCATCATGCAATTTCAGAAGAAGTACAATCTAAGAAATAAAAAGGTGCCTGAAAACCCTCAAAAAGGGAATCCTACAAGGGAGCCTCAAACTAATTTACCTTCTTCAAGTCAGCCTAATAAAGACAGTTATGCAAAGGCATTGGAGAAAGGAAAATAAAAAGAAGAGACCCCAAAGAGGGTCCCAGAGACAAAAAGAGATGTCATCATCAAAGAGGTAGAAAAAACCCAGTCTCCTTTTAATTTTGAAAGTGAAATGGAAAAAAACAAAATTTATATTCCTTTCAATGAGTTGATAAGGAATGGTGAATATAAAAGCCAAATCATCACAATGTTGAAAATGAAAGAAGCATATGATACCTTGAATGTGAAAGATGATAACTTTGCAATCTTATTTGGTTCTCGGGTGGAAGAAAGTGGCGATGATGGTGATGTACCCCCTTTTTATGGCATCCTTAAAATTCATGATATGACCTTACACAATGCAATTATAGATTCAAGAGCATCTCATAATATGATTCCAAAGGTAATCATGGATGAACTAGGTTTGGACATCACTAGACCTTACAAAGATTTGTTCTCTTTTGATTCAAGGAAGGTAAAGTGTTTGGGTTCGATCAAAGACTTGGTTGTGTCCCTATCTCAAATACCATAAAAGAATCTAGCCATGGATTTATTGGTTGCTGACATCCCTCCAAAATTTGGCATGTTGATGTCAAGGTCATGGGCTGCAAAATTGAAGGGCACTCTATAGATGGACATGTCCTATGCAACTATACCAGTTTTTGGCCAAGAAAGGAGACAGTACAGGGAAGTACTATTGAAGTACACGGTGAGAAGCAAGAGAAAACCAAAAAATCATGTTATTTATTATGTTGACACTGAGGTTGGTTCTTCAATTTTTTACAATGACCTATGCTTTGAAGAAGAAGATCCAAAGACTATTGAACTCCCTGTGAAAGATGAGGCAGATCATCAAGAAGGGAAAATTTTAGATCAACAACACAATGAGGATGAAGAAATGTGGAATATGAATTTTGATGGAGCTACAAGTAACGAGGGGGTTGGAGCGGGTGCTTGGATAATTCCTCCTAAAACAGGTTCAAAACTTTTCTCTTACAAATTTGCTTTTGACTGTACAAATAATATGGTTGAATATGAGGCATTGATTTTGGGTTTTAAACTTTGAAAGAATTGGGTGCAAAAAGAATAATTGTACATGGAGATTCTTAGCTTGTCATAAATTAGGTTAAAGGCATCTATCAATCAAACCATCCTAGGATGAGGGCATACATAAACATAATTCTTGATATACTTGAGAATTTTACAGAATATAACCTCTCAGTGATTCCAAGAGGACAAAATATGATTACTGATGCATTGGCCACTTCAACCTCTGTTTTCAATATTCCTATATTTCCTAACATAAAATATGAGATTAAAGTCAAGGAAAGACTAGCAGTACCTGATAACATCGAATATTGGTAGATTTTTTAGGATGATAAACAAGTGGTAAGATTTCTCCAAATGACTGATGAGTTTTCCAACATAAATATTGATGATGAAAACTGTTGTGATCAGGAAGAAGATGCAACCATGTTTTCAAATGATGATTGTTTCCAAAATCAAATTGTTGGTAGAGACATTGTTCAACTAAATATCATCTCCAAGGGTTTGGTTCCATTGGAAAATCGTTTTGACAATAATGATGTGGCAAGGAACCCCAAAGTCACTGCAAATGATGAAGAAATAGAGGTGTAACATTGGGACTTGGGAAAGTCCTAAAATCATCAAATTGTCTAAGACACTTAGTCCAAAAATTAAGGAAAGATATATCAACTTAATGAAGGATTTTCCATATGTTTTTGCTTGGAGCTATGAGGATTTGAAGGTTTATGACAAAAAGGTTATTCAACATGTAATTCCAATAAAAGATGACCAAAAACCTTTCAAATAGAAATTGAGAAGGATCAATCCTTTACTGTTGCCATTAATTGAGAAAGAGGTAAGAAATTTGTTTGATGCTTAGATTATAGTGTCTTTAAGATTCTCTAAATGGTTGGCTAACTTAGCTCCTGTCAGAAAGAAAAGTGGTGAAATAAGATTGTGTGTAGATTTTCAAAATTTGAACACAATTTCCCTCAAATATAATTATCTTCTTCCCAAGATGGACTATATCTTGTAGAAAGTGGTTGGATCACATAAAATGTCAATGCTTGATGGTTTTTCTGGATACAACCAAATCATGGTGCATCCTGATGATCAACATAAGACATCCTTCACAACACCCTGGGGTACATTCATGCATGCCAAAATTCCTTTTGGGATTATGAATGAAGGGGAAACGTTCCAAAGAGCTATGGAAATAACTTTTGTTGATGAAAAAGATAAGTTCATTTTCATTTATTTAGATGATATTACTATTTTTTCAAATTCTGATGATGAGCATCTAAAACACTTGAAAATGGTTTTTCAGAAATGTAGGAGGTTTGGCATTTCATTAAATCAAAATAAATCCAACTTTGGAATGCAAGAGGGTAAACTATTTGGTCATATCATCTCGAAAGAAGGACTAAAGAATAATCCCAGTACGGTGGTTGCAATTCTAAAATTTATACACCCAGGAGAAAAAAGGAGGTACAATATTTTCTCAGAAGAGTAAACTTTCTGAGGATGTGTTATAACCCTAAATTTCTCTACACCTGCATCCATGACCTTGGCTCTCTTACTTTCATTTTTTTCCAAAGCACTGTTGATTTTCTCTTCTTAAAAAAACAATTTTTAGAAGATGTACTCTCGCTGCACCATTACTGCCCATGTACATATGCTTGATGGACCACTACATCTTGTGTACATATGCATGTTGCACCATTAAAACCCGCATATACTTGCAAAAGTTGCAAAAAAATAATAAGTTGCATGGAATTCATTGAGATTACGGGCTATTGGTAGTTTTCCAACTAATCCACCTACTATAGCCTGTCACCCAACTGAATAACTGTTGGTCACTATAATTGCTTAATTAATTTCAAACAACCAAGTGAAACATAAATTATCAACCCAGGGAAGTCTTTTGTTTCAAAGATAGTTGCGCACTATATATGCTCAATTCCAAAAGCACTTAGTGTTGTAGTAAAG
>ML805340.1:23570-45523 GCA_009831015.1 Picea engelmannii
CCTCGGACTGTGTAGCAGCTCCGTGTTTCAGCATGTGCTTCCTCGGACTATGTAGCAGCTTCCGTGTTTCAGCATCAACTTGGACAGTTCTGTGTTTCAGCATCGGTCTTGGATACTATTCTGCAGGTATAGACACTTATGCATTTCTAATCAATGGTTAAGACCAAAAGTAATGTAAAATATCATGCAAAACAAATTAAACGTGTAGTAATGAGAAGGGACGTTATGTACCTTGGAATGATCAAGTGGAATGATAGTATAAGTCAAAATGTAGGTGATGAAGGGTAAAATAATAGCAAAAAGTATGGGCAAAAAGGGTACAATATGTGGTCCTAACAATAACCATCCTTTTATCATATAAAAGGAGGTGTTGGGGTCTCATTTCAGATCTAATCATAAGAACAATGAAACTCTACCCGATTTCACTTTCCCTCATTGCCCAAGATATTGTTGCCTTTTGTGAGAATTGCCTCTGAATTCCCTCATTACCCCCTTCTCCCTCCATTTAACCCATTCACGCACCAATAAGAGATCAAAAGGTTGAGAGGAGAAGTTCATACAAGGTGCACTTGGAGCTTAGTGAAGAGGATCCCAGACCAAGTTCGCAGAACAATGGCCGACTTAGATTGTAAAGGTATAATATTCATGTTATTAATAAAAGAATTACATTTTCCTGTCCCAAATGATGGTGTCTTGAATACTTTTATTGGTTTATGCTTGAAATTCTAACATCTAACCCTAACTTATATATGAAATAGCATGCTTCTAGTTTTTTGTTTGTCAATCTTTGGATGCAGGTCAGCCCTGGGAGGCATGCAGTCAGTAGAACTTCCAAGCACCAGGAGGTCATCACCAGACGTGGGATTAGAGGTATAGTTACCCAATCTCCTTTTCCTTGCTTTCTTCAGATAAGTTTTGGTATGTTTGGGGTAGTATAGAGAATTAATTGACTTTTAGACGGTTAATCGATTTGCCTACATTTTGAACCCTGGTGTAGTTAAAGGGGGATTTTTCCCGCTAGCAGAATTGGTGACCATACTAGGGAAGCCTCTAGAATTTTTTATGGGATTTTGGGTTGTTTGATTGGTTTGTTTTCCTTTCAAGTTTCTGTCGAGTTTTCTGAGTCTGTTAAGGGATTATGGTCACCTTCAGGTGCAATACCAGTTGTCCCTACCCTGTAAGACTGTCTGTTCTTTTCTTTTTTTGAAGAGATACAGAGTTGTGCGTGCCCTGTAGTGGGTCATCCCGCGTACATACGCACTCTTCTCCGTAAAAAACATGCGTACATACACAGTCTGTTGAAGCAACTTCCTATGTCTCTGTTTTAGGGAAGTTTTTAAAAAAAGAGGGAGTTTGCCTCTTTCCTGATTGAAGTTCACTTCTAAGGGCTTTGTTGGATTAGTCCAAAGTCTCTGTTTAACATCCATAGCCTGGGTATAGGTTTCAGTTTACTTGTTTTCTTAGTTTTCTTGTGTTTCCTAGCATTTTTAGCTTGAATTTTAAGGAAAATGAATCGTGTATTCATCAGTTTCTTTTAACATCTTTTGTTAGTTCTACTTTGATTGGAAGAAAATATAAAAAAAAAACTTAGTTTGTTAGGTCTCTTTCTTTCTTGGCATTTGCTTTGCATTGTTATTTGAAAAAGAAAAAGAATTAGCGTAGTGTTGTGTTTTCTTCTCATATTGAAAGGATTTCAAAAGAAAAATAAGAAAGATAATCCTTCTTTGCCAGTGTTCTTATAAGTTTCATTTTTTGCAAGAGTATTAACAACATCAGTTTCACTACTGTAACTTTGGAGTAAATCAAGCCTTTAAAAATAACGCTTAATCTAAAATACACTAGACTTTTTGTCTGTAGGGTCAACAAACTAGTTTAGCGTTAGGGTCTTGAATTAGGTTGGAGAGGAAACTATTAAAGGTTTTTAAATAAAACATTGGAGTCTGAGTTAGGGAGTGTTTAATTCCAATGTCATAAAATTTATTTGAGACCCCCCTCTAACACAGGGGATAAACACGAGGTCGCGTGATCTGAACTCGGGGGGTGATTAGTTTCCAATAATTGGTTGTTTCTATCACTCCTTCAAAAAGGTCATCTATAGATCGTTTTACTTGAGCGATGTGCAATTAAAGGTAAAGTTGAAGTCTTATAATCTTGAATTTGAAGTGAATGAAACCTATTTAGTTTTCCTTATGTGTGATATGTCATGCTTACATTTAACATCCTATGTGCGTAAATTCATGGAAAAACAATAGAAGAACATAATACACATAATGGATGTGACACCTCCCTTGATAACAGATTTCACCCGATGTGGGCTATCTCTCCGGGTCATGCTCCAAAGCCTGACCACTTTATTCTCCTCCCTGTAATGATGTCTCTCCTTTACAAGTTGTAAGGCCAAAGTCCCTTTTCGGTGACGGAAACAAGAGATCAGAATGTGATCAGGAATGTATATAGCTTCACAAGTTCTCATACTCATGAGGCATCCATGATGCTAACATGAACATCATTCCCACATACTCAATACATAAAAATATGAAGAATAAAATATGACTCCCATCAACATGGAGCCATCAAAAGACTTAGATATTCTACTCATATCCAAGCATAAATATGCATCCCATACAAAGATCCTGAAACCACGAGATTATGAATTGCTTCATTGGCCACTTATCATGCAAGTGCCATAATTTCTCTATCACATGTAACTGAATGGTTTGATGTGAAATAAGAGAAGAATAGAATAGATAGAAGGAATAAGTTGGTCTTGTTGCCTTGCTGCAACCTCTCTATGCTCCTTTAGACCTATAACTCGCATGCTATGCTGCAAAATTTAATGACAAAACAACATAATGAAAAGCATGCTTACATTGGCTTCTCCATAACTTAGCTTGCTTATCTGAAGCTCTGCTGCAAAAACAGACCTCGTCATTGTATTCGCGTCGCCGAATTACCTAAAATGACTGTCAAATCATCTCCATCCGAGTCAGACACTTTCAGGCCCAACAGACACCTTTGCCTCGATTACCGTGCCACTGCCTCCGCAATAAATGACTCATTGTGGAGTTAAGACATAATATTTGATCATATCAGAAAAATAGCACCACCATTGTGTTCATGGCATCATTTTCCCTAAAAATTTATGTCTCTGCGCCTTGATCCGAGTCAGACACTTTAAGACCCAAGAGACACCCTTACCTCGGTTTGCGTGCCACTGCTCATGTAATAAATGATGAAAATCTCAGACTTCATGCAAAATCCATACTAGTATGTACAATCCATACGGGTCGTACAGGCGCACTCAGACTCACCTCTCATGAGCTCTTGCTATGTCCTTAATGCACTGATGAACCCCCTTTACATACAATCTTTGGTTCGGTTAGCATTAAGTGTAATGGTTGGTGTGTTGGTTAGAGTGGATAAATTTAGGGCGCGGTTAGGCGGAGGTCCCGAGATTGAATCCCATGGAATCCCCTTTTTAGTATGTGGTTGTAACAATGTTGGTGGGCTCACTAAATTGATGGATGATTTAGCACATGCTAAATTTGGTGGATAGTTGGCGGAATGTGCTAGTTTATTGCATGGAGGATGGATAAGCCCCTAGGGTTGCCGGAGGCTAGGGTTTTATGGGCCATTACATGTAATAAAGAGCTGGGCCAAAGGCCTAGCCCATATTCTTTGGTGCATGCATAAACTTTACACTTTAAATAATATTTGAAACATATTATAACCAAGTAACATGGTGTGGTGTAGTGGTAGCATGCATTTGTGGGGAATTTGGGTTAGTGAGAGGTCATGAGTTCGAATCTGGTGGAGTTATAAAAAAATTACCCAACAATAATTGGAGGGGTGCCATGTGGCAGCGCATGACTGGGCCATGTGGCACCATATAACTTGTCCACAAAACGGTCACTTGTCGCAATATGATTTTCCCATGAAACTGACACGTGTCATCACCTAACTTTCCCACGTGTCTACCATCCTTTCCACGCCATATTTCCAACTCAAATGTACGGACGTTCCACATGTCACCCTTGAGGTGGTGCCACGTGCCACGTGCCACTTTGAATTTTTCCCTTTTAACCAAGTTTGACTGAACTTTGACCGCTTATAACTTTTGATCCATAACTTCGTTTGACGAGCCATTTGCACCGTTGGAAATATTACGACACACTCTTCACAATCATGTTGTTTTCACTGAGTTTTGGGAACTTTGAATTTTTTTCCCTTTTTTACCTGTTGAAGGCATTTTGAGCGTCCTGAGACACTTCTGAAACTTCTGTGTTGTTCCCTAGATCCATCTAGATCATCGCGTGAGGAAAGGAAGCATAAATAAACCATCCAAAGACAGACTAAATGTAGTGGGGAACACATATTGAGTATCTGTCTTGGGAGTACTACCGACTGCATTTTCCTACAGAGCTTCGTGGACCTCGAATCCGTTTGAGATCCTCTATTGTCTTTTAGACCACTTACTCTCTACCCTCGATAGTTTTCTGACTTTTTATCCTGCTCATTGTGATCCACCTAACTGTTGACTATACCTGCCTGGTGATTGAACGCGAGATGGAAACATAGTTTCCCATATTCTAGGGACTTACACGGGTGACTATGTGGGTATACCATGGTACCTAGAGTAGATGTTAGGTCATGCTTCGTAGAGTATACCCAAAGGGTTCTTCCATGTTCAAGTTTCACTTGCACCAGTTAGTTTCTCTAGTGTCGATTGGCGTAACTATCCTTCCTACTAGATAATCGACTGCTTGATTTTCCTTTAAGAACTTTTAGTATGTATTCTGTGCTCCCTAGTTTTCCATAGTGCGTTTTTCAATCATTGATTTGAGTCTCTGACTTAAGGTGGTAGACAACCCACTCCTTCAGTTGTGATAACTTTTTGGTTTTCTTCTTAGAAACATGGAGCCGCCTCTTTATAGGCATTATTTTTATAACACTGGTTCGTCAGAGTCAATGTGTGAGACTTTTATGGACCAGAACAATCCCACAAAGGGAGAACCTGTGCATAAGATCTTCATGGCTAAAGTTCCTGACGATACTAACCAAGGAACCCCTTCGCAAGGGGATTCTTGTGCTTTTCCTTTCTTCGGAAACGTTGTTTTCCCTTTGATGGCTACTTTGTACATTTATGGGTTGAATGTGGGACTACCGATTTGGTTGGGTGCCATTCCAAATGTCCTGAATACTCTTGATGCTTCTCAGTTAAGAACCTTATGTCATGGGCATCATGTTTTCATTCCTTTGTCACCAAAGTCTTCTCCTCCTCCTTCTTCCTTCCTTGGTGAAAGTATAGCTACTAGTAACTGGAAGTCTAAACGAAATAGAAAGAGGAAGAATAGGAAGAAGAAATCACCAATCTTTGCGAGTCATGTTGGAGATAGGTCATCAACCTCTGCAAGTCATGTTGAATACCAATAGCCAACCTCTGCAAGTCATGCAGGGGGCAAGCACCCAGCCTTTGCAAGTCATGTTGGGGGAAAAAGTCCAGTCATTTCTAGTCATACTGGCGATAGGTCTGTAGCCTCTGCGAGTCATGTTATCAACCAATCACCAACCTCTGCAAGTCATGTTGGAGATGTGAAACCAACCACTGCTAGTCATGTTGGGGGCATTGATTCTTTTGAGAAACCTAGATAGATAAGACATACGCCTAAGTTTCCTTGTAAGTTTTACAAGGAAGATTACCTTACTCATTTGTGCCCTAGCATTCTAGAGGCACAAAGATTGTGGTCCCTGTCTGCAAGCTCTTCTGATTCTGAGTCTTCCGAGGTTTGCTCATGGTCCATTCAGCCTTTGGTTGATGAAGTGGTCATGCCGATGCAATATTTTGCTAATCCCACTCCTCTTTTGGGGGGTGATGTGCCTGTAGACCATGTTGTCTTGCAGCCTATTCAGCTAGTGGTTAAGAAAGTGGTCATGTCGATGCAATCTTAGGCTGATCCCACTCTTCTCTTAGAGAGTGTCGAGTCTACCAAAGTGGTCATGCCAATGCAATATTCAGATGATCCCACTCTTCTCTTAGAGAGTGATGTGTCTACCGACTATGTTTTTATCATTTCCAGTTCAATACTTTCAGAACAAGTGGGCATTCTGCTCACTTTGAGCACACCCCCTCCAAGTCCTAGGATGGTTTCCTTTGATTGGAATGACCTTGTTTAGCCTCATCTTCCTTATTCTGTACCTTCTCAAATAAAGGTTGAAGTTAATTCAACAAAAAATTATCGATGTATTGTGGATGAAGGAGCCTCCGCAAGTATTTTATCGTCCTCAATTTGGCAAGCCTTGGGATCTCTCGAGCTTGTGTCTGCTTCGCAAGAGTTGTTCTCTTTTGACAAACATCCTAGTGAACATTTGGGGATTCTTCCTCAGTTGCCTATATCAATAGGTGGGAAGACTGTCCTTGTCGATGTTATAGTGGTGCAAGGCTTGTTAGATTTCAACATGATTCTCGAGTGTGATTATGTATATGTTATGAATGTTATGGTGTCTACACTTTTCTGGGTGATGCATTTCCCCCATAATAGAAGCATTGTCACTATCAACCAACTGGCATATGATAATCACCATCCTAATTCGACGTTAGTTCAACCTACCCCTTTATATGTTCCTAGTGTTCATGTGGACTCTACCCCACCACTGGTTAATTATGTGGATTTTCATCCTCGATGTTCAATTTCTCCTGAGAAAGAACTTGTTCACTCATGTTTTCCTTCTCAAGACATGGTCTCAGCGATTGATCTATTATTTTATCCAATTGGGACATGGGAGCCCTTGCTTCCCCATCTTGGTACAAGTGATCTTTTCAGGATTACTTGAGAAAAGTAGCCCCCTAGAGTCTTCTTTAAGCCCTTTTCATACTCTCTAAACATGAAAATATTGTCGAGCAATCGTGTTTCCCTTCACGCTCGCCAAAATCAAATTTGAAGGCACATCTATCCAGTGGTAGTTTACCCCATTTTCGGTCCGTACGGTCAAATTTACGAATAAAGCTATGCTCTAGGAACTTCAGTTCACTAGAAGAGTATTCTCAAGCGTATGTTTAACCCTTTTTCGGGCCTAAGGGACTAAATCTTCGAAAAAGGAAATTCTCCTTAGTTTTGGTTTATCACCTTTTTCGGGCCTTGGAGATTACTAACGAAAAAGGAACCCCCATAGAGTCCATAGTTAAGCTCTTTTCAAACTCCCTAAAATTGAAAATATTGTCGAGTGACCTTGTTCCTTCACACTCATTAAAATTGGTCCAGAAAAACATCTACTGGCATGAGTTTACCCCTTTTTCCATCTTGTAGATTATAGTGGAAAAAGGTACACCTCGCAAGATTCATCTCACCGGGAGAGTTCTCCTAAGTAACATTTATACTTTTTCAGGATAAGGGGACTAAATTCATAAAAAGGTTGTGAGTCCATAGTTAAGCTCTTTTTAGACTCCTTAAAATTGAAAAGATTGTTGAGTGATCTTGTCTTTGTCACACTCGTTAAAATGGTTTTGAATAGATGTCTTTTTGGTGCAAGTTTAACCCTTTGTCAAACCGACTAGACTATCTCTGAAAAAGATACTCCATGGAGTCTTCTTTTATGTTTTCTCAGACTCTCTAAACATGAAAAACTACCGATCTTACCTTCTCTGGGCCCGTTAAAATTACATTG
Organism: Picea engelmannii; assembly: GCA_009831015.1. Classification (NCBI taxonomy): domain Eukaryota; kingdom Viridiplantae; phylum Streptophyta; class Pinopsida; order Pinales; family Pinaceae; genus Picea; species Picea engelmannii. The sequence continues at coordinate 31,233 of ML805340.1, forward strand.
AGGGGGGTTTTATTGTAACTTGCTAATTGCATTTGCATCTCTGAAACTTTGGCCTAATTACAACTCCATGTTTCTCTCAACTGATCCTTTGAAGCATGCCTTATACACAAGCCTTGTAGAACTTTTCCTCTATGACTTGACACCTTGACCTATGGAGGAATTTTCCTCGAGTGTCCTTTTCCTGCACATGTCTCCTTGCTCTGAGCATTAGTGTCTTCCTTGCGCCTAGAACTATTATGATTGTTTGTGACACTCATTCCTCCTTTCTAATGTAGCATTCTTTTATTCTTTTTCAAGCTCTTTAAAAAAATTGAAAAAGACAAAAAATCAAATATCCCAAAAAGAGGGGACGGGAAATATGTATTCTTTTTTGGTAGCACAAAGAGTCTCCCTTGGATAAATCACATCCTTCCATTTGTCCATCAAGCATTGGGATATAGTATGACCTTAGGAAGTTGTTCTCGCTACATAGAGTTGTGTCCTCCTCCATTTGGTTACTCTTCCAAACACATGGAGAGTTTTCCTCTACATCATGAACTTACGTCAATGTCATGTTGCCTGAGTAGGATAATATTTCGTGCTTTTGTCCAAGGGAAGTTTCACCCAACCTAAGTTGGCCTTTCTTCAGTTTGTCTCTTGACCTCATGAGTCAACCATCCTGAGAGTCTAGTCAAGTCTTGATTCAAAATCGATGAAGTTCTTTGCCTGATTATCGAGATCCTCTTGTCTTTTCCTGACGAATCGTCAAAGACCTCAGGGTAGTGAGTTGTGCACTCCCATTATACTCCTACCCGAGTTTTGAATATCTTGAAGTGGTTTCTCAAGCTCTGAAGGCCTCATCTCTAACCATCAAGCGTCACTAGCTTCTTAAACATGGATACTCTACTTGTATATCTTCGACTGATTTTGAGATGTGGATCTGTTGTGTATTGCACGAGGATACACTTTATATAGTTATTTGACATGACTCTACAGTGTATTTGATTGGAAACCATGATTTATTTCATCCCAAGCATGGGTATGCCCACCTCAGAGAGACAATTTTTATTTTGCAGATGGCACCTCCCAAACTCTGGTCCCGGGCTCACTTGATTTCGTACATTGGTGAAGATTTTGCAATGTATTTTGGCCATCAGATGATCTTCTAACCTCACAAATTAGGGGTATCTGTTATAAACCTAAATTTCTCTACACCTGCATACATGACCTTGGCCCTCCTGCATTTTTTTCTAAAGCATTGTTCAATTGCTCTTCTTAAAAAACCATTTTTTAGAAGATGTATGCACTCTACATCATTACTGCTCATGTACATATGCTTGTTGCACCACTACATCTCATGTACATACGCATGATGCACCATTACAATGCGCATATACTTGCAAAAGTTGCAAGGAATTTGTTGAGATTACGGTCTATTGGTAGTTTTCTGACTAATCCACCTGCTATAGCCTATCACCCAACCGAATAACCATCCTTTTGTCATATAAAAGGAGGTGTTGGGGTCTCATTTCATATCTAAGCATAAGAACAATGAAAATCTTCCTGATTTCACTTCCCCTCCTTGCCCAAGATATTGCTGCCTTTTGTGAGAATTGCCTCAGAATTCCCTCATTAGCCCCTTCTCCCTCCATTTAACCCATTCACTTCCCAAGAAGAGATCAAAAGGTTGAGAGGAGAAGTTCATACAAGGTGCACTTGGATCTTGGTGAAGAGGATCTCAGACTAGCTTCGCAGAATGGTGGACGACTTAGATTGTAAAGGTATAATCTTTGTGTTATTAATAAAAGAATTACATTTTCCTGTCCCAAATGATGGTGTCTTGAATACTTTTATTGTCTTATGCTTGAAATTATAACATCTAACCCTAAATTATATATGGAATAGCATGCTTGTAGTTTTTTGTTTGTCAATATTTGGATGCAAGTCAACCATGGGAGGAGGCGTGCAGTCAGTAGAACTTCCAAGAGTGAGGAGGTCATCACTAGACATGGGATTAGATGTATAGTTACCCGATCTCTTTTTCCTTGATTTCTTCATATGAGTTTCGATATGTTTGGTATAGTATAGAGAATTAATTGAATTTTATATGATTAATCGATCTGCCTATATTCTGAACCCTGGTGTAGTTAAAGGGGGGATTTTTCCCGCTAGAAGCAGGTTTATCCCTAATCTAGAAGAAATCATAAAGTTCATTACCATCATGCCTAGGAAAGGTAGTGAGATAAAGTGGACTCCAGAAGCTAGGAAATCCTTTGAGGACATAAACATAGAATTGACTAAGGCACCAGTATTGGCCAGTCCAGACTATGAAAACGATTTCATCTTGTTCTCTTTTGCATCATAACACACTATTGTTGGGGTTTTGTTGCAGAAAGATGAACAAAATTATGAAAGGCCCATAGCCTATTACAACAGAACTCTGAGAGACTCTCCATTGAAGTATGACATCATGGAGAAGCATGCATATGCACTGGTAAAATCCCTTAAAGAATTCAAAATTTATATTTTAGATTCTCATGTTGTTGCTTATGTGCCTAGAAATGTTGTGGAAGATATCTTGACCCAATCTAATCATGAAGGAAGAAGAGGCAAATGGATAGTTTTTTTTCTAGAATATGATCTAGAGATAAATCCTACAAAGTTGATCAAAGGCCAGGGGCTTGCCAAACTAATGACACAGTAAAATTATGATGTTTTGGGGATAAACTTTATTGCAGATCTGTTAGAAAATTCAAGAGAAGAAACAATCCCACAGGTATCCCAGAAATATCTTGAATCTCCATGGTATGTTGAAATTATATATGTATAGAGAAATTTACAAGCTCCTCTTGAATTAAGCAACGCAAAGGCTTGGTTTATTAAATTAAAAGAAACAAATTTTTGTATTCTTGATGGTTCTCTGTATTGGAAGGATCCATGGGGATTTTTTTTGAGTAGCCAATTGGAAGATGAAATAAAACAGGTTATCAAATAATTCCATAAGGGTGACTGTGGAGGGCACCATTATTGGAAAATCATAGTGCATAAAATACTAATGGAAGGGTTATATTGGCCCAACATCTTCTCTAATGTATAAAAGGAAGTGTCAACATGTCATGAATGTCAGGTTTCTGATGGAAAAAAGGATATTATTTCCCTTTCCTTTGAAACCATTTTTTGTTGAAGCATCGTTTACGAAATGGGGCCTTGATTTTATAGGAGAGATTCATCCACCTTATTCAGCTCAACATAGATGGATATTGACAGCTACAAACTATTTTTCCAAATGGATTGAAGCAGTCCCAACAATGCAAGCTACTGATTTTTTCATTATCCAATTTATGGATAGTAACATTTTGTCTAGGTTTGGCTGCCCAATCAAAATAATAATTGATAATGCAACATCATTTAAGTCCAAGAGAATGAAAAATACTTGCAGTGATTACAAACTAACCCTTGGTCATTCCACTACTTATTACCCATAGGGTAATGGATTAGTTGAGTCATCCAACAAGAGTCTGACAAGAATTATCAAAAAGTTGTTAAAAGAAAACAAGAAGGCTTGGCACAAGAAACTTATTTATGCACTATGGGATGATGGAATCACTACCAAGAGGTCTATTGCTACATCACATTTTCAGATTGTATATGGCACAGATGTAGTTTTCCCTACCTCATTAGGGTTGTCAGTTATGAAATTGTTGCAAGAACATGAAGTTGAACCAAATTATTCTCAAAGGAGGATCAATCAATTAATTCATGTACAACAAATGAGAGAAGAAGTGTACAACAACACACAACTACATCATGATAAAATGAAAAATATGTTTCATAAGCATACAAAAGTTGATGATTTCAAGGTAGATGATCTGGTGCTAAAATGGGATGGAAGAAATGAAGATAAGGGGAAGCATGGAAAGTTTGACTACCTCTAGCGGTGACCATTCAGAGTTGTTTCTTATCATGGAAGCAATGCTTATCTGCTACAAGAGATCAATGGAGATCTCATTAGTGGAGGACCTGTGAATGGCAGGTTTCTCAAACACTACTTTTCTTAAAGCATTTTGATCTTTTCATCTCATTGTAAATAACCATTTTTATTTTTTAGATAGAACAATTGAAGTAATCATTCAATAGAAATTGAAGCCTGAAGTGAAGGCCCTAAGATTCTGTTGAGTTTAGTTAGTGTGTATCAAGATTAAAAAAAGGTTTGTCAATCAGTTTATTTTTTCATTTTTAAAGTCTTTTTGAGTCAAAATAAAGCCCAATGGATAAGGCACCTGGTCTACTGTTCTTTGTTGCCTCACAGGGAGGACAACATCCCCATTGGAGCCAAATGTTAGTATCATTATTTTCAATGAAGAGTTAGAGGTTTGTCAAGAGTTTGCAAAGTCATGTCTTGGTCTTGAGAAGACTAATGCATTCCCAATTGAGTCATTAAGTATGTGTGTCTTCAAAAAGTTGTGTCTCATGAAATGTTTCAAAGGTCTTTGGGTCATTGTTCAAATAAACCATAAAATGGCATGTAAAAAAGAGTCAAGTCATAAGTCTAGGTGGAATAGGTTTTTGTGGATGTCATAGCACATTATGACACATTATGAAAGAAAAGAGTCATCAAAGGTTATTAGGGAATAGTTTATATATTTCAAAGTAGTTTTGCACTTGATCTCCATAAAGGGTACACACATTGCGCAAACTCCTTGGCGCTACCCAAGCTATCACATCGTCCTAAACATACCAATCATATTTCAAAATCAATTTTTCTCAGCTTGTGTATTGTTCTCTCCTCCCACTTTTCATTGCTCAATACCCTTTGCTATGGATCAGACCTTTATTCTTCACCAAATTCAAGTTTCTCTCACCTTATATGCAAACTCTCCATCCTCGCTACACAAACTCTACATACCTTCTACACAAACCCATATTTGCACGCTACACATCCTTTGTTTTCGTTGCACAAAGGTCAAAAGCTTATGTTTTGTGTCTAGCAAGTGCCCTGTGCTAATTTTCATGAAATCTGGAGACTCGCTTACCATATTGACGATTCCCTTGACACAATTCAAGTAAAATCTAACCTTTTCTTACATTGTGTAAAGTGACTTATCAGAAGATTTTATTTTTTGGAGCCTCCCTGCTCTTATCAGTCTCAATTTTCATCTTGCGTCCATAGCATGGACACTCAAGAGAAGAAGAAATATAACAAAGGAGGAAATTTATTGAGGCATGAATCACAGAGTTTGGAGTTGGTGAACTCTGACCCTGCATTTAGGGTTTCATTTGAGCAAGGTGGTTTCATGAGGTTCTGTGCGAAGATTAAAGGATGTAATGCACAGGTGACAAAGGGATTTTCCCTCAATTCCAATGGAATTTAGACAAGGATTGTTGACATTACCTTCCATGTATCCGAGGACATAGTGGTTGTTGCAAATGAGATTCCAGTCCAATGGGAGAAGTGGTTTAAAGGTATGCCTCTTGATCCAATTTTTTATACTGGTTTCCTGAAACCTAAGTACAAAAATTAGAGGTTTGGCACCACTATTCCAAGAGAATGCATACTGGAGCATTATGAAAATTTATTAAGAGTGGTCCAATGATATTTCACTTGTGAGGGAAAATTTGATAGGGTATACCTTGTTATATCCCTAAAATTCCCTACTCATGCATACATGGCATTGGCCCTCTTACTTGCATATTTTTCCAAAGCACTGCTGAGGAGCTCTTTGTAAAAAATCATTTTTTAGAGCATGTACGTGCCCTGCACCACTACAGCCCACGTACATATGCTTTTTGCACACTAAATAACCCGAGTATACTTGCAAAATTTGCAAAACTTAAAACGTTGTAAGAAATTTGGTGAAATTCACGGGCTATTGGAGGTTTCCCAACCAATTCACCTGCTATATCCCATTACCAAACCGAATAACCATCCTTTTATTATATAAAATAAGGTGTTGGGGTCTCATTTCACATCCAAGCATAAGAACAATGAAACTCTGCCCAATTTCACTTCCCCTCCTTGCCCAAGATTTTTCTACCTTTTGTGAGATATTGCCTCAACATTCCCTCTTCAGCCCCTTGTCCTTCCATTCAATCCATTCCCTTCCCTTAAGGTGATCAGAATATTGAGAGAAGAGGCCTATTGAAGGTGCACTTGGAGCATTGTAAAGAGGATCTCAGACTAGGTTCACAGAACAATGGCCACCATGGATTGTAAGTTTTAGTATTTAAATTTTCATTGATTTATACTTAGCATTTGATATCTAACCCTAAATCATGAATATAATAACATACTTGTAGTCCTTTTTTCCTGGTTTTCGATGCAGGTCAACCTTGGGAGGAGACATGTAGTTGTTGGAACTACGGATCTTGAGGAGATCATCACCAGATGTGGGATAAAAGATACAGTTACCTATCTTCTCTCTTATTGATTTATTTTCATTTGTTTTGGTATTTTTGGGGTAGAGTAGAAAATATATTGACTTTTAGACGGTCATTCGTTTTGTCTATATCTTAAACCCTGGTGTAGTTAAAGGGGGTATTTTCCCTCTAGAATACCTTTATCACATAAGGCTTCTTATTCATTTCACAAGGAAGAACCCTTTGAATTTACCTTTCTACTTGTAAAAAAGTTTAGGAAAAATGGAATATGGGGTACAAGCTAGGGTTGATCAACTTAAGTCCAGTTTGTTTCATTTCTCTTTGGTTAAGTTTCTAGTGGTGGAAGAACTCCAGAAATCAAACAGAGACTGGGACTCTTTCTTGACCTCAGATAACATTCCTTTAGATACCAAAGGAGACACCCCCTCATCTGTTGATAAAGTGGCCTCTAGAGTCTCAAGTGGGAAAGAAAAGGATCTGGAGAACATGGCATGGGAAAAGGAAAGGAGATTTATGATTCTTCACCAAGCCAACCAACTGAGAAGAAGGCTAGAAGGATACACTTTGTTGATGAGGTGGAGGAAACACCAAGAGTTAGTATCCCAATCACAAGTTTAGTTGCCAAGATATTTCCTATACCTTCCCTGCATACACAATTTGTTGATCATCCAGCTCAAGGAATGGATGAAAATAGGGTGAATCTAGAAGAGAAAGACCAAGTAATCAAGGAGCTAAAAGATCATATTAAGGAATCTCAACATGTCATAGCTCAGATTTTTCATGATAATAGGGAGATGAATAGGAAATTGGATGAGAAGGTTTCTGGTATTCAAACTCCACAAGATGAAATAGGTTCAAAGAAGGAATCAGTCTCAAAGCTTCTAGGAGTTTCCAAAGGAAAATAAATTAGTCAAAGTCCCAAGAATATCAATTTGACTAAACCTACATCCCCTCTAACAAGATCCTCATCCAGGAGGATAAGTTCAAAGTGCAAGTCTGCAAAGGAATCACATGTATAGGGACAACCTGTATCAATTGAAAAGACTCACACTTCACCTAGAGAAGGTGACAAAAAAATTAAATGGATAAATAAGAAACTAAGGGAGGATCAAGACCTAATCATCTAGCTCAGAGAAGAGAAAAGTGTATTAGAACAAGATTTTAAGAGTCAACTTAAGGAATGTGCACCATTCATCAACACTTTTTGTGCAACCATCACCAATGCCCAATCAAAACTTAGAAGAAATAAACTTTTGTTCAGGCAGGTGGGAAACTTGAAAAGAAAACACTTGTCATTGAGAAAAGAAAATAAGTCTCTCAAGAAAAAGATGAAGGTGGATGATGAAGCTAGGGGAAATTTGGACCTACTGGTAGAGGTGGCTGAGATATAGGTTTCATATTCTCACAATTTCTCTTTTTGATGAACCAAAAATCATTTTTGAGTTTTTGCTGGAAAATTGCATTCTACAGAACTTGCATAGCAATCTCACACTACGCAAGTGTTGTAATCACATAGAAGGATAATGGACATTGGGAAATTATTGTTGGGTGATATAACAATGATTTGCAGCCTCCAACAACGTTACAACCACCTCCTAAACAAATTCTATTGAAGAAATCCACCACATTATGTAAATTTCGCTATGCAACTGTTGTAGGACGCAGTTACACATTGTGTCACAACAGCTCACTACTCAAAGATGACAGGGAGCCTTATTAGCGCTCAGATCAGCCCAAGATTCATATCCATCTTTCCCTGATGACTCACAATAGCCTTAAACTCAAAAATTTGTTGGAGATCTCGTTTTTGTCAATGAATATTGTATGCATTAATATGGTCAAGACAAATTTACTATTTTTAGCAAGCAGTTTAGAAGTTGCTCTCTTTTTTATGTAATCAGATCCAGAATTATAGAATAGTAGTGAAGTTTGACTTCTCTAGCCTAGGGAGTTAGTTTTCTTATATATTTGATAATTTTGAATGTGCAAGGGGTTGGAGGAAGCACAAAGGATATTTTGTATTGAACATTGCACAGATTTTATGAATTCGAATGAAGACTAGTGCAAAAGTCCATAACTTTTTCATACCAAAGATTGTAGTGGTAATGACCTAAAGTCTCTGTTCCTTTCTATGTATGTTTTTCTTCTTTCCTTTATCTTTCATCTGCATATTCTTGTATGTTTATGTTGGATAAAAAATGGTCTAAAATTCTTCTGAAAGTGATGCTTTAGATTCAAGCAATTTGATCATTGTTTTTCCTTCTTAACTCATCATAATTCATCTTTTATGGTGCTCTGAATGTTGTTATGTGTTTTTCTCTTTCGTCCATCCTATAAAAGAAAAATAAAAAACTGAAAGATCATTACCTACTTAGCTTTTTCTTCCTCGATATTTCTACCTACCAGACACTATTTTCATTTGCTTTCAAAGATTGACTCCATTGCCCAACAAATTCATTTCCTTCTTGGCAACAAAATTTAAAACCCGTTCATCTAATCAAAGATCTAGCCTTTGATCCTCAAAATAAAACCTATCTTTTAACACCAAGTGACAAGAGAGATCCCTCTCTGAACTGAAAGGGCTATTTTAATTTATAAAGTGGTTTTGTGGTTACCTTTGTGATTTGGTTCTTCAGTCAAGCAAATTTACGTAGTGATAACATACCAGATTGTTTCACACGTTAACCAATGTTGTTCTGCATCATCTCTTCCCATTCCATGAAGCAAGATGAGCTTGAGGACCAAATCATCCATCATCTAAGTGGCCATACTTGAAATAGAAATTGATCTTCCTTATTGGTTGCTACTTGGTACTACTAGTGTTGACAATATTTCTTGTGAAGTTTCACTGACTTTGGTTTCTACCACACTTGTGTCTTCTAGTTTTATCGTTTCTAAGATTTGTTCCTTGTTTGTTTCTTATTAATTTAAAATGAATAAGGGGGGTGGGGGTGGTTCAAAGAGGGTTTTACTCCATGCTACCTTGTCTTCTTCACTAGTGGATCCAAAAGAGATTCCTATATTGAATCGCATGAGCCTCTTTATCACAACCAAGATCTCTTCACTCTTTGGGAAGGCACTTTCATCCCTATGTTCTACTTCTCCATCACTACTACTCTACACCTCATCTTTTGTTTATTTTAATACATCTCTTAGTATCCAAGGGGATCTGACCTCTTTCTCCACAACTCTACTACTACTCCCTCTGGTATCTTCACTCGATACCTTTTTCTCAACCCCATGACTCTTTGATGGTCTCTCTTCTTCTGTGCTTCTCTCTGGCACAAATATTTCTCCCATGTACCCTTCTAGAATGGATTCTCTTTCACCTTCATCTTATATCTTCTTTCTACTCATTAGTCACCCCTCATCCTCCCTTATTTTTTTCTTTCTTGGCTCCCTTCCTCAACTCGACTCTTCTTATGTATCACTCAACGCTTCTTCTTCTCTTATCTTCTAGATCCATTCTCTCTTCACCTTATCTCATCTTCTTCCTGCATATTTACATCCCCTCCATTTCTTGCAAGGTTTACACTACCATCCTATTGGGTTCCATGCACATCAACCCCTTCCCAACGAATAACATATTGATCCAAAGTGGAATTTCATCTATCAACCTACCTCAATATCTAGCTGCAAACTTTTTTTCTGCACCACTAAAATATTTTCTACAATTGACTGCAAATTCAACAATATATCCTTCTTTAACTCATTTGAACCAAAAATTAATGGCTTTGGCCCACTTGTTGTCCAATATTTCAACTGAGTTACTGCTTCTTGTTACCAAACCACAGGTTCTTAGGATAACCATACAAGGTTAATCTCTATCTGTTTCTTTACCCATTCACTACTACATATTGAAAATTTTGCGACAACAACTTGCGACGAAAGTACTCTTTCGTTGCAACATGCAAGAGAAAAAGTTCATCTTTTCTAAATCTACCATGTATTCATCGCAATCTCGATGCCTACAGTTTGACTAAATTATTATGGTCAATGTTCGTCTCACAAGTGAAGCTTGTAGATTGTCCGTCGCTCTTGCGACGAACGTTGACCATCATAATTTAGTCAAAATTTACCGTTGAAAATGACTTAAAATAAATAGGTGGAAGAAAAAATATTTTTAGGTCACTATCATCGCAATTGCGATGATAGTAACCTAAAATTGACCTATAAATATTTGATGATTTAAAGATGTTGCGACAATCTTTCTATAACAACGACGGTTTCGAAAGGGCATTTTTGTGCAGAAAAATGTCGTAGAATGTTGTTAGAGGTGGGTAAAAAAGTAAAGAGGGTGAAAAAGGTGATGGTGGATGTTATTACCCTTGTAAAAAATGTTGCCTAAGATGTCCCGTAATAATTTTAATAGCAACAACTACAAAACATTGTAGGAAATATGGTCACATTGATGGCGGATCGAATTGTTAGAAAAACAGGACCGCAAATCAATAAAATAAAACAAATGTAGAAACAAAACAGAGAAGACACACAATACAAGAGAGACACAGATTTACGTGGTTCACCCAGTGTGGGCTACGTCCACCAGAGAAATTACCAGGTCCTTTCTTTATTATTATCCAACAAATGAAGGGATACAACCTACAGCAAAACCCGTTGTAACTTCCTCTTCTTTCTCTCACAGTCTCCTCTCTCAGAATACAATATTCACCATCAACCATAGCCATAATACATTTCCCTCATAAAAGAGGGTTTCCTTCTAGGGAAATAAACCCTAACATAATCTCTACCATTAGATCTGCGACCTTATAATGAACGGTCCAGATTTACAATGAAATTACAATATACTTTTATAAGGCAATTTTTTCCTTCGGGGGCTTCACCCCCAAACCCCCGCTAGGGGCCCACTTTCCCCCAGACCCCCCAGCCGAGGGGATAGGCCCCCTGGACCCCGCAGAGGGGGTACCCCCCCTCTGCACTCCCCCACATGGAAGAGTGTACATACTTCTGGGGTGTAAATACTTCATGGGGTATAAACACGGCTGAAAGTAAAAGACCTATAAATCAGGAAGATAATCAGGCTCCACAACCAACAATCTCCCACTTGGAGACTGATCTCAAAAACTCCACCACTGTTGTATATGCTAGACTCTGAACCTTCTTGGACCTGGCAAATTTCTCACCTTCATCTTCATTCTTGAAGACCAACTCAAACTGAGCAAGAACTCAGTTTCTCCTTGGTTGCTTCCTTTGTTAACATGTCTGCAGGATTCTGGCTAGTGTGTATCTTTTCCATCTTCAATTGTCTATCTTCCAAGGTGGATCGTATGAAGTGGTACCTCAACTGTATATGCTTAGTCTTTGAATGGAAAGCTGAGTTCTTTGCAAGGTGAATGGCACTCTGACTGTCACAGTACAACCTGTTGTTCTCCTGCTTCTTTCCCAATTCCTCCATAAACCTTTGTAACCAAATCATCTCTTTACTAGCCTCTGTAGCAACAACATAATCTGCCTCTGTTGTTGAAAGTGCAACAACCTTTTGCAGTTTCAAAATCCAACTTACTGCTATTCCACCTATAGTAAAAACATACCCTATGGTGCTCCTCCTGCTGTCTTTATCACCTACCATATCTGAATCAACATATCCCTGTAGAAAAGTGTCTGAACCTCCAAAACATAATGCATGTGTAGTAGCACCTCTCAAATACCTGAGAATCCTCTTTACTTCCTCCCAATGTTCTTTACCTGGATTGTTCATATACCTACTCAAAACTCCCACTGCATGTGCAATATCGGATCTTGTGCAAACCATTGCATACATCAAGCTGCGAACTGCTGATGAATATGGGACCCTGGACATGTATTTTATCTCCTCCTATGTCTTGGGACACATTTCCTTAGTTAATTTGAAATGGCTGGCCAAAGGTGTACTAACTGGTTTTGCATTCTGCATTCTAAACCTTTCCAACACCTTCTCTGTGTACTCACCCTGAGACAATGTCAGTTTGCAATTTTTCCTGTCTCTTGTTATTCTCATACCAAGGATTTTCTTTGCAGCACCCAAATCCTTCATCACAAATGAATTTGCTAATTTCTTTTTGAGAACATTTATATCCTGCATATTAGACCCTGCAACAAGCATGTCATCTACATACAATAGCAAGATAATATAGCTTCCATTTTCTAGACTTTTAAAATAAACACAGTGATCAGAATGACATCTATTATAACCATGTTATGTCATAAACCTATCAAACTTCAAATACCACTGCCTTGGAGCTCGCTTTAGTCCATACAAGCTCTTCTTCAACCTGCATACCAAATTCTCCTTCCCTTTGACCTCATACCCCTGTGGCTGCTGCATATAAATCTCTTCCTCCAAATCCCCATGGAGAAAAGTTGTTTTTACATCTAACTATTCAAGATGAAAATCTTCTATTGCCACAAGACTTAAAATAGTTCTAATTGAAGTCATTTTAACAACAGGAGAAAATATTTCATCAAAATCTATACCTTTCTTTTGTGCAAACCCCTTTACAACAAGTATAGCCTTGTCCCGCTTTTCTCCTCCATCTTCTTCCTTCAACTTGTAAACCCATTTATTCCGCAATGCTCTTTTTCCTACAAGCAACTGAACCAAGTCCCAAGTCTGGGTATTTTCCAAGGAATCCATTTCCTCTTTCATGCCTTGCTCCCACTTCTTTTTGGTGTCTACCTGCATTGCCTCTTCATAACATTCCGGTTCACCAGAATCAGTCAACAATAAATAATATAATGAAGGAGAGTATCGTTCAGGGGGTATAATTGACCTAGTAGATCTTTTAACAACACTTGTAGGTGTTTGAGGTACCTGCTACTCCTGCTGTTGTACATTTTGATTTTCAGGTTCCTTTGGAATTTCCTTTTCAGTGATCTCATCAAGCATTGTGTATTCTTGTGTTTTTCTTTCCTGTTTCTTTCCCTGCAACTGATCTTTGTACATGACCTTCTCATTGAATATGACATCTCTACTCCTAATGATTTTTTTATTTTCATAATCCCATAAGCGATAACCAAGATCATTAACACCATATCCAATAAAGGTACATTTCTTGGATTTTGCGTCAAGCTTTGTTCTATTTTCTTTATCAATATGGACAAATGTTTCACAACCGAAAGTTTTCAAAAAATAATAGTTTACCTTTTTTCCCTCCAAAGAGCTTGAAGGTCCTCTGTTTATTAAGTAAACAACAGTATCTACAGCATCTTCCCAGAACTGTAAGGGAAAACCAACATGCAATCTCATGCTCCTTGCATGATCCATGATTGTCCTGTTCATCCTTTCTGACACACCATTTTCTTGTGGTGTTCGTGGAACTGTCTTCTCTCTACGAATCCCATGGTATGAACAGTAGTCATCAAACTCCTTGTTGTAGTATTCACCTCCATTATCTGATCTGAGACACTTCAAACTTTTTCCTGTCGCATTCTCAACTAAATCTTTCCATTTCTTAAAAGTATCAAAAACATCAATTTTTTGTCGAATGCAATAAACCCAAGTTTTTCTAGTTGCATCATCAATAAAAGTAACATAATAATGAGAGCCACCAAGAGATGATACTTCAGATGGTCCCCATACATCTGTATGCACAAGCTCTAACCTTTCATTTTTCTTTTCTTTTCCGACTCTAAGAAATCTTACTCTCTTTTGTTTTCCATAAACACAATGCTCACAGAAGTCCAAATCAATTTGTTTAAGATCTGGCAACAAATTTCTTTTGTGAAGGATCTACATACCCTTCTCACTCATGTGTCCCAGCCTATGATGCCATAGTGTTGTATCCACTCCTATAGAAGTTAAAGATATAGAAGAGTCAGTATTACCAGTACATAGATACAATGTACCTACCTTCTCTCCTTTCGCTATCACCAATGATCCTTTGATGACCTTCCACGTCTTATCTGTAAATATGGATATACAACCTTCACTTGCC
>ML805340.1:76379-90774 GCA_009831015.1 Picea engelmannii
CATGTATGCATTGAATGAGTAGACCTCTTATTTATGCAGAGTGAAGTTATTATTCATGAATAGGATTGTATATGTCCATTAATTTGAATGCATGTCTATTGATATTAATGCATGGATGTGTTTAATTGTTGAACATGAAATTGTACTTCTTATGCTTTGGATAATACCATTTTTAACTAGTTGTCTTCATCTTGAAGGTTATCCTATGTTGTTTACTTTGAATGATAGTTTTGAGTGGGTTGTATGCAACTCTTCATAATGAGAAGGTATGAAATGATCATATAGAAAGTGTGCAATAGTGTTATGTATGACATGGTATAATACATATTTTGTCTTGTTGTTAGCTACCATATGAAAGACAGAAACATATTTTAACTATGCCTTTGAAACTTATCATGTGAATGATTGTGAACTTTCATATAATAGACTAGTCTTAAATATATTATGGTAATATTTTGTTTTTACACAAGAAAGGGGTTTATATATTAAAACCAATCGTATAACCATTGTAGAAAAAACTTACATAATTCAACCTTGCGATCAGTGTGGGATATTCGAGATTACAAAAGGGGTTGCCATGCTATAAAGTCCTAGAATTCCCATAACAACCGAGAGTCCAAAATATAACTAAACTCAAAATAAGAACTGTCTTACAGCGCGATTGTCTGAGTTGCATAAGGGCATATACTCCAACTTACAAAGAAGAGAACCAGAGATCCAAAAAGAACTAATTCCAGGAGAGAGGAATTTGGGATTAAACCTTCCGACCCGAGATGGAGGAGCTTGCGCTCATGGTCGCCTTCCCCCCTACATCTGTCTGGCAGCTCTATCCTGCAGCTTGAATTTCCAGCTTTTCAATTCTTGGTTCCAAGTCAGCAATTTTGTTGTTATATTGTTGATTTGTGTAGGTGAGAGCTTCTACCGCTTCCTCCCTTAGCTGGATTATATCTTCCTCCATCATTTCAGACCTTCGACCTCCTTCCCCGTCAAGACAGAGCAGGAATCCCCTATGCACACTAAGCATGTGTTTCAGCCTATGAATTTTGAGTTCTAGGGAGGGTGAGGGATTAGGGGGGGTGGCTGAGTTGGAACTGGACTCCATTGCAAGAGAGGTGGACAAATACCAGAAGGGAGGCATGGCAGAGGCAAATGGGTAGAGACTAACCGAGGGAAATATTGGGAGCTCAAGCCAGGAGAGAAACCAAATAGAATTGATAAGGAAAGATGAGGAGGAGCAGTTCGCCACCTTCCTGAATTTAACGGTATCTCGTTTGTGCACCGCCATGGGAGGAGGGGGGGCTCGAGTGAGTGCCATGCAGGAGGGATAAGATATATGTGCATAGGTGCAGAAGGGATGTGAGGCAAAGGAAAGGGAGGGGGAGGGGAGGGGATGCGAACAGTGCAGATAAGTACCATCGCACAGGAGAAGGGACAGACAAAGGAGCGAAGGAGGGCTGCCACAAGTATGACATCATGAGGGAATGAAGTCCACTTGCCTCAGGAGGCCCCGCTGAGTGCTCGTCGGGTGGCAATAAGGGAGAAGGATGAAAACCAAAGTTCCATTTAGGGAGATCTGAACCCTGCTCAAGTGGGTGGCGGCTTTGGGAGCTTGGTCGGCTTCGGCGTTGAGATGACAGAGCACATGAAAGAAGTCAATTTTTTGGAAGGAGTGAGAGAGCCACATGATTTTCTTGAGAATGTGGCATAGATTCATTTGAGTAGGCAAGGTGTTGGTGACCATAGCTTGGATTAAAATCCGGGAGTCACCTATCACCATTATTTCTTTGATTTCTAGATTTCGGGCTTGGATAAGTCCTTGCCAAAGGCTTAGAGATTCTGCTATATTATTGGATTCGACTCCAAACCCCCAAGAGTATTCTAATTCTCGTAGTTCACCATATTTTGTGATCCTTAGTGAGAGGAGGGGGGGCTTTGAGGTATGGAGCGAGGCTATGGATCTAATCTTTATCAGGGGAGTTGAGAGAAAGTAATTTGGTGCAAGGCCAAAGGTAGGAGAGGAAGTCTCCCAGTAGGGCTTTGGATTTGGAAGAAACGATGTTGGGTGAAGCGGTCAGATTTCTGAAGATTCTGGAGTTTTTTTCAAGCCAAATTTTCAAAAGGATGAATTTAGGGAGGGACATCTAGCAATACTTAATTTGAGGGTTGGCCTTGAGAGTGAAAGGACAGAGGGTGGCCTAGGTTTTTAGCAGAGTGGGTATGTCAGGAGGGAGTTGGTAAGAAGGGATCCCTCCTGGCAAGGCATGCCACCAAACTTCTTTTTCAAAGGGGCAATTGAGGAGCAGATGGTCAGCAGATTCTTCATGGATTTGACAAAGAGGGCATTAGATTCTAGCTTTAGTGACTCAAAGCAGTCTTAATGCTTCGAATTCATTAATTGTCTATTAAATTATTAGTAATGGAGAACATATCAATTAAAAAATTATTATGGTAATATTAATATTAATATCAAAATTGCAGGCTAATTTTTTATTTTTTTTTAAATAAATATTGGTCGTCGCAATTGCGACGCAAACCTTAATTGTTGTGAAAGTTTTGTTGTATAAACAACGAAAAGATGTCATCGCCTGTGCAACGACAACTTCAATTGTTGCGATAGTTGTGCTATATAAAAACAAAAAGTTGTCGTCACCTCTACGACAACAAATTCAATTGTTGCGATAGTTGTGCTATACAAAAATGAAAAGTTGTCGTCGCACGTGCGACAACA
The DNA here is from genome assembly GCA_009831015.1 of Picea engelmannii. Classification (NCBI taxonomy): domain Eukaryota; kingdom Viridiplantae; phylum Streptophyta; class Pinopsida; order Pinales; family Pinaceae; genus Picea; species Picea engelmannii. The sequence goes on from ML805340.1 coordinate 79,108, forward strand.
ACTTCAATTGTTGCGATAGTTTTTTTGTATAAAAATGAAAATTTCTTGTCACACGTGCGACAATAAATTCAATTGTTGCAACAGTTTTTCTATATAAAAACGAAAAGTTTCCATCGCACGTGTGATGACAACTTCAATTGTTGCGACAATTTTTCTATATAAAAACGAAAATTTGTCGTCGCACACGCGACAACAACTTCAATTGATGCGACGGTTTTGCTATGTAAACAACGAAAAGTTGTTGAAACTTTGTCATCGCCAGTGCGACGACCGATTAAATTATTGCGACATTTTTTCTATATAAGCCACGAAAGTTGTTGTCGCAATGGGCATCGCAATTGAGACAAAATATTGGTTTCACATAGTTTGCCTATATTGTCGTATTGGTGACAATATTTATTTTTTTATCGCAATTGCCTATGTTGTCTCTCTTGCAACGTTTGTTCAAGTTTTTCGCAATTGCCACATGACATAAAACGACGTTTCAGAGACTCCATATTCGTCGCATGTCAATGACATAACATCGCAAGAGCGTCAATATAGCTGTCGCAAAATGACCCAAATATGTTAGTGAATCATGCAACAAACATGGAAACTCAACAAATAAAATTTCATGTAGATCTAAATATATGTACCTTTGTTTCCATCATTCAAGGTTGATTTGTAGATTTATGGTCTCCCACTATGCGAACTCATCCTCTTTCTTAGAAATCCATTATTCTTTCTCTTTTATTGAAGGCTTCCATGCCATGTCCTTACTCCAACATGCAACACAAAATCTTTAAGTCCCGACAAAAAAACAAATTTGTTGGCATGGGGATTCATAACCAGGGTTTGAAATATGTTACAAACAAAACCCCATCATCATTAGAATATTCAATATCCAAGAATTGAATAAGGTCTCATCTGAGACACTCATGAGAATTACAGAGATCGAACAATTTCATAGTGCATGAAGGAATATGGTGAATGGAAAGCACATAACATCGAATTGCATGTTAATTCTTACTTATTCACGTCAACATTCATCTATGTAAAATAACTTCAAAAATATACAACAAGAATTTATTCACAGTAGATTTGTTGGCACAAGGGAAGACCCGAGGTTCAATGCTTAAACAATTCACCAACAAAACCCTAACTACCGGCCCTTTCGGCAACACCTACGAAGCAGATGAAGTCTCACCCGAGGTAGAGGTAGGGATGGTCGCAGGACTCAGATGTCTGCAGCCTAGATGAGACACCTATATGTGATTACAATACTATAACAAAGCGCTTGGTAGTTACCATTCCTTAGTATTCAACCAATATTTATTTTGCAGATAAAACCCTAATTACATAGCAACGCAGTATTCAACCAGATCTAACACATCTAAGCACTTAGCATACGGAAACAGATCATATCTAGCATCCTATTCACATCATTAGGCACTAATCGTATCATATTCATCTAAACATACATTATTTCACTAAGCATTAACCACATAAACAATATAACAACCATAATGCACAAAAAAAAACATAACATAGGATATACATGGTTCACCCCAGCGTGGGGCTACGTCCACCAACTCTTCTCCTCTTTATTATCTTTTATCAAGCTTCTTATAGGCACAAAGAATCAAAACCCTACTCCGTAGAGGACAGGAGATCTGTGCACACCTTTCTGGATCCTCCTTCCATGAGTTATAGCACAAGGTCTCCTCACACAGTCTGTGCACAAACCACTACAAATGAACATACTCTAAGCACAAAACCTCTTACAATTACTTGCACTTAGCACAATACTTAGCACCTAGCATCAACCACACCAAACATTCGGCAATTCACCACTACTTACATCACCAAGTTACTTATTTATACATTACAAAAGGGCCTAAACATGGATAAACCCATGGGCCGACATCCCCATACCCGTTACATAAACCCTAATCCCAAAAATGCCCTAAAAAGGGGACAAGATCCCGTGATCTCCACTTCTACTTACGCTCTGCCTTCGATTTGCCTGTCGAAGTCCCCGAATAGGTCAAACCTAGCCAAGGATCTCCAAAACTTGGTCAAGGGCCAACAGGCCCCCAGCACGCACCTGTGACTCATCCCGAGTCACTCTGGGCTGGGTAACTTTGTCTCAAAATCCTTGAGCTTGGCTAAATATGATTTGACCTGTTGTTGCGCCAAGGCCTCCTGCTCGAAGAACTCTTGAATAATTGCCTCATTCACAGGTCCCTCTAAGCGTTTTTCTATCGAAGTGACTACTCGTTCAAACTCTTCTCCTTGAACTTCAATCTCCTCAAAAAGTAGGCAAGTTGCATCCTGGACTGACTAGAGCTTCTGAGTTACTTCCATGACTCTTCTTTGTATGGCATGGACCTATTTTTGAGCTGTGAACTGTTCTTGGAATCTTTTAATCCTCTCAACTGCTGACAGGAGTTTCAACTATGCTTGTACTTCTATTGCTTTCTATTTTTCCTCCTAGAGTTGTGACTCCAATGTCTTCAATTCAGGGTCCTCGGTAAGTCACTCATAATTTTGTGCATTGCGATTGCTTAGCTATTTACATTCCACTGTGAATGATTTGATCCTTTCAACTGTGCTCTGGGAATTTTATTCTCTCTGTTCTCGCACTTCCTGCAGAGTTCTTGGCATTGTTTGTAGCTCTACTTTTGTGACTCTCTGTTGAAGCTGCTGAATGGATTCAGCAAGCTTAGCCACTTCATTATCCAATGGGTCTTCCTCTATTTTCTCTAAGCTTGTCATAGAGCGAAGTGCTCTACGGAATACTTCTTTAACTCCAACCTAATCTGTGAGCAACTGTTCTTTCTCCTACTGGATATGCGCTCTATCCTTTTTGAACTTGGTTTGGAGGTCGTCCTTCTCCTATTGTGAAACTCGGCATTGCTCTATCACTTCCTCTTGTGCTTGCTTCAGGGCCACTGTGGTCTGTTCTTTTTCTTCCTATTCACGACGAAGGCGAGGTTCGATTGCATCAGCTATTCTACGGAGTTGGGCAGGCTCATTTCCCAACTCTATTTCATCTGATGGCGGGGGTTCACTGGACACTGTGTGGCTGGAGTGAAGGCATTAATGTACACCTCTTAGCTCTGTCTCAATTCTATGAGACATGGATTCTTGTTTTGCTTCAGTTCTTTGAAAAATATCTTCTGGGGTATCTGATACAGCTGCGATAATGAATTTGAAGTCATCAACCGTGAGCACAGTCTGCAGCTTTGGCTTACTAACTTTGGACTTCTTCCGCGATGTAGGTTTTGTGGGGGAAACCTTTCTTTTCTTAGATGGATCTATGTCATTAGGGGGATTCTGTGGGGGTGTTACTTCACCTTGCTTTTTCTTATCTTCTTCCCCTTCTTTCTTCTCTTTGTCCACTTCATCATCACCTCCTCCACTAGGTGAATCAGATGCAGTCTCTTCTAATGTGCTGTGTATTTTCTATACATCTTCCTTATTTTTCTTCCTGCTGCTATTGGGTGCATCACAATCTTCACGAGTAACCACCGAATTTATAATGAGCTCGGGGTCATACAGTTATGCATGGTCGACTGGTATAAGGAACTTTGTGGGCCATTCCTTAGTGATTTATTCCTGGTCCTCTTCTGTGAGCTTGTAGTAGGACTAAAGCTCTTCTTTACTTTCATCTGCACGTGCAGTGATATAAATAAAGTGCATATCTGTGTGGAACTTCATAAGAGGCTTGAACCTGTCCAGGGTGTTCAACATCATACGAGGGAAAGACTCAATAGCCCTCTTAAGTTGCATGTAGTAGGTATGGAATACTGTGTTCGACTGCCATTGTTTCCCCATATCGCTCGAATACCAGAGCATGGTGAACTTCGCAATGAGTGGATCGAATGACTCAATTTTAGGGAAGGTCTCACCTTCTGGCATCTCCCAAGCAGTAAATGCAATGAGGATCAGCAGCCAACTAAAATGGAACTCATAGCCCTGATCCTGAGCTTTGTGGCAATTCAATTCTAAGTAGTTGACTAAGTAACTAGTCGAGTTCATCTGGACTCCTTCCACACATTTTCCAGCGAGGTCAATGACAAACCCTATGACTTGCGTGGGTCTATTCTTTTGGAATAGCTTACCAACAATCAACTAGAAAGAAAGGTGCATTGCGCCATTATGAATGAAGGCTACCTTGTAGCCTTGCATCCCCTTCTCTACATCACCATAGGTATCTTTAATCATCTGTGCCAGGGCGCGGTCTTCAACCTTCCCTGAGTAAAAGTCTTGTGGTTCTGGTCCCTGCATGGTCAATCCAATGATCCTATGGATCAATGCTAGATCAACAGTGATACGCCTATCCAACCACAAATAACCACCATGAAATCACGACAGTAGGAGCTTAATTCACGTGTTAACCTTTTGGTGCCTTCCAAAGTGTGGTATCTTCATCACGTTCAAGATAGTGGACCTCATGATGTCCATGGTCTATGGTTAGGGGATGATCTTTGACTTCTTCCCCTTGGTCTTGGTCAAGTACTTGTGAGGTGCGAGAATGCCATAGCTCTTTTGGTCTCCCAGATTATAGTCGATGATATTCAAGGTCAAAATCCTCTCCAACTGCGGTCTGACTGCTTGTAGTCCCCTCGAGAGGTACCCAGTGATGATTGTGTAGTCGAAGTCCCTCAGGACACTGTCACGACTCACCAGACCAGCCAGGGGTGGGATGTAGTCGGGTAGGATAGACGATATTAGCTTCATGTTCATCAAGTCATCTTGATGCTTGGCTCTTTTCTCAGCCGTAGCTCAGGATGGTCCGGATCCGCGAGCATTTGATGGAGAGGCTTGCACTCCTCTCATCGATGAAGCTTGAACTCCTTTGGACATTACCTTCTCAGCCATTAGATCGATTATAATTTCCTCTACTGACTTTTCTACTCTGCTAATATCGTCTGACATGCACGCTCGAGATCGGATATCTTAGGTTGATGAACAAATACTCAATGCAATAGAATGGATGGCGAGGTCTCAATGATCACTGTGCGAAATCAACTAGTTCTCTATGGTCTCGGATAATCACAATTGGCAGAAGTGTTCTTGGTACAACGCTCAACAAAATAAATAGACAACACCATAGTGATTTCTTCCAACGGGTCGAAAATACTTAATCAATGCAATTCCATCTATTATGGCGCAGTCCTAACGGTCCAATGGTGATATTTTGGTCCATAACTATTGTTCTAACCATTCAGGAGTGTCAGTATAATGATCATAATGCCTCCAATGGTTATATTGCTTCACCATGGCGAAGTGCCATTCTATGTTGTACTAATATTCTGGTGAAGTTCAAATTATGGAAACCTTCCTTCTGCAAAGTTCTTTCTAGAGCTTCTTGTAATTTTTCTAACTTTACTTTCCTCTTGCTGAGCTTTCTAGCCCTTTTTATTGTAATCTGAATTATTGGGTTCCTCTTCCCATTTTGATTCTTATCTTCTCTTGGCATTGTAACTTCGCACTATTGACAGTCTTTCATAGGGTTCGAGTGTAATACTTCTTCTCTTTCTAGAGTAGGTGCCCTATTCTCCTGTATGGATAGGTTCTTCAAGTCTGTCTGTGTTCTTTCAACTTTGGCAGCCAGATCCCTGGTCCTTAGCAGCTTCGACTTGTTCTCTTGTTCTGCTATCAAGTGTGTTATTCTCCTAGTCATGAAATCTGTTAATTCTTGCTTTTTCTGTTCTAGGGCTTCCTCTTCTTTTCTTCTTTGGATCTAATCTTTCTCAATCCTGGTCCTTCCTATCAAAATAGAAAATGGGGTGTTGTTCTCAATAAACTTAATGACCTCAAATTGTTCCTCTGTCGAAGTTCCATGAGCACTCATAGATGTCTGGGTAAGTATTCCACATAGGTTGATTAGCTTTCCACTAAATAATCCTATTCCTCCCATTGAGGGAATCATAGCAGGTTTTCCCAAAATTTCCCAAGTTCTTTCTGTCATGATATTCACTTGTGTTTCCTCATCCAAAACACAATCTATGTCGAAGTCTCCTATTCTTGCTTCTATGCATTATTTTTCTTTTAAGATCTATGATAGATTATTGTCTTTGTGGTCATTCATGGTTTCTTTCATCTTTAGTAATACAGTCTCTAATTCTTTCAGGGATTCTTCCATAATCTTAGTCTATTTTCCTTTCTCATGGTTTTCTTGTTCCATATTCATTCTTTCAAGCTTAGCAATCATTCTAGAGCAATCCAAAACTTCATGGTCCATAGATTTACAGCAAAGACAACTAGGTCTTCTACCAGGGCATTCCTTAGCAAGGTGTCCCAGTCTTCTGCAACTATAACAAAGGGTTAATCATCTCTTTCTCTTAAATGATCCCCAACTTTTCCTGTACTGCGCACTGGGGTCACAGTAACTAACCTGCAAAAACTTATTTCTAGGATCATGCATCCATTTTTCCATCCAAACATTCTTTCTATGCATAGGAATAACATATCTTTCATTGCTTCTATCAGATCTATTCATATCAAATATTCTTTCTTCTAATTGTGCCCTAGTTTTTCAGACTAGGACAAAATTTATCAAACATACCTAGATCCATACTTTCGAAATAATTTTTTTTTTTCACTTATATTACCTTTCTCAACAAACAAAGCTGCAAGATCCTACCTCTTTTCTTCAGATCAGACTTCTCTTCTTAGCACAAATCTTCACAAGTCAAGTAGAATACTGCGCACTAAAGCAACAGATCTACGCACAGAGCTTTCTTTTCTTTAGTTCCCAGCAATCACAGTTTCAAGTCCCAACAACGGAACCATTTGTTGGCACAGGCGCAAACCTGGGGTTCAACACTTCAACAACACACCAACAAAACCCTAACTACCGGCCCTTTCGGAAACACCTACAAAGCAGATGAAGTCTCACCCGAGGTAGAGGCGGGGATGGTTGTAGGACTCAGATATCTGCAACCTAGCTAGGACACCTATATGTGATTACAATACTCTAAGAAATCGCTTGGTAGTTACCATTCGTTAGTATTCAACCAGTATTTACTTCGCAGATAAAAGCCTAATTACAGAGAAACACAGTATTCAACAAGATCTAACACATCTAAGCACTTAGCATAAGGAAACAGATCAGATCTAGCATCTTATTCACATCATTAGGCACTAATATTATCATATTCATCTAAATATACATTATTGCACTAACCATTAATCACATAAACAATATAACAACCATAATGCATAAAAACAACGATAACACAGGATATATGTGGTTCACCCCAGCGTGGGGCTATGTCCACCAACTCTTCTTCTCTTTATTATCTTATGTCAAGCTTCTTACATGCACAAAGCATCAAAACCCTACTTCGTAGAGGATAGGAGATCTGCGCGCACCTCACCAGATCCTCCTTCCCCAAGTTACAGCACAAGGTCTCCTCACACAATCTGTGCACAAAGTAGTACATATGACCATACACTAAGCACATAGCCTCTTACAATTACTTGCACTTAGCACAATACTTAGCACCTAGCATCAACCACACCAAACATCTGACCATTCACCACTACTTACATCGCCAAGTTACTTATTTATACATTACAAAAGGGCCTAAACATGGGTAAACCCATGGGCCAACATCCCCATACCCGTTACATAAACCCTAATCCCAAAAATTCCTTAAAAAGGGGCCAAGATCCCACGATCTCCACTTCGACTTGTGCTCCACCTTCGACTAGCCTATTGAAGTCCCAAAATAGGTCAAACCTGGACAAGGATCTCCAAAACTTGGTCAAGGGCCAAAAAGATTCCATTACAATAAACATTCCGATATACAATGGTTGTATCCTTCTAAAAGAATCATTCAGAATCGAACCAAAGATCAGAAAAATCAGATCTAGATACACTTTCTCTCTCATATTACATTCGGAAGGTCGCCTCATTCACAACAACAATAACAACCCAAGAACTACAACAACCAAAATAAATGAAGCAACTCTTATCTATTCCATGTGAATTCATTTTATCTCTTCATAAGCATGGTAATGATAACAACTCTTCCAACTCACTAACAACCTCAAGCATGACCAATCAGTCAGTGTTGGGACATAGGGGCAGACCCAGGGTTCAACACTTCAACAGTGCACCAACAAAACCTTAAATACCAGCCCTTTGGCAACACCTGCGAAGCAAATGAAGTCTTGCCCGAGGTAGAGGAAGGGGTGGTTGTAGGAATCAAGTGTCTACAACCTAGCTAGGACATAGATCTATGATCACAATACTTAACAGAGCACTTAGCGGTTAACATTCATTATCATTTAACCCTTATTCACATTGAAAGCTGAAACACTAATTACAATACATTGCGACACTCAACTAGATCTAACACATCCAAGCACTTAGCACATAGAAATAGATCAGATCTGGCATTCATTCACATTACTAAGCACTAAGCTACTATATCAGATGCATTCAGCATACATATTACAACAATAAGCATAAATCACAATAATCACATAACAACCATAAAGCACAAAGAAACCATAACATAGGATATACGTGGTTCACCCCAGTGTGGGGCTACGTCCACCAACTCTTCTTCGTCTTTATTGTCTTATATCAATCCTCTTGCATTCACAGAGCCACAAAATCCACTCCGCATAGGACAGGAGATCTGCGCGCACCTCACCAGATCCTCCTTTCTCGAGCTAGGTTCAAGCACAAAGACTTCTTACATTGTCTACATATAAGCTTCTTACAGTCACTTTCACTTAGCTCTGCAAGTTCTCAACACAATCTTTTACTTAGCCAAGTAGTCATGCACTGAGCCAATCATTAACTAGTTAATTCTTACATCTCCTAGCCTTCTATTTATACATTACAAAATGGGCCTAAACATGGGTAAACCCATGGTCCAACATCCCCATACCCATTACATAAAACCTCAACCCAAAAATTCCCTAAAAATGGCCTGAGATCTTGCGATCTCTGCTTCACCTTGCACTCCGCCTTCGACCAGCCTGTAAAAGTCCCAAAAATGGTCAAGGGCCAACAAGCCCCCAACACTCACCTGTGACTCATCCTGAGTCACTCTAATCTGGGTAACTCTACCTCGAAGGCCTCGATCTTAGCTCGTGTTGCCTCTACATGTTGCTTTGCTAAATCCTCTTGCTCGACGAACTCCTAAATAATCTTCTCCATCACAGGTCCTTCCAAGCATTGTTCTACTATGGTGACCACTTTTTCTAGTTTGATACCTCGTCCTTCAATTTCCTCAAAAAGTGTGCAAGCTTCATCCTTCATAGGATGGAGTCGTTGAGTCACTTCCATGACTTTACTCTGTATGGCATGGACCTTCTGCTGAACCGTGCATTGTTCATGGGATATTTTCATCCTTTCTATCACTGACAAAGGCTCCAACTGGGCTTGCACTAATGTTGCTTGTTTCTTTGCCTCCTGGAGTTGTGAATCTGGTGTTCTTAGTTTGGGGTCCTCTGCAAGACACTCGTAAGTCTGCGCACTTCGATTGCTGAGTTGTTTGCATTCTAAGACTAATGGTTTAATTCTCTGGACTGTGCTTTGGAAAATTTCTTCTCTTTGGTCTCATACTTCCTACGGAGTGCTTGGAACTGCTTGTAACTCCAGTTCTGCTATTTTCTGTTGGAGTTGTTGAATGGCTTCAACAAGCTTCACCACTTGATCCTCCACTAGTTCTTCTTGCACCTGTTCTAAGCCCGTCACAGAGTGAAGTTCTCTAGTGACTGCTTCTTTCACTCCAATCTACTCCGTGAGCAACTGTTCTTTCTCCTTTTGGATCCGCGTTATATCCTCTGCAAACTTGGCTTGGATGTCATCTTTTTCTTGCTGCGCTTTCTATAAGGCCTCTCTGGCTTGCTCTTTTTCTTTGTGGACATGACGAAGGAGAGATTCGGTCGCATTTACTATTCTTCGTAGTTGGGCAAGCTCATCTCCCAACTTTGTTCCTTCTGATGATGATGGCACAGTGGATATTGCATGGCTAGAGTAGAGGGCTTGTTGTACCCCTTTAGCTTTTCTTCGATTCTATCATACATGGTTTCTTGCTTAGCTTCATTGTGTTGTAAAATATCTTCTGATGTATCTGATACATCGATGATGATGAGATCTATGTCATCCATCGTGAGCATAGTCTGCATCTGTGGTTTAGTGTCTTTTGACTTCTTCTGTGATGTAGGTTTTGTGGGGGAAACCTTTATTTTCTTGGATGTCTCAGCTTCATCAAGAGGATCCATAGGTGGTGTTACTTCACCTTGCTTCTGCTTGTCTACTTCTCCTTTGTCCTCTTCTTTGTCTACTTTTTCACCTCCTCCTCTTCCAGGTGAATCTGAAGTAGTCTCTTCTGATGCACTATTCAACTCCTATACCTCTTCCTTCTTCTTTCTTCTACTACTGCTTGGTGCATCATACTCTTCGCAAGTAACCACAAGACTTTCTATGAGGTTGGGGTCGAACAGTTCTGCCTGGTCGATTGGGATAAGGAAATATATAGGCCATTCCTTAGTTATTTCTTCCATGTCCTCCTCTATGATCTTATAATAATATTGGAGCTCTTATTTATGTTCATCTGCACGCATAGTGATATAAATAAAATGTCTATCTGCACGGAACTTCATGAATGGTCTGAGCCTGTGCAGTGTGTTTGGCATCATACGAGGGAAAGACTCAATATCCCTCTTCAACTGCAGGTAATAGGTGTGGAACACCATGTTTGATTGCCATTGCTTAGCCATGTCCCTCGAGTACCAGAGCATAGTGAATTGCGCAGCTCGGGGTTCAAATGGCTCAATTTTAGGGAAGGTCACTCCTTTCGGTATATCCCAAGCAATGAAGGCGATGAGGATCAGCAGCCAACTGAAATGGAGCTCATAACCCTAATATTGATCTTCATGGAAATCTTGTTCTAGTTGGTTGACGAGGTAGATCCCCCATTTCATTTGTATTCCATCAATTCATTTTCCCGCGAGGTCAACAACGAACCCTGTGACCTACGTGGGTCTGTTTTTCCTTACTAGCTTACCAACGATCAACTAGCAAGCTAGGTGCACTGCACCATTATGGATGGAGGCTACCTTGTAGCGTCGCTTCCCCTTCTCCACATTGCCTTAGGTATCTTTAATTTTCTATGTCAGGGTGCGATCTGCAGCCTTCCTTAGATAAAATTCTTGTGGGTCTCATCCTTGCATGCTTAATCCGGTGATCCGATGGATCAGCGCTAGATCTACGGTGATGCATCTGTCTAGCCACAAATAACCTCCATGGAAGCACGGCATCAGGATTTTAACGCACGCGTTAACCTCCTGATGCATGTCGAAATGTGGTATCTTCATCACGTTAAGAATTATGGACATTGCAATGTCCATGGTCCATGGATGGGGGATGATCTTTGAATTATTCCCCTTTGTCTTGGTCAAATACTTATGTGGGGCGAGAATGCCATAGTTCTTGTGCTCACCCAAGTTGAATTCATTGATCTTCAACGTCATAACTTGTCCTAGTTGTGGTCCTACTGCGTGTATCTGTTGATACTAAGAGGGGGTGAATTAGTATCAAGTACAATTTAAAACCTTTTTCAACTTATAATTAAACCATTCAATTATATTCAATGAGAAATGAACAATAGTATAAGAGTTACACCAATACACCACAATATACCATGCACA
>ML805340.1:94696-124010 GCA_009831015.1 Picea engelmannii
GAGCATGATGTATACTATCCATCCATGGGTGTTGTATCTTCATTTTCATTTTCCTTCATGTCCAAATAACTTCATCAATATTCTGGTCCAAAACCCATGACTAGGGTTGACATCAATGACAACAACCAATCTTCCAACAGTATCCCCTTCGAAAGGTACACAATGATCAAGGTGTAGTCGAAGTCCCTCGGGACACTGTCACGACTAACAGTACCAGCCAAAGGTGGGATATAGTCAGGCATGATAGATGGGATGATCTTTGCATTCTCCAAGTCATCACGATGCTTGGTTCGTTTCTCTGTCGTAGCTCAGGATGGTCTAGATCCACGAGAATTATATGGGGATGTTTTCACTCCTCTCCTCGATGAGGCTTGGCGACTCCTATGGACATGAACTTCTCAGCCATGACATCTATGAGGATCTCTATGATGGATTTCTCTACTATGTTGAATTCACCCGATATGCACGCTTGATATCAATTCGATGATCAAATACTCAATGTAACAGAACGGGCGTCGAGGTCTCAATAGGCACAGTGTGAAAGCAACTAGTTATCTGTAGGATCGAATAATCATTGTTTTTAAAAGTGTTCTCGATTCAATACTCGACGGGATAAATAGATAACATCGTAATAGATTCCTCAACGGGTAGGAGCACCTCAATCAATGCAATTCCATCCATTATGACATGGTCCCATTGGTCTAATGGCGATCTTTCCAGCCATAACTGCATTTCTATCCATTCAGAAGTGTCAGTCTAATGGTCAAGACGCCTCCAACGGTCATATTTCTTCATCATGGCAAAGTGCCAATATTCGTTGTTCTTCTATCCCGATGAAGTTCAAGTTGTGTAGAACTTCCTTCTGTGAAGTCCTCTCTCGAACTTCCTACAATTTTTCTAACCTTGCTTTCATCTTGCTGAGCTTTCTGGATTTCTTCCCTGTAATGTGAGTCATTGGGTTCCTCTTTCCATTCTTGTTCTTATCTCCCCTTGGCATAGTAACTTTGCACTGTTGAGGGTATTTCGAAGGGTTCGAGAGTAATATGTCCTCTCTTTCTGGAGTAGGTGCTCTACTCTCCTATATAGATAAGTGTTCCAAGTCTTCCTGTGTTCTATCAACTTTGACATCCAGATCTCTGGTCCTCAGTAGATTTGACTTGTCTTCTTCTAGTAAGTGCGCTATTCTCCTAGCCATGAAATCTCTTAGTTCTTGTTTTTTCTGTTCTAGGTCTTCCTCTTTTTGTTTCCTTTGTATTTGATCTTTCTCAATCCGGGTCTTTCCTAGAAAAATAGCAAATGGGGTGTTTTTCTCAACAAACTTAACTACCTCAAATTCTTCCTTTGTCGTAGTGCCAAGATTACTCATAGGTATCTGGGTAAGTCTTCCACATAGGGTTATCATCTTCCCTTTAAAGAATCATATTCCTCCCAATGAAGGAACCATAGCAGGATTTCCCAAAATTTCCCAAGTTCTTTCTGTCATGATATTCACCTGTGTTTCCTCATCCAGAACATAGTCTATGTCGAAGTCTCCTATTCTTGTTTCTATACACTCTTTCTCTTTTAATATCTCTGATAAGTTGATGTCTCTGTGATCATTCAGGATTTCTTTCATCTGTAATAATACAGTCTCTGATTCTTTCTAGGGTTCTATCATATCCTTAGTTTCTTGGATTGTCTCATGGTTTTATTGTCTCATATTCATCTTTTCAACTTTAGCAATCATTCTAGGGCAATCCAGAACTTCATGGTCCATATATTTACAACAAAGACAACTAGGACCTCTACCAGGACATTCCTTAGCAAGATGACCTGGTATTCTGCAACTGTAACAAAGAGTTAATCATCTCTTTCTTTTTAATGATCCCCAACCTTTCTTGTACTGTGCACTGGGATCACAGTAACTAACCTGCAAATTTTTTTTCTAGGATCCTGCATCCATTTGTTAGCTCAAACATTCTTTCTATGCATAGGAATAACATATCTTTCACTATTTCTATCATATCTACTCATATTAAATATTTGTTCTTCTATATGTGCCCTAGTTTTCAGAATAGGACAAAATCTATCAAGTATTCCTAGATCCATTCTTTCAAAACAAAAAATTTCACTTACCTTACCTTTCTCAGAGCACAAAGCTTTAAGATATTACCTCTTTTCTTCATATTTGATTTGTTTCTTAGCACAGAGCTTCGCAAGTCATGTAGAATACCATGCACTAAATTAGCATATATACACACAGAGCTTTTTCTTCTCTTCAGTTCCCAACAATCACAGTTTCAGGTCCCGGCAACAGAACCATTTGTTGGAACATAGGGGAAGACCCAGGGTTCAACGCTTCAACAACGCACCAACAAAACCCTAACTATCGGCCCTTTTGGCAACACTTGCGAAGAAGATGAAGTCTCACCCGAGGTAGAGGTAGGGGTGGTTGTATGAATCAAGTGTCTACAACCTAGCTAGGACATAGATCTGTGATCACAGTACTTAATAGAGCACTTAGTGGTTAACATTCATTATCATTTAACCCTTATTCACATCACAGGTTGAAACCCTAATTATAGAACAACACGACAATCAACTAGATCTAACACATCCAAGCACTTATCACATAGAAATATATCAGATATGGCATTCATTCACATTACTAAGAACTAAGCTACTATATCAGATGCATTCAACATACAGATTACAACACTAAGCATAAATCACAATAATCACATAACAACCATAAATCACAAAGAAACCATAACACAGGATATATGTGGTTCACCCCAGTGTGGGGCTACATCCACCAACTCTTCTTCTTCCTTATTTTCTTACGTCAATCCTCTTACATGCACAGAGCCACAAAATCCACTCTGCATAGGACAGGAGATCTGCGCGCACCTCGCCAGATCCTTCTTCCCCGAGCTAGGTTCAAGCACAAATCCTTCTTACACCATCTACACATAAGATTCTTACTGTCACTTGCACTTAGCTCTGCAATTTCTCAACACAATCTTTCACTTAGCCAACTAGTCATGCACTGAGCCAATCATTAACTAGTTACTTCTTACATCACCAAGCCTTCTATTTATACATTACAAAATGGGCCTAAACATGGGTAAACCCATGGGTCGACATCCCCATATCTATTAAATAAACCCTAAACCCAAAAATTCCCTAAAAAGGGCCCGTGATCCCATGATCTCTGCTTCACCTTGTGCTTCGCCTTCGACCAGCCTGTTGAAGTCCCAAAAATGGTCAACCATGAACAAGGTTTTCTAAAATTTGGTCAAGGGCCAACAATCAGTTACAAAATCAGTTTCCAATCATTACAATTGATCATGCCTTGATATGGATGCATGACTTCTTACAAGTATTTTCATGGTACTAGAGTTGGTGCACACATTGCAAACTGGTTGGCGTAGGTGCATATACAAAACTTTTTGCATGCACAAATTTAAAACTTGTGGTGCGCGCACATGGTATTGCCAACCTATTGTTGATGTTTTATGATTCTCGGATATGATAGTTATTTCCTTATGATTAATAACAAGATTCACTTTCATACAACAATTATTATAGAATAACTATACACTGAAAATCTCAACTATAACAATGCAGTGGAAATAACAAGATCTAAAAATATTAATCATGCACAATCAACACAAGAACACAAGAGTTTATCCTAGGAAACCCAACCTTGGGAGAAAACCCAACAACCTTTCTATAGAAGAATTCAATCCAAGATATTATGAGTACATCACCATCAATAGCCAAAATACCATACAAAGAAGATCCTCCCCAAGGCTAGCATCACCAAGACCTATCACCTCAATAAGATGACCAAGAGAAACCAAGAATATCCTTCCTAACTGTGGTGCACTCATCAAGATACTAGAAATAACAAAATTACCAAAACTACAACTGCAACTTCCTTGTGCGCACTGCAGAAGGAGTTGTCTGACAGTCCAAATCAAATGATCCAGTCTTGTATTTATACTAATCTGGGTGCATGTCTTGCGCCAACTTCTTATTTTGGGTCTTCAAATTACTTTATTATTTTTTTTCTTTTACTGGTGGTGCCAACTTCTCTTCATGGGTCTTCAATTTCTTCATGGGGATTCTGTAATGGTGTATATGGGTCTTCTTATACTTTCTTGTGGAGAATGACTTTCCTAAAGTTGCAAATATTCAACACTCCCTCTCAACGAGGGAGGAATTCTCCATACTTGGATTTGTTCTGTCATAGAAAGATTGTCTTCATGAGCCATGATGATGAACAATCTCCATACAATTGTGTCTAGCACCTTGGGTATCAATGAACATCACACCTAGACTATTCACTTTCACAAGTACACCCTTGTTAGTGAATGTCACCACAGGTAAACCCCTATGAGTGAATCTTCCATTCTCTTCTAGTTAAACCACCAATCCTAGGAGAGTGATGCCCAATGATATCTAGCATGTAGAAGCACTTCAAGCACCTCGAGTCCATAGGTAAACCCTTGTAAGTAAGGACTATGTCTGGGCCACATGTACACCCCTGTGAGTATCTGCCTAATGTTGCAAATCAAATACACTCCCTCTCAGTGGGGAGGACATTATGCATCATGCATCATACTTGGCCACTCATCACAATAAATCTTCGTGAATGAGATCATCATTCTCCCAAGGTCACACACACCTATTTGGGTCGCACAAACCTATCCTAGATCACACAGACCTATATGAGGTCACAAAGACCTATCTAGGACACATAGACCTATCTGGGTCACACAAACCCATCATGGGAGAATGGATCTAGGGTCACACAAACCCATATGATTATAATAGAATGTCAGCAATTTGCTCGTCTGTGTGTTGGAATCTGATTGCTCCATCAACACCATGTCTCGGATGAAGTCCTGGGAGAATCCTCATAAACTACAATGTTTCATGACTCACGTCACTAGTTGTGATATAATCTGCCTCTGTTGTATTGATTGCTACATAATTATGCTTTGTGCTAAGCCAAGAATCATGGCTAATCTGATGCAACACCCACTGGTGCTCTTTCTATCTACCGCACTTCCTTTCTAGTCAGAATTTGTATATCTCTGCAACTTCACCCCATCATCTGAGACATATCATTTCCAACTGTACCACACAGGTACACGATTTGTTGCAACCCAATGGTAGTGTCTCAGATATACCATAAACTAACTCAAGGTGCAAAGAAAGCATACATCCTGGTGTTAACCAGGTACATCAAAGATCCAATCAACTTCATGTACATTGTGGGATCCACCAAATATGAATCTGAAGTAGAATCACTCAACTTCTTCAAATTTATCATCATAAGTGTACTCATGGACTTGCAGTATATCATATTGAATCTCATCAGTGTCCCTTGAATGAGGAAGATCTCATCTGATCTCATCACACCTCTAATCCCAAGAGTAAATCTAGCTAGGATCCTCCATATTGAACTCTGAGGCAAAATCCTTCTATCAATGGAGTAAGTCTTGATGTCTAGTCTGCCTCATTGGCTACTCCCTTTTTTACTAAGAAAAAATCCATACCCGATCCTCCTGACTAGATTCCTCCTTTGTCACTATATCAATATCTACTAAAACAAATGTATCCTCCCAGAAGATCTCACATCTCCTCGAAGCCTCCTCAAATCATGACACCTATCTGTTAGTCTTGGAAGATGTCTCTCTCTCACCTAGATCTAAGAGGTAACTCCCACTAAATGATTGGATCTCCCTCTAATCCCACTGACTCCCTATGAGATCAGGATCACTCTGGTTCTGCATCATTCTTGTTTAAAGCCAATATCATCAAGTATCCATCAATCCTAGAGTACCATGATCCCTCTAAAACATGACTCCCTCTGAGTTTGTACAATCTCTGGAGCCTTCTACTCCCTCTGCATCTACTAACCTCCTATGAAGTCTGATCTCTAATGAACTATGCTGGGAGATTTCCCCTCCCTATTGGATCCTAAGGGTTGAGTCCCTCTAAACTCTGTCTCCCTCTGAGCTAGAACATGGTGGGGCCACCTACCTCACCACTAGTGGAGCCACATTCTCCTCCTCATAACTGGAAGGTTTGGAATCAATGATGTGACTCCATGTAAGTCGAGAATCCCTGAGGTAGTTTTCTCTCCCTGAAAGTATCACAGGGAGTTGCATGCCATACTGCATCCTGTGCCAAGGTATCACGAAACCATGTTGGTCTCTTCCTGGTCATTGCAACATCTCTAGGTAGATACACTGACCCGAAAAAATCTACTAACTATTCATGATAATATGAGGAGTGAAAAATTGGATTAGAGTGATCTATATGGTCATCTTCAGAGCCTTCTACTCTTCACAATCAATCTCCATGTGAAACACTTTGTATCCCACAAAAGTATCCTTCTTTCCATAATATTCTAACCTCATCCTCTTCACCTTTGGTTTATGGATATATATAGTCATGTACACAACTCTATGTCTATATAGTCTACTCCATGTCTCAAACTACAGACCATCTAATCTGTTTTCTCCTGCAACTGTCACTATAGCTCGCTCTTAGAGATACGACCTGTGACCTGCCCGAAACAAGATCAATAAAAAGGAAAAATAACAGACAAGAACAATATTATTATGAATAGGAAATACAAACAAGAGCAACAAAAAATAGGAACAAGAACAATCGTCACTATAACTCTTTTCTCAGAGCTATCGCCTGTGACCTACCTAGAATAAGAACAAGAATAAGAAACAAATAATAAGAATGATACTTCTCTAGTGTTTCTACTAGACATTCCTTCGTGGTAACCTGCCCGAAACAAAACAAGAACATCTCCATGGTAACCTCCATGGAATTTACAAGGTAACCTTCCTGGGACAAAGAAAATAACCAAGAACATCTCCTAGATGAGATCAATTCTATCTTGAAAAAAAGTGCATCATTAGTACTAAACAATGAGCATTTACATAATTATTATTGTACTAACAATATTCAAGTGTCACTAAACATTTGATAGAAAAAAGTACTCAGCAGTAATAGAACTCTAAATACTATTGTCCCAGTTACAATATTTATTTAATATGTAGCAGTATAAAAATATCAAACCTGATATGCAAACCTGGATTCTTAATTACTAGGGAGGGTGCGTTATTCCTCTGAATGCACTAGATCTAATGATCCCTTTGGGTCATTGCTTCGACAATGTCCCTTGTACATCCCCTGCAAACACCTCATACTCTGATAAATGATATAACTTCGAAACATATATAAGTGCATACTGTAACACCCTATTTCCCCCAGTCTGTAAAAAATAATTATATTGGCCGAGAACTATGGAAAACTCAAAGACGTGAATGTTTGATCTGAGATACCTTTGTATAAAAGGTCGATGAATGTAAATTATGTTATGAATATGTGTTGCATGACTGTTGGGAGGGGGATGTGCTAAAAGAGACCACGATGGCTAATGAGAGGTGGTGGAAGGGACCTGGAATGGTTGCGTTAACTTCCACCGAGCCAGTACTGTATTGGTTTATACTTTCTCACAAACCAAAGCAGCTCTCTGATCCTAGAATGGATTTTCCCGTCATATTGGTAGGTGGGGAGGCTCCTCAAGAGTTAAATGAGGGGATGGGGGTGAACCACCCATCTGTAACAGCCCTCAGACCTGACTATGGATGGCAGAATTCGCGCCACATGCAACCTTGTAGACATAAATTGGAAAGAGAAGAAATGTGGTTGGAGGGGGAGAGAGCAGCGCGTGTGACAAGGATCGCGAAAGAGGCTGGAGAAACCCTGGAAATGCAGGGAGTTATGAAATACTAGGAGAAGGAGAGTAACCTTTGTCTTGGATTATTTTCTTGCATCAGGAGAAGAAGAGTAACCTTCGTCCTTGATTTTTGTTGAGTTGGAAGCAGGAGACTAAACCTCAAAGCATCGTGGTCTAGCTCGGGGGTGGCTAGTGGTAAATCTGTTTGGAGTCACTAAACCTACGGTTGGGTGGAAATGAGCACTCCTCTCAGTAGTTGCATCACGCCTGGTAGATCTGATAAGTGTTTTATACTTTGTATTTCGAACTGAATATCATGAATGCATGCTTGTGTTTATATGCCCATAATGATTTCTGTGTAGACTGATTGCCTGGTGTTTTAAACTGGAAAATAATGGATGCATGTGTATGCTTATATGTCATTTTTGGTTTCTGTACAAATGGTTAAGTCTGGGGCCAGAAGGGTAGCTCTCTAAGGTCTCGGAGTCATGGGAGTTTGAAGCCCTGAGAAGTTCAATTTCATGATTCAAGCTCAAAAGGGATAGCGAGCCCAATTATAGAAAGAAAGAGAATACCCCGTCACTTGGTTGACGAACAATCAGAATCCTTTAGAGAATACCCCAGATCTGTCGAGACCAATGGATCTAGAAAAGGAACACATGCATTAACACCTTGACCCTTTCAGCTTTCGCATGTAGCGATGGGCTCTCGAACCGTAGATCCAAGGATCTGACAGAGCCCTATTGACCATCGATCTTAGCCTTTGTATAGGCAGAAGAGAAGCATTTCGTTGACTCGCGACTCAGAGTGGTCAAGGGTAGGGTTGCATCAACTCATGATTCACGAGATCACGACGTGATCGTGACCATTGGATCCAAGGCACGGGACGACCATTGGATCAGAACCTTCGTGGGTATCGCCTATCAGGGGTTTGGAACTTGAGAGAGTTTATTTTCGATTGTAGAAGTCACGAAGTGATGAGAACCGAGGGCTCGTGCAAACACATGACCCGTCCGTAAGTGGGGACCGTGTGGTTGACAAGTGGCGTAACAACAAGTGCCCAGAGAAAGGTGGGAACGGGTGACAAGTGATGGACACATGTTGCTTGGGAAGGAGTAAACCCATTATTGACTGATTGTATCTTGGGAACTTGTGAAGGAGGAGCATGAGGGATCAACACTCCAACTCGCGAAGTCGCAAGATGCTAGTAACGCTAGTATTTAACCTAGGAAGCGAGTAACCGGTGGTGGACACGTCTCACGCTGGGAAAGAGTCAACCCACTGTTGACTTATCGTGGCTCGGGGTTTTGCAGGATGAAGAAGCTGCACCTTGATCGCTAAGGCCGTGAAACGTTGAGAGCCGAGGTCTCGTGCGACGGACGACGGTGACATGGCTCGTGACTAGAGTATAATGGGGTTGACAAGTGGCGTGTGCGCATCGTTTCGGCAGAGTCCACGCAACATTGACCTATTGCGTCTCGGGGATTCACGAAGGAGGAGCACGAGAGCTCAACACCTCGACTGGAAAGGTTGTGAATGGTGCTAGTGTTTGGCCTAGCCTACGGTTACATGTAGCGAGCACTAGTGAGGAGGGAGCCATACCCGTATAGCATCTCGGGTATCATTGTTTGGAGAAAAGGAAGTTGAGAGTCTTGATTCCTGACTCGCTAGTTGCGAAAGGTGCTTGTGCTAAGTCCAGCTTGTGGTCATTTGGAGGAGGATAAGGGAAGAGAGGGTCTGCACTAGGCCCCATAGAAGTCTTGAGGATTCTGTTCCTCGAAGGAAAAGACAAAAAATCTAATTTGTTGTAGTGGGTGTGTGACAAATTGGTATCAGAGCATGGCTAAAACACTTGGCCTGCTTGGGCTCATGAACGAGTTGCGCAGAAACTCCATTTGAAGTACTCTTAAAAAGAGTAACCTTCTATATTAACCCCTTTATCAAAAGTCAAAGTTAAGAATGAAAATTCCTATTGTGTGTATGCATTTGAAAAATATGAATTATGCATTGGTTATAAATGAATGTAAATATTGACTAACAATAAGTGTTTTTCTTTCACAACAAGCGGACGATCAACCGTGGAAAACTGCAGACGCATAGAATGGTGACGCACCACGAAGTGGGGGATGGATCCCACAACAAAGACAAAGAGTCCAACAAAAGGAGAGCAGTAGAGACCTCTCCCGATCTAGCTAAGACTATGAGAAGCCTCGTGGTCGAACTACAGAGCTGCAAGGCTGACAACGAGATTTTGATAAAAGAGCAAGAGATGCAGACAGAAGTTAATGCAATCTTGCTGCAGATTTTATTCGACATACAAAGACAATTGCTTCATGAACCTGACACCAGTCACGTGGACCGACAAAAGACAAAGAAAATTCGAATTCCACCTGAGATACGGAAACGTGGTCTTTTAAGTGGCCACACTGGGAAGAGCACCTCGAGAAAGGTCCACCCCAGAGATAGGGGACAAGCATCTGACGATTCCTCGGGAAAGGAAACTGAAAACTCGGAGGGATCTTCTAGAAACAGAACTAGTTCTTATTCCCAAAGAAAATGGAAGAAGCGAAAGCATTCCAAAATTCACAATCTCGAAGAATTCAAGAAGGCTAAACCACCCTCTTTCGACGGTGAAATAAAAAAAAGGGAGGAAGCAGAGGCCTGGCTGCTTGGACTAAAGAAGTATTTTAGAGTCCATGATTTCTCATAAAACTTGAAGGCCCAAGTAGCCACTTTCAACTTGAATGGAAATGATTCCATTTGGTGGGAAGACCTTAAGAATGTAAAAGGGATTCACGAAGAGGACCTATCTTGGGAACAGTTTGAGAAATACTTCAGAAAGAAGCATCTGTCGGAAAATTATTTCGACAAGAATACTAAACAATTCTATGAACTCAAACTGGGGCAACTCACCATAGAGGAATATGTCAGCAGCTTCCTCGAGTTGCTGCGGTACGTACCCTATATAAAAGAAGAAAATATAAAGGTGCAATGATTCATCAGCAGACTACCTAAGGACTATCAGAACAGGATTGAGTTTGACGAGCCAAAGACCCTAGAAGACACTATCCGAAAGGAAAGATATTGTTACGAACATCTAGGGCATCGGACAGAACCTCATGAAAACTAGAAGCAGAAGAATAGTTCAGGATTCCAAAAAAAGGGGTTTAAATCCCCAAGATTTAAAAACTATAAGAAGGACTCAAGGACGAGCTTCCCAACCCGAAGTGTGCACCAGCAAAATTTCCCCTCCCAGAGTGGAAATAAACCTTATGGATTTGCCCCAGGAAATATTGATAACCCAAAGAGAGAACCCTTGAAATGTTGGGGTTGTGGAGAAGAACATCTACTGAGGGACTACCCACACCAACAACAGAACAGTCAGAGAATTTACAACGTTCAATAAGCTACCACCGTCAATGACATGGCCAGGAGTGTGCCGCAAATTTATGCAGCCTTGGATAATAAACAAGTTGACCACCAAGCTTCAGTGGTGGATATGGAAGGTATGATCTCCAACCATCTAGTGTCTATTCTAATTGACCCTGGCACCGAAAGAAAAGTAGCGGAGGCCATACCAGCTTGCCAATTCACTATGGGTGAATTCCCCACCCAAGCAACCCTTAACATACTACCCCTAGGATCATATGACCTGTTGATTGGAATGGATTGGCCAGCCACATATAAAGCCAGACTGGACTGTTACCATAAAACTTTAGAATGTGTAGATGAAGAAGGAAGAAGGATAACCCTTCTAGGGATCCAAAAACCTGTCTCGGTGAGATGAATATCAGCCCTTCAAATGAGAAAGTATTGCAGAAAGGGATGTCTACTTTATGCGATACAGGTGTTGGAATCAATGGAAGATGACAAACCAAGCCTCGAAGACCACGCCACAGTAAGAGAATATAGAGATGTATTTTCGAAAGAGGTACTGGGTCTACCTTTGAGAAGGGACATTGACTTCTCGATAGAACTTGCACTGGGAGAGGTTCCAGTGTCTAGGACACCCTACAGGATGAGAACACCCGAGCTAATTGAGCTTAAATTACAACTAAAATAAATGATGGACAAAGGCTATATCTGGCCCAGCATGTCTCCATGGGGAGCACTAGTTCTGTTTGTAAAGAAGAAAGATGGTACCCTCCGACTATGCATAGATTATAGACAACTCAATAATGTAACCATAAATAACAAGTACCCCTTACCCAGAATCAATGACCTGTTCGATCAATTGGGAGGTGCTTCCATATTCTCAAAGATTGACTTGAGATCTGGATACCATCAAGTCCAAATCAAGGGTGAAGATATCCACAAAACTGCCTTCAGGACGAGATATGGTCACTATGAGTTTGTGGTAGTACTATTTGGATTAACCAATGCCCCTGCCACTTTTATGTGCTTCATGAACAATGTTCTCAGCAAATTCATAGAAAAATTTGTACTGGTTTTGATTGACGATATATTAATTTACTCCAAGAATAGAGAGGAACATGAGGAACATCTTAGACTTGTGGTTCAAGTGCTAAGAGAACCTCAGCTCTATGCCAAATTCAGCAAGTGCGACTTTTTCCAGAAGCAGATACATTACTTGGGCCATGTCATATCCAAAGAAGGAGTAGCAGTAGACCCTGACAAGATCAGGTATATCATGGAATGGCCTACCCCAAAGGACGTTTCAGATATCAGATCCTTTATGGGCTTAGCAGGATACTATAGGAGATATATAAAAGGATTCTCCAAGATTGGTTGTCCAATCACTAAGCTCCAGAAGAAGGGAGCTAAATTCACGTGGACACAAGAATGTGAAGAAATATTTCAATCCCTAAAACATCTACTAACCCATCCACCCGTGTTGAAGATCGCTGATCTCGAGAACGACTTCCTCGTGTGCACAGATGCCTGCAAGGAAGGGCTTGGAGGAGTCCTTATGCAAGGAGGAAGTGTAGTCTGCTATGAATCCCGAAAATTGAATGAGAACAAAGTCAACTATGTGACCCATGACCTAGAACTGGCCGCCATAGTGCACGCCTTAAAAATGTGGAGGCATTACCTCCTGGGAAGGAAATTTGTACTTATGATAGACCACTGTGGATTGCGATATCTATTTGACCAACCAAAACTCAATGCTAGACAAGATAGGTGGATGGACCTTCTTAGTGAGTTTGATTTCGAAATCAAACATATCAAGGGAAAGAAAAATAAGGTGCTCGATGCCCTTAGCATAAGTATGAAAAAAATTCATCTGGCAGCGGTGAGAAACTGTGAGACGAATGTCAAGGAAAGAGTCAAGAATGCACAAGAAACAGACACATTTTTCCAGACTGTGACCTCGTAACTGGAGAAAGAACCCACAGGGATAAAGTATAAAGGCTACCAGATGATAGATGGAGGTCTACTAACTTACAGGAACAAATTGTATATTCCATATTGTGATGACTTGAAGAGGTTCATAATGGATGAACTACATAAAAGGCCATATACTGGTCATCCAGGATACCAGAAGATGATCACAGCCACCAGGAAACAATTCTATTGGCCTGGATTGATGAAATAAATAGCCGAGTACTTAGCCAAATGCATAGAATGCCAACAAGTTAAATCAGAACACCGACACCCAGCAGGATTATTACAACCCCTGCCAATCTCGGAGTGGAAATGGGAAACCATCTCCATGGATTTCATCACCGGATTACCAACCTTGACCAAACAAAATGACGCCATCATGGTGGTGGTGGATAAATTGAGCAAGTCCACTCATTTTATCCCTGTCAAGTCAACTTGCAAGGCAATAGACATCGCCAACATATTCATGAAGGAGATATTCAGACTACATGGTATGCCTAAAGAGATTGTGCCTGACAGAGACACGAAATTTACTTCCAACTTTTGGAAATCCTTGATGGTTGGTCTGGAGACCAAATTACTATTTAGCACAACCTATCATCCTCAAACTGATGGATAGAGGGAAAGAGTGAACCAAATATTAGAAGACATGCTAAGGATGCATGTAATGCATCAACCCAAAAAGTGGGAAGATTGCCTGCCACTGGTGGAATTCGCCTACAACAATGGCTACAAGAATCCCTGAAGATGAGCCCTTTCAAAGTCCTCTATGGTAGACCGTGCAATACTCCAGTCAGTTGGAGTAATCCTGTGAACAGAGTTACTACTGGACCCGACATGTTGAAATAAATGGAAAAACAAGTGACTCGGATAAAACAAAATCTAAAGGGCACTCAGAACAGACAGAAACGTTACGCCGACCGAAAGAGAACCCCGAGAGATTTCAAGATGGGAGACCACATATATCTCAGATTTAGGCCCAAGAAGAGTTCCCTGAGGATGGGAGCTTGTGCCAAGTTTTCACCTCGGTATTGTGGACCCTTTGAAGTTATAGACAGAGTGGGACCTGTAGCCTATAGGCTAGCACTTCCTCCCACAGTAAAAGCACATAATGTTTTCCATGTTTCATTATTGAAGAGATATGCACATGATTCTAATCATATAATTGACTGGTCTGTGATCCAGGTGGAACCGGAGGGAGAATTCCTACTAGAACCTCAATGCATACTGGACAGAAAGGAAACCCCACTCAGGAACCGAACCATTGCACAGGTCAAGGTGAAGTGGAAACCTTTTGGCCCAAATGAGGCTACGTGGGAAATGGAAGATGCCATGAAACAAGCATATCCGATTTTGTTTACTTTTGTACATACACATCATGTTGATAGATAGAACATCAAGGATGATGCTCCTTTAAGGGGGAGGGAATTGTAATAACCTGTTTCCCCTAGTCTGTAAAAATAATTATATTGGCCGAGAACTATGGCAAACTCAAAGACGTGAATGTTTGATTTGACAGACCTTTGTATAAAAGGTCGATGAATGTAAATTATTTTATGAATATGTGTTGCATGACTGCTAGGAGGGGGATTTTCTAAAAGAGACCATGATGGCTAATGAGAGGTGGTGGAAGTGACCTAGAATGGTTGTGTTAACTTCCACCAAGCCAGTACTGTACTGGTTTATTCTTTCTCACAAACCAAAGCAGCTCTCTGATCCTAGAATGGATTTTCTTGTCAGATTGGTAGGTGGGAGGCTCCTCAAGAGTTGAATGAGGGGATGGGGGTGAGCCACCCACCTATAACATCCCTCAGACCTGACCACAGACGTCGGAATTCGTGCCACACGCAACCTTGCAGACAGAAATTGGCAAGAGAAGAAATGTGGTAGGAGGGGGAGAGAGAAGCACGCGTGACGGGGATCGTGAAAGAGGCTAGTGGAAATGCAGGGAGCTATGAAATACCAGGAGAAGGAGATTAACCTTTGTCTTGGATTATTTTCTTGCATCAGGAGAAGGAGAGTAACCTTCGTCCTTGATTTCTGTTGAGCTGGAAGTAGGAGACTGAACCTCAAAGCATCATGGTCTAACTCGGGGGTGGCTAGTGGTAAATATGTTTTGAGTCACTAAGCCTAAGGTTGGGTGAAAACGAGCACTCCTCTCAGCAATTGCATCACACCTGGTAGATATGATAAGTGTTTTATACTTTGTATTTCGAACTGGATATCATGAATGCATGCTTTTGTTTATATGCCCATAATGATTTCTATGTAGACTGATTGCCTGGTGTTTTAAACTGGAAAATAATGGATGCATGTGTATGCTTATATGTCATCATTGGTTTATGTACAAATGGTTAAGTTTGGGGCCGGAAGGGTAGATCTCTAAGGTCTTGGAGTCATGAGAGTTTGAATCCCCGAGAAGTTGAATTTCGTGATTCAAGCTCAGAAGGGATAGTGAGCCCAATTATAGAAAGAGAGAGAATACCCCATCACTTGGTTTACAAACGGTCTGAATCCTTTCGGGAATACCCCAGATTTGTCGAGACCAATGGATCTAAAGAAGGAGCACAAGTGTTAACACCTTGACCCTTTCAGCCTTCGCATGTAGCAATGGGCTCCCGAACCGTAGATCCAAGGATCTGACGGAGCCCTATTGACCGTCGATCTTAGCCTTTGTATAGGCAAGAGAGAAGCATTTCACTGACTCACAACTCGAAGTGGTCAAGGGTAGGGATGCATGAACTCATGATTCGCAATATCACGGCGTGATCATGACCATTGGATGCAAGGCATGGGAGGACCATTGGATTAGAACCTTCGTGGGTATCGCCTATCGGGGGTTTAGAAATTGAGAGAGTTTCTTTTCAATTGTAGAAGTCGCGAAGTGCCGAGCACCGAGGTCTCATGCAAACACGTGACCTATCCATAAGTGGGGACCACGTGGTTGACAGGTTGTGTAACAACAAGCGCCTAGAGAAAGGCGGGAATGGGTGACAGGTGATGGACACATGTTGCCTGGGAAGGAGTAAACCTATTATTGAATTATCGTATCTCGGGAACTCACGAAGGAGGAGCATGAGGGCTCAACACTCCAACTCGTGAAGTCATTAAATGCAAGTAACGCTAGTATTTAACCTAGGAAGCGGGTAACCGGTGGTGGACACGTGTCACACTGAGAAAGATTCAACCCACTGTTGACTTATCGTGGCTCGGGGTTTCACAAGATGAAGAAGTTGCACCTTGATCGCTAAGGCCCCAAAACATCGAGAGCTGAGGTCTTGTGCGATAGATGGCAGTGATATGTCTCATGAGTAGAGTATAACGGGGTTGACAAGTGATGTGTGTGCATCATTTTGGCAGAGTCCACACAAAATTGACCTATCGCATCTCGGGGATTCGCAAAGGAGGAGCACAAGAGCTCAACACCTCGACTGGTGAGGTTGCAAATGGTGCTAGTGTTTGGCCTAGCCTACAGTTACATGTAGCGGGTGCCAGTGAGGAGGGATTCATACCCGTATAGCATCTCAGGTATCGGTGTTTGGAGAAAAAGAAGTCAAGAGTCTTGGTTCCTGACTCGTGAGTTGCAAAAGGCGCTTGCGCTAAGGCCAACTTGTGGTCGTTTGGAGGAGGATAAGAGAAAAAAGGGTTTGTGCTAGGCCCCATAGAAGTCTCGAGGATTATGTTCCTCGAAGGAAAAGACAAAAAATCTAATTTGTTGTAGTGGGTGTGTGACACATACCTATGAAATTTGCAACACCATCTATCTTGTCTTATAATATGAAACTGGGCCCCATCAGTACATAAGGAAATCACAAAATCAAGATTGCAAAAAGTTCAATGTCTAGGAAAATGTCAATAAACCCTAAAATTTCAACTTTGACTGAAATTCAAACTGAGAATTAAGTGCATTAGGTGCGCTAGGGCAAGGTAAGTTTCTATATACAAAACGGTTTCCTCAACTCAGCCCAATAAATGCTAAACGAGATTCACAAAGAAAGTTGTTGCTACGTTGCATCGAGCGTGCAAGGGGGTTTGAGGGGGGGGCTCTAGGCCCCCCCTTGGGGGTCACAGGGGGGTGATAGCCCCCCTTTGCGGCGGTTCGGGGGTAGTGCCCCCGAGAATTTTGTTTTTCCTTGGGAAACATGTTGCATTGTTTCCTCATTTTTTGTGTCACCTCTATTCTTGTGTCCATTGTTGGGAGGTTTTTCGACACTTGGGTTTTTGCCGATGGTTTTCTATTTCCAGTTAATGAATTAGGTTTGTTGACTAATCCAAGTCATTGGCTTAGATTTTTGGATTCCACTGGATCCTATATGTATACTGGATTGTAAACAATGTATCACTATGAATGAATATAGAATATGTTGGTTTTCCCGGTTTGGGTTTCCAGGGGAAAAATCTCTGTGTAATGTGTGTATTTTCCATTTTATATTTTTTATTCATTTACTGAAAATATGTTTGCAGTAAATATCATACAAGGTTAAAATCTACATTTGGTATCATATCTTTGTTGGATTTAGGGGGATGCCTTTGTGGTCAAAGGTTTGACTTGGGACTATGATAAGCCTTGTTACAGTGGGAGATCTTTGGTATTGATTTTTCAGGTGAAAAGAAATGGCGAGCAGTTCGAAAATGGAGATCAAGAAGTTTAATGTGAAAATTTTTGAGTTGTGGAAGCTCAATATGGAATATTTGTTGGTGGACATAGATCAGTGGATCAAGGTGGATCCAGGTACTGCATCTATAGGAACTTCAACAAATGACTGGAAAAAGTTGGATTGGAAGGCGAAGAGAAACATCTGACGTTGTCTCTCAAATTCATTATTACTGAATGTGTTAGAGGAAAATACAACAAAATATTTATGGGATAAGTTGGGGAAGTTGTATTAGTCTAAGTCCCTAGTAAATAAACATATCCTGAGAAAGAATCTGTATAACCTGAGGATGAGAGATGGACACTTGGTGGAAGAACATTTGAATGACTTCAATATTGTGGTAAGTCAATTAGTATTTGTTGAGATTGAAATTTCAGATGAAGATAAGTGTATCAGTTTATTTTTCTCTTTACCAAACTCGTGGGATACTCTGGGTGTGGCCATAGGTTGTAATACAACTACCTTGAAGTTTGATGACGTGGCCTCATCCTTGTTGTCGGAGGAGATGAGATGAAAGAACATGGAAGGACAGAGCACAGATGCATTATTTGCAAGAGGATGATGTTGGCATGTTTACAAGAAGAGTGTTCTTGTCATTGATGGCAAGAACAGTAGCGACAATGGCATGTTTACAGGAAAGAACAACAACAATCATGGCATGATTACAAGTAGAGTGCAATGATAGCAAATAGGAAAGAAACAATGATAGCATCGAGAATGACGAGACCATGAGGAATTGTTGTCTACAATCTCAGGAGGACTAGCACAAGGCATAGAGTTGGAGTTTCCAGATAGCCAGAGGTTATCATGAAGGTTGCAAGGAGCATGCGTGGGATTCCTTAGAATATATGAGTTTGCAGAAGGAATCAAAGCTTAGGAGGAATAGTGCATAGTTGCATGCAGAGTGCAAGTGTGCGTCAGGGCCGAGGTTAACTTCATTTCCAAATATCAGGAGAGATATTGTTTTCAAAAATGCAGATGAGTCCCAAAGCCATCAGGACTCGCAGAAGGATCAAAGGTCGAGGTCTTTGACACTTAGAAATTATTCCAAGTTGGGAGGAAGTGTAAGCTCAGAAGGAGGAGTGGCAGTGGTCGTTGGATCGAACACTGTGAAGACTCTCGACCGTTAGATCATAGTCCAAACAAGAGGAACGAGTGCACAAGAGGAAAATATCCCATCCATTGGATCTGAGTGCAAAGGACTAGAAATTGTTAGATCCAGTGGATTTGTGAGGAGGTTACCGTTCGGGGAATCTCACTTCAGAAGAATTGACAACTTGAAAGTTGAATTACCCAAAGCCCGAAATCCGAAATGAATGTGGAACATTGGATCTGGAGAAAATGCAATGACCATCGGATTGAATTAGTGGAAGGACAGGATAAGAAAGGGCTGAGATCTGAGATCATGATCACCCAAATATCCGTCATTCGTTAGATCGAATTTATTGAAGGATAAGTTAAGCGGGGCTAAAGAGTTGAGAATTTGATTATCCGAATACCCGTCAGTCGTTGGATTAAACGCAAATTCTTGTTAGCCGTCAGATCATTTTCGAGTGGAAGGATAGGATAAGTGAGGTATGTGAATTTTATTCAGCCATTGGATCATTCTAAGTGGAAGGATAGCATAAGCTAGAAGAGTTTCATCGTATATAGATCAGGTTGTTGATATAAGATCCTGATCCAATGTACGTCATTTGTTTTGGGTATAAATATGTGAGGAGGTTCCTCTCCAGAAAAATCTCACTTCAAGAATTTAGTTTGAGATTTGAAATTCCCGAAGTCCAAAGACCTGAAGAGACGAAATGAATCCTCAACCGTTGGATCATCCGAAGTAAATATCAGTTGTTAGATCATCCAAAGAATATATCAAGCATCAGATTGTCAGAAGTGAATCTAGGATGTCTGATCCAGAGCGTCATTTTGAGATTTGAAATCTCCAAAGTCTGGAGACCCAGAGAGCCGAAATGAATCCTCAACGATAGGATCATCCGAGGTAAAATTCAGCCATCATATCACTCTAAAATGGAAGGACGAGATAAGATAGAGGAAGGGAACACTAATCTCAGCAGCCGATAATCGGGCACTCGGATCTATGGTCGACAGGGCATATCGGACCCCCCTGAGCTTTCTGCCTTTAACCGTAGGGGGGGGCAGTCCGAGTTGGTGGTATTTTCAATGTGGGACCCTCATACATGTCACCTTCTTGTTAACTAGGACCCCCCTCACTCATTACCACTTACCACCTAACACCCCCTCCGAGTAAACCACCAAACCATTCAAACATACCACCTCCGCGTTTCGATGTCACACTCCACTACCGTGCTCTACCTTCACACTCCACTACACCGCTACACGTCTCACCCACATCAGCAGACCACCTCAGCAAGGACAAGAGTCGCCTGATTTGAAAGATCACTTCAGGTGTATTCTCAACCATTGATCATAGTACAATGGAAGGATAGTGTCAGTTTGAAAATTTGAAATACTAAAGTTCTGAAGGGCAAAGTTCCAACAGCCCACCATCTCAATGTTTGATTAAGTCCTAGTCGTCGGATTGAATAATGAAAGGATGAGTGTAAAGATCAAATATGAACCGTCCGTTCAGGAGCACCTTCAATATCGTGAGATCGACGACCCCGTCGCATTGCGGGGCCAGAACTTGCTCGGGTCTTAATTTTTCATGAGCAGACCGCAATCGAAACCACGATTTTGGAGAAAGGATGCATGGAGGCTCGTAGTGAATTGTGGGGCGAAAAGCAGGTTTCCCTCAAACCTCCTATGGATGCGCCCGCAATCGTGTGGTCGCGTGAAGTTCATAGCCCAAGGTCATATCATGAAAAGGATCTAGCGCTCACTAAACTGAGATCAGGAAGCGCCTTTTGAATAGGCGTTTGGTCATTGTCGATGGTCATGTGAAGGAAGGGGCTTAGAAGCCAAAGAAGCCAAAATTACTCTATGTAACTAACGGAACGGAGTGATTGTATCTGCCAGAGAATTCAAGGAGCTTCAGGGTGATTGCCAGAGGAGCTAAAGAGTCTCGAGGTAACTTCCAGTGGAATGAAGACTCATCATAGAGACAATTGACAGATGGAAAAGCGTCAAAGACTGTAACTACCAGAGAAGACAAAGAATCTTTGGATAACGGCCACTGATGAAGAACAAACTCAGGATAATCGCTAGAGAGGATGAAGAGTTGAGTGTATGATCTGGAAGACGAATTGGCATGATAAATATACACAGAATAGAGAAGAGATGGTTTCTTCAGTTGAGAGTTATTCATTTGGGTAGAATCATGTTGTGTGCAATAGCTGAAACACACAAAAGAGGCATAGCGCATAGAATGGAAATAATACATAGAGCATAAAGCGTAGAAGAAAGACATAGAACATAAATGCATATCTGAGAGAGGAAGAGAAAGTCGAGGTGCACCTGTAGAGATAGAACAGAAGATCAGAAATCTCAATAAGATGAGAGCAAGAAGACACTAATGCAGGCAGAGTAGAGAAGTATAGTAGAACAGTGATGAGACTGGTAAGCCCTTTGAAAAACAATATATCACTGTAATAAGGTTCAATAACAAAGTTTTTATAATCAGGGTGGTATGGTGGTGCTAGGGAGGAATGTTGTCCTCATAGTTTCAAGTGGGTGCTTGAACACAGGGAGTTGTAGCTTCCATCTGGTTGCAGCCAGAAAAACCGGGGTGGTAGGGTGGTGTAATGGAAAAATATTGTACTCTCTTATATAGGTTGGTGCCTGTGTAACTGGAATTTGATGCTTCCATCCAGTTGGTGCTGGAACACTCAGGGAGTTGGTGCTTCCTTCTTGTGGGTGCTAGAGAATCTAGAGAGTTGGTGCTCTCAGCAAGTTGCAGCTTGTACATGTTGGTGCCTGTGTGTCTAGAAGTTGGTGCTTCCATCCAGTTGGTGCTGGAACACAAAGGGAGTTGGTGCTCTCAGTGAGTTGCTACTTGTAAATCAGAGGTGGTAGCCTCAAAAGGAGTTGGTTCTCATAAGAATGATAATGTACAGAAAATAAAGATTACTTATCATATCAAGAAGAAGAGGTTTTTCCCTTTATGGGTTTCCTCGGGAAATATTTGTCTCTGTATATTTCATGTGTGTGATTGATGTTGAATATTCTATTGCTTACTTCCCTGCATTATTGTGATCATCATTGAGTGTTCTATAAAGAGTTTAAAATGGGCATAATTGTGTAAGCATTGTAACAAATAATTCACCCCCCCTCTCAGTTGTCCAACAATTGGTATCAGAGTCGGTTCCTTTTATTTAAAAGTAGATTAGTAATCTTAAACATCACAATTCGTGAAGGAAATTCAACCAATAAGGCCCCCCTGTTCAATGGAACAAATTTTGGCTTCTAGAAAGATAGGATGAGAACCTACATAATGGCTTTAGGTTCAGATGTCTGGGATGTGGTAGAGATTGGTTATGTAAATCCAGTTGTACTAGATAATAAGGATAACAAGCTAGAATTTAACTTCAGAGTTAAGGCTATGAATGTTGTTATGAGTGGGCTTGCAGAAGAAGAATTTGTAAAAGTTATGCACTTAGAATCTGCCAAAGCAATGTGGGACAAATTCATTAGCAGTTATGAAGGTAATGAGAAGGTAAAGGATGCCAAGCTTCAATCCTACAAATTACAGTTTGAACAACTAAAGATGAATGAGGATGAAACAATTAATAATTTTTTCTTAAGAGTTGAGGAGCTTGTGAATGCCATGAAGGGTCTTGGTGAGAAGATTGAAGACGTATTTTTAGTTCAGAAGATTTTAAGATCTCTATTGTTGAGTCTCTATGTTGACACTTATAATGCCCTCTATTACCCCCTATCTGAACCTATTTTACTTATGTTATGAGTATAAACTTGACTATTGCCTCCATAAATACAATTAATGACCTTGTTCATGTGCATAGAGAGGTAACGTATGATTAATGCATATTTTGTTTAATTTTCTTGAGTTAATTCGATTAAAATGTTTGATTTTGTATGATCCTAATAGTTTGACTCTTAAACAACATTGAATATGGTACTGCATGGGTGTCTAATATGGTACCAACACTTGTTCTGTGCTAATCCAGTACTCATGGCTATGACTGTGCTAATCCGGTACTAAAACCCTATCTACAGGATTTTGGTACTCGATTTTCACCTCGATTTATGGGCCAATATTGATAAATATAAACATTTGGGTACATGGGTTTTTTCCAGAGAGGTTTTTTCATGCAGACACGTGTGTCAAAATGCATCCATCTTGCACATGTGGACCTCCATCTCAAGGGGAACGATTCAGCCTAAAATCGTCAAATATTTCTAAACTTCCATATTGCGCCTTGATTTCCGTGCATATGGAAGAATATTGTACAAAACCATCCAACATATTTTTAGAAAATATATCCAGCTACAAAACCCATAAATCGTTTCTCAAAATTCACAACACACAGAGAGATATCAAAGTATCTTTAACCCAAATCTGTAATATCTGGTGAAAAACCCAGATTTTGTGCATAAACAGTTTGAACGAATTCTGAGTTGGGGGATTTGTTTTGATCCATCCAAATTGAATTTCCTTGTACAAATATAAAGTAAGGAGTATTGGGAGACGAGGAATTATTATGATGTAAGATTGGTTCTTGAAGGAAGAGGAATTGTTATGTTGTAGGGTTGATTCTTGAACACTGTGGATTGTACCTCTGTTTCTCTCAAGTAATGATATAAATTGCAGTTCATGGAATTGATGCATGTTATTAGACCTTTGTTCTATAATTTTATTTTAGAGGTACCTGGTTGGTTCGGCAAGGACCCACCGTCCCAACTAAGGTAAACCTCCCTGTATATGCTTTTTGTGATTGTGTGAGCATTTAACAGTTGTCTGTTGTAAACGATTTCAAATGCATTTTAAGTTCAGTACAGAGTTGTTTGATTTTGAATTAGTTTGAGTAATTAGACATTGAACATAGTAGATAAGTTCCATTTTCATTTATGCAGATTGATATTTAGTTAACAAGAGTTGGATAGATGTGTGTGATTGTTAAATATGCAATTGTTATTGTTTTGAATTTATGATTGTGTTGTTCTTAGTAGGTACAAGAATCATAAGACTTCATCTCTCACCTTCATGCTTCATGTAATGAAGTCTTTCAAGCATATTGACTGCCTCCTATATTGAAGAAGATTTGATTGGCATTTATAGGGTTATGATTGATTTCTTTCGAAGAGTGGATAAAGTGGATTGTTGATTGTTGTTTCAAATGCTACAGAGAACAAGATCTTAAGTTCAACTCTTCATTTCATGAGCCTCTAATGAACAGATTTGTCACCTAAGAAAGAACCTTTCAATTCACTGTTTTCTTAAGAAGTTTTGTTATCAATTTTCTCTTCTAAGTTTGGAGTGGTATTGTTGAAGTGTGCCCAGTTTTTATTGCTAGTTGTTGTTAAGAGTAGCAGCTACAGATAATTAAGTCAAATTCCATATTTCCACTTCATGAGCTTGTAAATGGACAAGGCATTATCTGAGCAAAATCTTTTGAGTACATGATTGCAAGTTTTGCGTTTTAATTTATGAATTGTGTGAAGAGTGTTATCTTTAAAAACAAAGTGTTTTGTTATTGTTGGTTTTCTTATCTAAGCTATACTAAACAGACATAGGAACCTATCTGTTATTGGCACATATAGTGCATCAACTCTACTGATTACGAATCTTGATTGATAATTTATGTTTGGTAATATATTATGCAAATAATTGCACCAACATCTACCTAATAGATTTAATCCAAAAGTTTCTGCGATAGAAGAACTGAATGATCTTAAGACCTTTTCTATTGATCAACTTCTAGGAACTCTAACTACTTATGAAATGAGGATTAGTAAGGATAAACCCATCTCTAGATAAGCATCATTTAAAGAAGATAAGAATGAGGATTCTAAGCTTGATGAAATTGAAGAAAAATTTGTGAGAAGACTAAAGAAAGGATAAGGCAATTACCAAGGAAAGTTTCCCTTCAAATGTTTTAACTATGGAAAAATAGGTCACTTTGCATCTAAGTGTCCACACAAGAAGAAGGACTAGAACTCTAAAGGTGAAGATAAGTACAAATCCAAGAGATTTGGTAAAAAGAAAAGTTTATGTGTAAACAATGATGACTCTTCAAGAGACACAGATAGTGACTCTTCTTGTGAAGATAAGGTAAACGAATTCATGCTTATGGAAAAAGAGGATTATGATAATAAAATCACACAAAGTGATGTTAATGATGAAGAAGTTGTGGTTGACTTGGAAAGAGAGTTGATCATTGCTTTGGAAGAGATTGATAAACTCAGACTTAAGAAGTGAAAGCAAAACCAATTGTTGATACAATTCGAGAAAGACAGTAAAAAACCTGATGAAGACTTTGTCTTGCTAAAAGTGGAATTAGAAGAAGCAAAGAAAATAGAGGACATTCTGAAACAAAAGTTATCAGAGAAGAAGGCAAGATGTGAATCCTTGGAAGAAGAGGTATTAAAAACCAGAAAAGAGATGGAGAATTTTAAAGCATTGTATCTCCAAAATCTTCCAAGCATTAAAGCCTCAGTAGAACTAAACGACATTGTGAGCAAAAAGAGATCTCCTTTGTTGAAGACTAGTTTAGGCTATGTAAGTAGTTCAAGCAACAAACAACCAGAAAGTAAAGAGCTAGTAAAGATGATCAAGTTCCAAGTCAGTAGACAATCAGACCATGTGAGTAATCTATCACCAGAAGCTAATAAAGACAAGATAATCCCTGATAAAAAACAAATATATCAGAAGGAGCAACAAATGCCAAGAAGAAGGCCATCCTTCAGGTACCAAAATCTCTTCCATGGTTACTATTTTTACTGCTCTAATTTTGGTCATAAGATTGCAAATTGTCAAATTAAGTTTAGAGACATGCAACTGAGGAAATCAAGAAATAAGCAATCTTTGCAACAAAAAACTAAACAACCAATGAGTAGACAAATTTGCACCAATCACTTTGACGTATTGAACCATGAACTCAAATGATATAACTGTCATAACTTCGGCCACAAAGCTGCAAACTGCCATCTGAAGAATTACAAAACAGATCCAAGGATAAAACCCTTAGCCAAAAATGCCAGCACATGGAAAAATAAAGATAGTGAAAAATGTGGTCTAGTACTTTCAGCTCAAAAACAAAAAGACCCCTGGTATATAGAGAGTGGATGTTCCAAGCACATGACTGAAGACAAGGATAAGTTTCTATCTATACGTAAAGGCAAAACATGAAATGTGACCTTTGGAAATTATGAACCAAGTAAAATCAAGGGTAAAGGGATGGTGATTTTGAGTAATGGTAAAGGAAAATCCCAGGATGTTCTACTTGTAGATGGGCAGAAACAGAATTTGCTCAGTTTAAGTCAAATATGTGACAGAGAATGTGAAGTGTTGTTCACTTCCAAAGATTGTAAGATAAATTCTGTAAACTTAGGACAAGTGGTGGATAAAGGCATAAGGACAGATAATGATGTTGATATCGAATCCTCCCCTACAAGAAAAGAAGAAGACGTAGATACAATAAAAGAATGTTATGTTAGCATTTATCCCATGGAAGAAATAGAAGAAGAATCATGTCATAAGATGGAAGTAGAATTTGTGAATATTAGAAAGAAGGTTGAGAAGTCAAACACCCAAATCAATTTCTTGAACAGTTCCATGATCCTGGATGAGATCTTGGATAGTCAGAGATCACCAAATGACAAATCCGGTCTTGGATACAACAAGGAAGAAATCAGTACTCCTAAGAAACCTAATGCAAGTCCTTCATTTTTAAAGGGTGAAGACAAGTCTGACACAGGTCCTTCATTTGTAAAAAGGGAAAGCAAGTATGACTCAAGTTCTTCATGTTCAAAGAATGAAAACAATACTACAATATTTAGAAGATCAAATCAAGAAAGACACCCAGAAGCTACTCATACACCTCAAAGTAAGTTTAGAAGAGAGACACCTTCATGGATGAATCAAAGGAGGTATGAGAGTGTTTTTAACGGTTATTGTTTTTCCTTGTGATGAATATGGTCATAAAGCCTTGGATTGTAGGCATCATAGAAGA
Organism: Picea engelmannii; assembly: GCA_009831015.1. Classification (NCBI taxonomy): domain Eukaryota; kingdom Viridiplantae; phylum Streptophyta; class Pinopsida; order Pinales; family Pinaceae; genus Picea; species Picea engelmannii. The sequence goes on from ML805340.1 coordinate 121,558, forward strand.
AAAAGGAAGTTGTTGTAATAGAATATCAGAGAACAAATTTCAAGAACCGGGACACTCACAGATGTGGATAGAAAAGACTAAACAAGTGAACATGAGTGAAGTTAATTGTTGAAAAAAGAATTGCAGTCATGTGACAAGCATAGTATACACTTTCTCGGACGACTTTAGAGAAATGTATAGTAAGGAAGAATCTTGGATAAAGATGGATACATCTGGTTAGAGATTGATGAGAATCAATGGGCAGATCCAAGGGTTGTTTGAAAAATATGAGCTACAATTATGCAGTGTTCCAGTAGGACAGTGACATCCACAGCAGCAGCATTCTGATGTACAAAAATGATATACATGACATCCTGTAGAGATAACAAGGGGAAAGACCTTGTCATAAAGAGATAACCTTTTACCAAAGAGGGAGAGAAGTCAGAAGCAGAGAGAGAAGAGTGACAAGGGGAGTCATTCAGTTATGACAAGAAAAGGTTGATGAAGGAGTCCCAGTAAGAGAGGTGAGCAATATTGAGTCTACTATAGAGGACACAGCTAAAGTTGAAGATGAACAGGTCCAAGAATCCAGTATTTCATTCCAAGACCAAGTACATCCCCATAAAATACCATTTTCTAAGAGAGCAAGTCACCAATAAGATTGTTCAGGTTCATTACATTCCGACCACAGAACAAATTGCAGACATCTTTAATAAAACCCTAGCCAAGACACCATTTGAATATCTTTGTCGGAAGTTTGGTGTCATCCCTTCTCTCACCTAAGAGCGTCCATCCTGTCAGGGGGGGTATGTGTTGGTTGAATATCAGATACCTATGAAAAGTACTGCAATAGCTCAGGGGGGGCATGTTTTCTTTGACATTGATGTCAAAGGGGGAGAAAATGTGTGGTCTGGATGCTACAGTTGGAGGTCTAAGTAGAACAGTGCAGTCTTTCAAGGTTTCCATCAATACCAAAGGGGGGTATTGTTGGCATGTTTACAAGTAGAGTGTGCTTGTCATTAATGGCAAGAACAACAATGACGATGCAATGTTTATAGGCAAGAACAACAACAACGATGGCATGATTACAGGTAGAGTGTGCAATGGAAACAAACAGGAAAGCAACAATGATAGCATAGGGAATGACGATACCATGAGGAATTGTTGTCTACAAGCTTAGGAGGAATAGAAAAGGGCACAGAGTTGGAGTTTCCAGATAGCCAGAGGTTATCATGAAGGCCGCAAGGAGAATGTGCAGGATTCCTTAGAATTTGTGAGTTTGAAGAAGAAATCAAAGCTTGGGAGGAATAACGCAAAGTTGCATGCAGAACGCAAGTGTGCACCAGGGCCGATTGATAGTGTGCTTAGGAGAGATAGTGTTTTCATAAATGAAGACGAGTCCCAAAGTCACCAGGACTCACAGAAGGATCAAAGTTCAAGGCCTTTGACACTTAGAAATTCTTCCAAGTCGGGAGGAAGTGCAAGCTCAGGAGGAGGAGCGAAAGTGGTCGTTGGTTCGAACACGTGAAGATTGTGGACCATTAGATCAGAGTCCAGACAGGAGGAACGCGTGTGAAAGAGAGGAATGGATCCCATCCATTAGATATGAGCGCAAAGGACTAGCAATTGTTAGATCCAGTGGATTTTCGAGGAGGTTACCGTTCGGGGAATCTCACTTCGAAAGAATTGGCAACTTGAAAGTTGAATTACCCGAAGCCCGAAATCCGAAATGAATGTGGACCATCGGATTTGGAGAAAATGCGTTGACCGTCAGATTGAATTAGTGGAAGGACATGATAAGAAAGGGTTGAGATCTAATATCATGATCACCCGAATATCCATCAGTCATTGGATTGAATTTATTGAAGGATAAGTTAAACGAGGCTAAAGAGTTGAGAATTTGATTATCTGAATACATGTCAGTCGTCAGATTTAACGCGAATTCCTGTTAGCCGTCGGATCATTTTCGAGTGGAAGGATAGGATAAGAGAGGTATGTGAATTTTTGTCAATCGTTGGATCATTATAAGTGGAAGTACAATATAATCTAGAAGAGTTTCATCATAGACAGATTAGGTCATTGATCTAAGATCCTGATCCAACGAACGTCATTTGTTTTGGGTATAAATATGTCAGGAGGTTACTCTCCGGAAAATTCTCACTTCAAGAATTCAGTTTGAGATTTGAAATTCCCGAAGTCTGGAGACCCAAAGAGGGGAAATGAATCCTCGATCATCGGATCGTCTGAAATAAACCTCAATCGTCAGATAGTCTGAAGAATATCTCAAGCGTCAGATCGTTAGAAGTGAATCTGGGTCGTCTGATCCAGAGCGTCAATTTGAAATTTGAAATCTTCGAAGTCTGGAGACTCAGAGAGCCGAAATGAATCCTTGACCGTAGGATCATATGAAGTAAACTTCATCCATCATATCACTCTAAAGTGGAAGGACAGGATAAGATAGAAGAAGGGTGCGC
>ML805340.1:124042-152807 GCA_009831015.1 Picea engelmannii
GGGGGGGGGGGTCTGAGTTGGTGGTATTTTCCATGTGGGACCCTCATATGTGTCACCTTCCTGTTAACTCAGACCCCCCTCAATCATTACCACTTACCACCTAACACCCCCTCCAAGTAAACCACCAAACCATTCATACATACCACCTCTATGTTTCGACGTCACACTCCACTACCCACTACACATCACACTCCACTACCACGCTCTGCCTTCACACTCCACTACATCACTACACGTCTCACCCACATCAATAGACCACGTCATCAAGGACACGATTCATCTAATCTAAAAGATCTCTTCGGGTGTATTCTTAACCATTGATCATAGTACAGTGGAAGGATAGTGTAAGTTTGAAAAGTTGAAATCTCGAAGTTCCGAAGGGAGAAGTTCTGACAACCGTCCATCTCAATGTTTGATTAAGTCCTAGCCATCGGATTAAACAATGAAAGGATGAGTGTAAAGATCAAATCTGAACCGTCTGTTCAGGAGCACCATCAAGATCATGATATCGACGACTCCATATTATTATGGGGCCAGAACTTGCTCAGGTCTTAATTTTTCATGAGTGGACCGCAATCGAAACCATGGTTTTGGAGAAAGGATGCATGGAGGCTTGTAGTGAATTGAGGGGTGAAAAGTGGGTTGCCCTCAAACCACCTATGGACGTGTCTACAATCGTGTGGTCACATGAAGTTCATAGCCCGAGTTCATATCGTGAAAAGGAGCTAGTGCTCACTAAACTGAGATCGGGAAGCGTCGTTTTAATAGGCATTTGGTCACTGTCGATGGTCACCTGAAGGAAGGGGATTAGAAGACAAAGAATCCAAAATGACTCTCTGTAACTGATGGAACGAAGTGATTGTATCTGCTAGAGAATTCAAATAGCTTCAGGGTGATTGCCAAAGCAGTTGAAGAGTCTCAAGGTAACTTTTAGTGGAATGAAGACTTGTCATAGAGACAATTAACAGATGGAAAAGCATCGAAAACTGTAACTGCCAAAGAAGCCAAAGAATCTCTTGATAAAGACCACTAATGAAGAACAGACTCAACATAATCGCCAGAGAGGATGAAGAGTTGAGTGTATGATCTGGCAGAGGACTTGGCATGATAAATATACATAGAAAAGTGAAGAGATTTTCTTCGGTTTAGAGTTATTCATGCGAGTAGAAGCATGTTGTGTGCAACATCTGAAACGCACAGAAGAGGCATAGCGCATAGAATGGAAATAATACACAGAGAATAAAGCGCAGAAGATGCGAGCAGAAAGACACTTATGCAGGCAGAGCAAAGCAGTATAGTAGAACAGTGATGAGACTGATAATCCATTTGAAAAACACTGTATCATTGTAATAAGGTTCAGTAACGAATTTTTTATAATCAGGGTGGTATAGTGGTTCTAGGGAGGATTGTCATCCTCAAAGTTTCAAGTCTGTGCTTGAACACAGGGAGTTATATCTTCCTTCTGGTTGCATCTAGAAAAATCGGGGTGGTAGGGTGGTGCAAGGGAGAACTATTGTTCTCTGTTATATAGGTTGGTGCCTGTGTAACTGGAAGTTTATGCTTCCATCCAGTTGGTGTTGGAACACTCAGGGAGTTGGTGCTTCCTTCTAGTGGTTGCTAGAGAATCCAAAGAGTCGGTGCTCTCAGCAAGTTACAGCTTGTACAGGTTGGTGCCTATGTGTCTGGAAGTTGGTGCTTCCATCCAGTTGGTGTTGGAACAGAAAGGGAGTTGGTGCTCTCAGCGAGTTCCTTCTTGTAAATCAGAGGTGGTAGCCTCAAAAGGAGTTGGAGCTCATAAGAATGATAATGTACATAAAATAAAGATTACTTATCATATCAAGAAGAAGAGGTTTTTCCCTTTATGGGTTTCCTCAGGAAATATCTGTCTCTGTATATTTCATGTGTGCTATTGATGTTGAATATTCTATTGCTTACTTCCCTGCATTATTGTGATCATCATTGAGTGTTATGTAAAGAGTTTAAAATGGGCATAATTGTTTAAGCACAGTAACAACTGATTCACCCCCCCCTCTCAGTTGTCCAACAGACTCTCCCAAGAAAGAAATAGATCTAAGTTCTCAAGTGGGAGATCTAAGTCTAAGGGTAGATCTAAATCTCCTAGAAATTTTGTAAAGATATGTTGGAGATTTGGAAAAGAAGGACACTACAAGAAACATTGTATATCCAAAGTTGATAAAAAGAAGGGATCTGAAGAATCTCCTTCTACACAAAAAATGACCTCCAAGGAAGAAGGAGGGGATGTGTACTTGTCTTCTTCAAGCACACATTCAGATCATGAGTCATGGTTGGTTGACTCAGGTGCATCCTTTCATATGACTCCCGACAGGGAGTGGTTCTGTGAATATGAAAGGTATGATAGAGGTAATGTTTTCCTAGGTGATGGCTCAAAAAATAGAATCATAGGTCGAGGAAAAATCAAGTTGAGGCTCATAGATGGAAGGATTAGAACACTACCTGGTGTTTTTCACATCCCAAGATTGACCAAAAATTTGATTTTTGTAAGAAAAATGGACGATGAAGGGGTAAATGATATAGGGAGTTCGGTGGCTTCTCTGCAATCGGCATCTGCTTCTGCCACTGGACCTCCTGTTGTTCATTACTTCCATCTCCTGCTTCCTTAGCCTTATATGGATATAAGTCTGAGACATTGAATGTTGGAGATATTCCGATCCCATCCGGCAACTCAATTTCATAAGCATTTTCTCCCAACTTCCTCAAGACCTTACATGGCCCAATTTTCTTCATCTTTAGTTTATTATATGTTCCCCTTGGGAACCTTTCTTTCCTCAAATGTGCCAGAACTAACTCACCAACTTCGAACCGAAGTTGTCTCTTCCACTGATCGTCTCTACGCTTATATTCTTGATTTGATTTCAGCAATCGCTCCTTCACCCTGCCGTGAAGTTCTTTCATCACCTCTGCGAATTCTTCAGCGCTTGCGCTCTTAGTTATTATCTGTTCTGAATCCCTCAGTTCAGAAACTCCTCTTGGTTGTCTGCCGTATATAATCTCAAATGGACTTTTGCCTGTGCTTCTGTTCACTGAGTCATTGTACGCAAACTCTGTCTGTGGCAACACATTGTCCCAACTGTTGTGGTGCTCTGTCACCAAGCTTCATAACAAGTCTCCCATACTTCTATTTACCACCTTTGTTTGCCCATCCGTCTGAGGATGATAGGCAGAACTAAACATCAATTTAGTTCCCATCTTCTTCCAGAGTGTCCTCCAGAAATGTCCAATGAATTTCGTATCCCTGTCCGATACTATACTTCTGGGTAACCCGTGAAGTCGAATGACCTCCTTGAAGAACAAATTTGCGATGTGAGTCGCATCGCCGGTCTTCTGGAACGGGATAAAATGTGCCATTTTGGAAAACCTGTCAACCACCACAAAGATCGAATCATGTCCTCTTTGTGTCCTAGGCAATCCCAATACGAAATCCATGCTGATTTCATCCCATGGCCTCTCGGGTATGGGTAATGGTTGATAGAATCCCGCATTCTTCTTCATGCCCTTTGAATGCTGGCAAATTCTACATCTGTCGACAAACTTCTTGACTTCCGACCGCATCCCTGGCCAAAAGTATGCTTTTCTTAGCTTTGCAAATGTCTTGTCGTGGCCAAAATGCCCTGCCAATCCACCACTGTGCTTCTCTTTTAGCAGATTCTCCCTCATGGAGCAATTCAGAATACACAGCTGATTTCCTTTGAACAACAATCCATTTTGGATCATGTAATCTATCCATGGGCTTTTGTCTCTGAGAACTAGATTCTCAGCTGCCTCATATGCCTCTGCAAAATCTGCATCTCCTGTGTACATGTCCCTAAGATTTTCAAAACCCAATGTTTTGACTCAGAACTCCTGCAGCAACAAACACTTCCTGCTCAAAGCATCAGCCACTTTGTTAGCAGTACCTGAAATGTGTTTAATTACAAATGTAAAATTCTGCATATACTCTACCCATTTAGCATGTTTCTGATTCAACTTCTCCTGTTGAGTCACAAACTGCAATGCATGATTATCACTATACAAAACAAATTCTTTTGGAATCAAGTAATGTCTCCACTTCTTCAACGACTGTATGATAGCATAAAATTCTTTGTCATACGTGGAGTACTTTACTTTTGCCTCATCCAGCTTCTCGCTGAAATACGCAATTGGTTTGTCCTCCTGGCTCAAGACCGCTCCTATTGCAAAGCCACTTGCATCACATTTCACCTGGAACACTTTCGTAAAATTCGGCAACACCAAAATCGGTTGTTCTGTGATCTTTTGTTTCAACAGGTTGAAAATCTTCTCTGCCTCTTCAGTCCAATGAAAAGATTTATGTCTTTTCTTGACGGTATCCATCATCGTTGCGCTAATTCCACTGAAATTCCTGATGAATTTTCGGTAGAAACTAGCTAGTCCATGAAAACTTCACCTTGAAAATATTTCTCGGTGATGGCCAATTTTTAATTACTTCCAATTTACTTGGATCCATCTTTAATTCATTCACCGATATGACAAATCCCAAGTAAATGAGCTCTGTCTTCATAAATGAAGATTTCCTCATGTTGATCAACAGCTTCTCTTGCTGTAGCTTCTTTATTACTGCAGCTAAATGCTTCAGATGTTCTGCCTTTGTTTTACTGAAAATCAATATGTCATCCAGATACACGATGACAAATTTCCCGATGAATTCCTTCAGCACTTCATTCATCAACCTCATGAAGGTACTCAGTGCATTCGTCAAGCCAAACGGCATGACTAGCCATTCATACAACCCTTCGTTGGTTTTGAAGGTTGTATTCCATTCATCGCCTTCCCTCATGCGAATCTGATGGTATCCGCTTTTCAAATCAACCTTTGAAAAAAATTTGGCTCCACTTAAATAGTCCATCAAGTCATCCATCTGTGGCAATGGAAACATGTACCTGATGGTTATCTTGTTAATGGCTCTGGAATCGGTGCACATTCTCCAACCTCCATCTTTCTTTGGACTCAATACCGTTGGGACGGCACACGGGCATAAACTTTCCCTGATCAGTCCTTTATCCAACAGTTCCTGCACTTGCCTTTTGACTTCTTCATTCTCCTGCGGCGTCAACCTGTACGCAGCTTTGTTTGGCAAATTGGCTCCTGGTATGAGGTCTATATGATGACTCACACTCCTCATCGGCGACAACGAATGAGGTAATTCGTCTACCACAATGTCAGCGAACTCTTCCAACAGTTCCTGAATTTCTTCTGGCAAATCGTCCACCCTTGTGCTGGTCAAAACGATTTTTGGTTTCCTGACCACAAAGAATTGTGGATCTTCCTTCTTCTTTACTTCCGCCAGAAGTTCCTTCCCACTCATGAGAAGTACAGTATTTCTCGATTTTGGTTTTACTTCTTTATCTTTAATTGGAAGTAGCATATGTGTTCTTCCATTCTTCTCCAAAGTATACGTATTCATCTTCCCATCATGAATTACGTTCCTGTCATATTGCCATGGTCTGCCTAGCAATAAATGACATACATCCATAGGAATAACATCACAAAGTATTTTATCATTGTACCCTCCTATCTTGATGTCAACTAAGCACTGTTTGGTGACACTTACCTGATGCCCCTTCTATAGCCATGAAACTTTGTATGGACTCAGGTGATCAGTTGTCTCCAACTCCAGCTTTTCTACCATCTCAGTTGAAACGAGATTATCTATGCTACCGCTATCCACGATAACCTTGCATTTCCTGTCTTTGGTCTTGCATGTGGTTCTGAAAAGTCTGTTTCTTTGAGCCGTGTCCTCCACCTCCTTCTCGGGTGTTAAGAGAACCTTACACATCATCAATGACCTTTCGTATTCTGCGTCTTCTGCTTCAGCATCTCGCCTCTGTGCCTCGGTGATGTGAGCTTCTCCTCCATCCTTCTTCCTATCTGGACAGTCAACTGCCTTGTGTCCATTCTTTCCACATATGAAGCATGTGATGACTCCACCTCTGCCTCTTCCTCTACCTCTGGTACGAGGAAATGTGTTATTATCAGCGTATCCTCCGCCCCGTTTCGTATACTTCCTTCACTGATCAGCGTGATGTCCTCGCTGGGAACTTCCACCTCTTTCTGTTCTAGTCTGAGGCTTTTTCCAGTCGTCCTTGGATTTCTGGAACCTATCTTGGGAAACTGACTTACCTTTTGGCTGGCTCCTACCTCGACCTCGCTGTCCTGGCTTACGGCTCAGCTTCTCTTCGGCTTTCAACGCCATTTGATACGCATCCTCCACTGTTCTGATGGTTTTCATACTCATCTCGTCCTGGATATCGTATCTCAAGCCATTCATATACCTGGCAACTTTTTCATCATCGCTCTCCCGATGACCTGCTCTGATATTTAGCTTGTAGAATTCCTCAGTATACTCCTTCACTGTCATTAGCTTCTGTTTCAGGTTCTGCATTCTCCTGAACAGTGTGATTTGATAATCCCTTGGGATGAACTTTGCCTTCATCTTCGCAATCATTCGATCCCAGCTTTTAATCTTTTGCTTGCCTTTGGAACGTCTATCTACTTGAAGTTCATCCCACCATAATGCTGCGTGTCCCTTCAATTTTTTGACAGCATGCCTAACCTTCTTATCTTCTTTGATGTCTTCATAATCGAAGTAAGTGTCAAGAGCTCTAATCCAATCTAGAAGCTCTTCTGCATCCATATTCCCTTCATAAGTTGGAATGTCCATCTTTGTTTTCGAACTCATCTGGGCGATAGCTTTAATTAATCGCTCATTGGTTGCATCTTCGGCTGCAACTTATCCTTGTTGTTCGACTTCAACTTTGCCTTCGGAGTCACTCAAATCTCCAGCACTGGCTGTGCATCTCTGCGTTGCCTCCATATCCTCTAGTCTCGCTCGAAGATCACGTATTTGCCTTTCCATTTCTAGATTATGTACTTTTCTCCCTCTTCCTCTCTGGTTCCCCCTATCCTCTGGATCAGGTGATTGTCTTTCTCTCCTCGGCGGCATGGTGAGATCTTCTTTTCTTCTCTGCTACAGAAAGAAAAGAAATCTTCTCGCTCTGATACCACTCTCATGCAAACGCGCTACCCAGGGCACATCCGCTCCCTTAGGACCTTCTCTTCCTTCGGCCCGAAGAGCTGAAATGCTCTTCAAATCCCTTATCGGGACTTTCCAACACCCACAGGACTCTCCTTACGATCTCCCTTGTCTTATCGGAAAATCGGCCCTCACAAGATAGCGAGTCCTGAAAGCACAAAATCGGGTCTCACAAATCCCCGAATCCCGATGAATATTCACCCACAGTTTCCTTGCTCTTATCGGGAATTTCCCCTTCGGGAAATCGACACTTGCGCTGTCGTGATCCACTGTCCTCACGGATCCCCGACTCCTGATGGCTCACTCAACACTGACCTTCTCCCACCTTATTGGGACTTCTGCTCTATCGCAGCCTCGCACTATCGCGACTTCGCTATTTGCGACACCAAGTCCTCGAGCTTCCAACTCCCGATACCCGAGGTGCCGAAACGCCGATACTCTCCTATCGCGCTTTCGCAACCTCGCGTCCTCGTGACTTGAAACTCCCAAGATTTGGGCTTTCACCCTGCGAACTCCCGAGTTCGCGAGATCTCCAGATCTCTGCAACCTGTCTTCCACTTGCTCTTGTGGTCCCACACGCTACCCTGTGGTTATCGGGATATCGCTTCTCGCGATATCGCACTTCTTGACGCAATCCCTTGTAGCTCCAACTCACGAACCCCCGATATGTCGATGCCACTTGGCGTTAACTCCCTGCGAGGGTTGACCTTCCAACACCTGTCCTTTGCTCTGGTGCCAATGGCCCACACTTATGCGATGATCAAGAAATCGCGTATCGCGGTTTCCAGATGCACAAGTTTCCTTTCTTCGAAAACCCCGATTCCCTGATCCCCGACTCCTTGGGATCTCCTAACACATGTCCCTGCAGATGGATGGTTCTGATCCTGTCGGGAAATCACGGATCGCGATTCCTGTTGTAACGATCCCTTCCCTCCTAGAATCCCCGATGGGTTAAATCCCGACTCTTGTCCTGATGTCTGATGCGTGTCCTGCCGAGATCAACGGCTAGGATCCTTTCTCGGGATTTCGTGACTTACAAGGTCTCGATTCTCTTGACCTTCAAAACCCCGATGACTCTAATATCCCGATGACTCTTTCGGGACTCCTCCTCTGCCTCTGGGCTTAACCCCTGCGCAACTCCCCGAGATCTAACGGCTGACGGGATTTCGTGAATTTCCTCTGCGAATCCTGACCGTCGATTTCTTTCCTCCCTTCTTGAGGACTTATTAGCATGGAAATATTTTGTGCAGCCTTTCGCTAATTTCGAAGGCCTTGTTCCTCCTGAGCTTTCTCTAGCTTCCACAATCTCTTAGGAAAAGGAGATCTTTGTGCACGCACTTGCAACTCTTGCCTGAAACCTTTCACGGTGCAAGAACCCAGTGCTCTCCTTTGACGATATCACGAAGGTGCTATACCTCCTGAGATTTTCCACTCTGATTCTTTCAGAGGGACTTGCATGCACTCCTTGCGGAAAACATGCAACACTTCCTAAGTGTTGAATCATTCCGACTCTGCGCACTTCTGCAACAACAGTCTTCAATCTCCTTTGCTCAGATTTACAACTGAGGCTTCTTCCTTAGCCTGCTCACTCCTTACATGGCTTCAACAACCCACTCTCACTTCTGAGTGAATAAGAACAAGTGTTAAACTACCTGAGCCTCCATCAACGCACTCCTTGCGGATGGTTTCGACTGCACACCTTGCAGGAATCTCCTGGCTCAGATAGAGAAACAATTGGAACTCACTCTCTCTCCCTTTCAGACTTCAGTTTGAAACATGAAATCACATGCACAGCATATAAAAACAAATGCATGACACGAAAGCAAACATTCATGAGCACATAAACAATATAAACAGAGAAACAACACCAACCATGAGTTTGAATCAGAACTTTCTTCTATTAATTCAAATGCATGTACATGGGTGTTCTTCATACACTATTCTCTTCTTGCTCTTCTCTTCTCCTGAATGCTTCCACTATTATTATGTTACAATGGTACAATGAGGGTGTCTATATCTGTTTTCCCTCTCAGACTCTAAACTATCAAATCTAGACTTAAAAATCCTATCTATCAGCATTAACTAAATTAAATGTTGACTATCTACCAAAGGACGAGAGCTTAAAGGCTCAAGGTCCAATACAATATACAAATGCGCCTTCATAAATGGTTCATTAAAGACTTGCGCAACAATCCCAAAGTATTTCAAAAATTTGGATTGGTTTGTCCAGCGGATCTCCACTTGATGTGTTGGCTCGTTTGATGAGTCGGTGATGCTCCTGCATCAGGATCTAGTGAAGTTTTCAACTGGAAGAAATCCCATTGGTAGAAAATGGGTATTTAAAAAGAAGCTAAATGCAAAAGGCAAAGTGGAGAAATACAAAGCTCAATTAGTCGCAAAGGGTTATTCCTAGGTTGAGGGAATTGATTTTGGTGAGATTTTTTCTCATATCGCCAAGTTAACTTCTATAAGATTTTATTTATCTGTTCTTGCTGCATTTGATTTTGAAGTAGAACAGATGGATGTGAAAACAACATTCCTACATGGGGATCTGGAAGAAGAAATCTATATGTAGAAACCATAAGTCTTTGATGTGAAGGGAAATAAGGAGCTAGTATGCAAACTGAAAAAATGTCTGTATGGTTTAAAACAATCACCAAGGATGTGGTATCAAAAATTTGATACTTATATGCTGGGACTTGGTTTCATAAGAAGCAAAGAGGATCACTGTGTGTATTTTAAATTAATTGGTGATCATTTGATTTATTTTTTCTTATATGTGGATGACATGTTATTGATAGGAAACAACAAGGATATTATCCAGGATGTGAAAACTCAATTGTCCTCTAAATTTGACATGAAGGATCTCGGTGCTTCAAATTTCATTTTGGGCATGGAAATTAAAAGAGATTGGAAAAACATGAAACTCTAGTTAAATAAGAGAAATATGTCGAGACAATATTGCAGAGGTTTAATATGCAAGAATGTAAACTAGTCAAGGTCCCTATTCCTATTGGTGTAAAGTTATCTGCAGATAAGTGTCCCAAGACACATGAAGAGGAGGAGGACATGTCTCGTGTTCCATATGTGAGTGTAGTCGACAGTTTGATGTATGCAATGGTATGTACTAGATTGGACATTGTACATGTAGTGGGAGTTTTGAACATGTATATGTCAAAACCAGGGAAGGAGCATTGGACAACAGTAAAAAAGGTTTTCAAGTATTTGTGTGGCACTGCTAGCTATGGATTGTGCTACCAAGGAAAACTAGGATTGGACAGAGTGTTGGACATACATGGCTTTGTGGATGCAGACTGGGTTGGAGACATGGATCGTATGAGATCTACAAGTGGGTATGTGTTTAACCTGTTTGGAGGAGCAATCAGTTGGATGAGCAAAATATAGGCTGTAGTGGCACTTTTAACTACATAAGTTGAATACATGGAAGTCACTCATGCAAGTAAGGAAGAAGTATGGTTACAAATATTTTGTTCAGGTGTTCGGTTGGTACAACAAGCTGTAAGGATAGATTTTGACAGTCAGAGTGAAATTTTTTTGGCGAAGAACCCAACTTATCATTCAAAGAAAAAGCATATTGATATTCAATATCACTTTGTGAGAGACATGGTTGAAGAAAAGAAAGTGTTGTTGATGAAGGTGGACACTTTGAAGAATGTTGCAGATTTATTAACAAAATCTATGAGCACTGAGAAATTCTCTTGGTGTAGAGGATTCATGGGCATTGCTACCCTAGATTGATGACTATGTAACCATGTAACCCCATGTAAGCAAAGAAAACAACAAGTGGGAGAAAGTTGGGTATGTGTTATATTATTTGTACGACTAGATCTAGTGTCTGCTATGTTGCACCAAGCACACAGGGGGTCACAGAGGGGTGATATCCCCCTTGCGTGGGGGTCCGGGGTCAGCTCCCCCGAGAATTTTTTTTTACCTCGAGAAATGTGTCGCATTTTTGCCTCATTTTTCATGTCACCTCGATTCTTGTGTCCATTGTTGGGCAGTTTTTCGGCACATGGTTTTTTTCCAATGGTTTTTTATTTCCATTTTAGGAATTAAGGTTGTTGACTAATCGACGTCATTGGGTTAGGGTTTTGGATTCCGTTGGATCCTATATGTATATTGTATTGTAAACAATGTATCACTATGAATGAATATAGAATATGTTGGTTTTCCTGGTTTGGGTTTCCAAGGAAAAAACATCTGTGTAATGTGTGTATTTAACATTGTATATTTTCTGTTCTTTTACTGAAAATTTGTTTGTAGTAAATATTGTACAAGGTTAAAATCTACAGTTGCAATTGCAGTAGTGGGTTTTAGGTGAAATTTCAACTTTCACCAAAATGCAATCTGAGACCACTAGGGGGTGCGTTAGGATATGACGAGCTGATCTGTGGAAAAATTAAACTTAATGTCCTCCAATAAGTTGCTCAACTAGCTTGACAAGTTCAGGTCTATGCAGTGACAAATAAACACTGTGCAGTGGAAATATTTCAACTAGCTCTGATACCATGTTGATGTTTTATAATTCTCAGATCTTATAGTTATTTCATTATGATTAATAACAAGATTCACTTTCATACAACAATTATCATAGAATAACTATACACTGAAAATATCAACTATAATAATGCAGCGGAAATAACAAGATCTATAAATATTAACCATGCACAGCAGACATAAGAACACAACACAAGAACACAAGAGTTTATCCTGGGAAACCCAACAACCTTTCTATAGAAGAATTCAATCCAAGATATTACGAGTACATCACCATCAATAGCCAAAATACCATACAGAGAAGATCCTCCCCAAGGCTAGCATCACCAAGACCTAGCGCCTCAATAAGATGACCAAGAGAAACCAAGAATATCTTTCCCAAGTGTGGCACACTCGTCAAGATACCAGAAACCCAGAAATAACGACATTACCAAAACTCCAGCTGCAACTTCCTTGTGAGCACTGTAGAAGGATTTGTCTGATTGTCCAAATGAAATGATCAAGTCCTATATTTATACTAATCTGGGTGCTTTTCTGGGGCCGACTTCTTATTCTAAGTCTTCAAATTACTTTAATATTTTCTATCTTTTACTGGTGGGGTCGAATTCTCTTCTTGGGGCTTTTGTAATGGTGTATATGGCTCTTGTACTTTCTTGTGGAGAATGACTTGCCCAAAGTTTCAAATATTCAACACATATGGTGCCAGCACCTTGATCTTTCACCAAGCTTTCCTCATGTAAGCTCTCCAAGAAAAACATCTCATAATGCTCAAGGCCTCCACAATAGTGCTCTTGTTTTCCTTTGGGTCTATAAATATTTGCTAACTTGCATAGGATTTGAGTCCTCCTTCCCAAACGTCCATTTATTCTACCTTTTTTCCAAATGTCCATACATGTGAATTGGAGCATTCAACAATTATCAATTCTTGTCTTCTTTTCCATCAATTATTTGATGGGCTATTCTACTTGTAATTTTTAATTGTTTTTTTTACAAACCTTCTTTCACCATGAGTTCGATAGTCACTAAATGTACAACAATGTCCAAAAAAATCATGGCTTTTCGTTAATTACTAGTTACACCACAACATACCTCTTCAATTTATGAAATGCCATGAATTATAACCAAGATGTGCCACTCAATGCGTTAATATAAGAAAAAATTGTACAATCTATGTTAATGCCCACCCCATTCCAATAGTGTAGTGGGAGTTAATATAATCCAATTATTTTTTAACAAGGTGAAATCCATATCAATTTAGCATGGAAACATGAAACAACTTGTTATAAAAAATGAATTGAATACAGATTTAACAAGTGTTGCATAGCAGTATAGTCCATGCCTTTGAAAACTTTGAAAATTCACAATAATAATGATTTAAAACTATAATAAGATTAAATTATATAATTTATAAAAGTATAATAAATTAAAATATATAATTTATGGTAAATTTTGCAAAGATTATAAATTTTAAAATATAAACCATTACCCATTATTGGTATTTTGTTCTTCAAACAGCGTAATACATGAAGGAAACACTTAACTTCAATTCCCATAGCTTTCTCTTTTTCACATACACCTTAATCTAGTGGGCTAATATGTTGACGGTTTGTTACATCATGCAGAGTCATGACAATCCACACACCACAGCCTTATAGAGCATGTTTATTTAATGCAACAAATTGTACAAGTGGACTTATAGGTATAGGCGAATTAGCAATTAAATTTGGTTATTCTAAGTACAGAAGAACCAATTAGCACTATAGCAGATCAAGATCCACAATTAGTAGGGTAACTGGGATAAAATAAATTAGAAATTATTGAGTTTAAACATAAATATATGAGCAAAACACACAAGTTGTTAACTGTCTTTTCTGAACGGTAATCTTCAGATTCATTTCTCAAGACTTATAAAATTATGGTTGGACAATCTACATTACAATAAGAATCGTTAATTCAAAATAACTTTATCTTTAATATTGAACACCAAGCAATAATATTTTATTGCTTTATTGTTTGAAATTTATATTTAAAAATATTTATTTTATTTTTAAATCAAAATAAAAATATGAAAAATAATATATATATATATATATAAAGTTGTTGTATCAACAACAACGCCAATACATAATAAATGATTCAACAAAAACCCAACTTGTCACATACTTTGTGAATTGAAACTTGTTACATATTCCAACAAGTTTAAATGAAAAACTAAAATGTAAAAACTAATATATATAAAATAATGTTAATAATAATAACTCAACAAAAAGTTGTTATATCAACAACGTCCATACATAATAAATGATCCAACAAAAACCCAACTTGTCACATACTTTGTGAATAACAACTTGTCACATATTCCAACAATATATGGAAATAAAATATTACTTCCTTTTTAGATGTTTAAATGAGAGGCTCACAAGATGCCATCAAATGATTTATTAATGAATCATCAAATGATAAAGTTGTTGAATGGAATCACGTAAAGATATTATTTTTGGTTGCAAATTTATTTATATAATGGTCGATCACTATCATATGGTGGAGTGTAGGATAGGAAACGGTGGAGTGTAGGATAGGATAAGTTCCATGTGTTACGGTTAACTATAGAAACAAAGAAACAATGCAGAAAATGGAGAGGCAGCGGATCACAACTTTTGTAACGGATCCGGTAGTCTTAACACTCTATATAAAAATATGTGAGTCTCTCACTTCATGCCAGTTCAAAGTGATTGAAAATTATTTACAAATTTATAAAAAAATATTATAAATTAAAGTATTATCATAATTGTATTTAAGCATTTCATTTTCTTAGTGTGTTGAAGATAGATTTTGCATTTTTGGAGTTTCATTAAGGAAATATGAACAATAATCTTCATTTTGTCATTCCTAGGACATTAGTCATCCTGCCAAAGGTGTTGGACAAACCTTGGGAAGAACCGGCTCAAAATCCATTCCTATTTAGGCAGAACGACTTGAGATACTAGCATGGTATAGGACCGAGTGAGAACGTTAGGAGGTCGAGTATGCTGACTGGTCCCGACTAAGTCTTTCTCACTCTATCTCTATGACCTGTCCCGCTTTGTAAACCAGGTGAAAGTAGGTTGGTTCGATCATAACCAAGTTAGAGAGGCATGTTGAACATGAAGGGAATGGTTAAGCCCACCCTTTCTATTAAAATGTTGGTATTCTCGTTTAACCATAAACAATGTCACATCATTGTCACCCAATGATCCAGGTGGATATTGGTGGCCACCCACCTATTCCAACTGGCTCATCTTGATAGTTTTTAGTTCAACACATTTCTTTGTAACGATGACATTTATTTGTAATTATGGGTTCTGCACTTCCATGGTTGTACTGAAGCCCTAAACAACATCTAGGTGGATATTGGTGGTCGCCCACCTATTCCAACTGGCTTATTTTGGAAGTTTTCATAGCAGTACATCATTTTGTACTTCCAAGGTTGTTTTGGGGCCCTAAATAGTTTTTTTTTGGCTTGCTACACTCAAACTATAACTAGAGTTAGAGTTTGACGACATAATGTGTAGTTGTCGAAAAGACCTTTCCAACAGGCTATCACATGCCTAAAATGGAGGTCGTATGCAAAAGTTACAACCCCAAGAAGTTGAGGTACCAACTTACCCATTGGGACCCACATAAATTTTGACGTTTCATCTCCTAGAGTTAGGTTTTTGGATGTCTAGGGTTTTGGCATTCATGAGTAATGTTAAAAATGTCTCTGGAGCCTCATTGTAATCATTCTTCTCACACGAATGCGCGTAGAAGCCACATCTCTTCTCAGAGATAGCTACCACCATTCGAGAAAGTTGTTTCAGTTCTGCAGTTTTACAGTTTCAGCCTATTTTATTTATTCAATAGAAATTATTGTTCAATGGATATCTGGTTTTTTTCTCTGTATCTCTGTGTTATGGTATTCAATCTATTATTCATTTTGTTTCGCTCATAAATCCGGATCAGTGGTATCATAGCGATATGCTCTTCATTTGATTTTCTTTGTGCATGTCCCCGACCAGATCTGGGTACAAGAAGATAGGACTTGAACCATTCGAGCCTTTGCAAGATCGTTCACGTCAAACCCGGCTACAACTCATGGGGGATGAGAAGAAAGATGATGGAGCATGAGATCCTTTTAAAAGGTTGATTGAGAAATTCCTTGTGCGACAAATGAGTGAGATGATGGATAACTTTGCACAGATCCTTAGGCAGTTGCCCACAGGAGACACATATTCATAAAGCGGCCATGCAACCCCCTTCAAGGTACAACTAAACTTTGATATTCCATTATTTGAAGGACTGATAGATGCGGATGTTGTAGATAAATGGATGAATTTGCTCGAAGGTTATTTTTCGGTCCAAAATTTTTTTGATAAGGAAAATATTACTTTTTCACTCCTCAAGGTCGCCCCCCATGTTAAGGACTGATGGGATATGTACTCTAAGCAAAGGGCCACAGAGGAATCTGCAATATTTTTGGTCTCCCCCACCTAGGATTCCTTCAGGGATGCCATTAAAGAACAATACTACCCTATTGGAAGCTATGAGGACCAACACACAAGATGGACCATGTTGTGTCAAGAAATGGACCAAACAATACCATATTTCACCAATATTTTCCATACTCTGCGCACCAAATTGAGTATAAAAGACTCTGAACGACATTTGATGCTCAAATACCGCGGTTGTTAGCACAGATACATTCAAACATAAATGGAGTTTATGGACATCGCATCATTGTGTGCAGCTTATAGATATGTTGTCAAGATCGAGCAGAAATTTAAGCATAAGAGGCGAGAGTTTGGATCTACAAATTCCTCACAGGCGAAGTAGGGAAACGATGGTTCCAACCCACCAAACAAGGGACAGAGAAAAGATGGTCTCTCTCAGGAAAACGAGTCCAAGCCGCAACCCAAGAAGGGTAATGAGAAGTCGAAGAAGGACACGGGAGTGTGGTGTGAATACCATAAAAGCCCTTAGCACAACACCGAAGAATGTCGCTCCAAGCAGTCACTAGTGGATGAGCTGAAAGCTTCTGAGTCAGAGGCAGATTCTGACTCTGAATCAAATCCATAAAGTGGGAAGTGGATCATCAATGTCGAACCTAGTGCCACTATCGCTACCACCAAAGTCCAGCCAATCAAATCAGAAGAACCAGAGGAAGGGGAACGCCTCTTTCACTCACATATGCAGGTAAAGGGGACTCAGTTGCATTTCATTGTCGATAGTTGTCGTCAAGAACCTTATCTCAGCAGAGGTCGTCAAGCAGTTGGACTTGTCGATAACACCGCACCCACATCCCTACGCCATCAGCTAGTTTCACCAAGGTCGAGATCTCTATGTTAGCCAACAGTGTCGTCTACTCTACAACATCAAGCCCTTCAAAGATGAGGTATTATGTGATATTTATCCCCTTGAAGTTTCTGATATTCTTTTAGGCCATCCATATTTGTGGAAGCGACATGTTGTGTATGAGTCTAGACCCGCAGTGTTATTATCAATTTGGGTAGACAATTGTATAGTATACCAGAGGTAGCGCTACCTACCACTATTTCTTTAATCTCTGCTAAGAAATGCAGTAAGGCCATTTCACAGACTGAGAAGTTTGTCTTCTTTGTGATCCATGCTCACAGTAAGAAAAAGGTCGCCACCACATCCATAACCTCTACACAAAGCCTCTCTTTGTAGCAGAAACATGCGGAGGAGATTGTGGAAGAGTACAGAGACATATTCTTCTCACCCATCGGGGTACCGACACACTGCCAAGTCAAGCATCCAATTGATCTAACCCCCGATGCATCGCTACCTAATGGACCAGTCTATCATTGCTCGCTAATGGAAAATGATGAAATCAAGTGCCAGATCCAAGAGCTTCTTCAAAAGGGGCACATCTGACCCAGCTCCTCCCCTTATGGAAGCCCGATTGTGTTGGTGCATAAGAAAGACAGGACCTGGCGGCTCTGCATTAATTACAGAGCATTAAACAAAATCACAGTCAGGAACCGGTACCCAATTCCCTGAATTGATGACCTTTTTGAATAACTCAAGGGGGAAAAGTTCTTCAGGAAGATTGAACTAAAGTCTATCTACCACTAGGTTCCCATTGAACCAAATGATGTATGGAAGATAACTTTCAAATCTAAAGAAGGTCTCTTCGAATGGATGGTCATTCCCTTTGTCTTCAAAAATACACCAACAACTTTCATGATATTGATGGATGATGTATTGAGACTTTTCACCAACTCTTTTGTAGCGGTATATCTAGATGACATCCTTATCTTCAACAGAACTTAGGAGGAGCACATGCAACATATTCAACAGGTTTTGGGCACTCTACGACAACACAAGCTAATAAACTTGGAAAAATGCTCCTTTGGAATGAACAGGGTCTAATACTTGGGCTACAGTGTTGATGTGCATGGGGTACATGTGGATCCAGCTAAGATCCAAGTCATTCGTGACTAGCCATCCCCAACCGCACTAACCGATCTTCGAAGCTTCTTGGGACTTGCCAACTTATACCGAAGGTTCGTGTTGGGATTCTCTCATATTTCCTGGGCCCTCAATCGAGTAACCAAGGGAGGTGGCAAGGAAAATTTCGCATGTGGGTAGGCAGAATAAAAAGAATTTGATTATTTGAAGCATCGCTTGTGCTCAACTCAAGTATTCTCCTTACTCAATATGCAACAATCGTTCGAGAATGAGACGGATTCCTCCAACTATGTTGTAGGCACAGTTCTCACTCAGCACAGTCATCCAATAGCATACCATAGTGAGACACTCTCAGATACTGTCCAAAAATACCCCACCTATGATAAATAAATGTATTCCATTGTGCAAGTCTGTCATCAATGGAAACATTACATTCTGGGAAAGGAGACAATCATCCACATTGATCACAAGCCTCTGCATTTCATACAGACACAGGGGAAGTTGTAGAACGACCACCATCAAAAGTGGTCCACATACCTACAACATTTCCATATCAACATCAAGTATAAAACATGGAGCACAAATCCTGTCGCTAAATTCCTTAGTCACCCTCCCATTGATGCACTCACCATATTGTTCCATTCTTGTGGGAATGAGGCATCTGAGTGGCCCTAACTTTATCAGTGTGACCCTGACTTCGCCACCACCTATCAGCTCTTGGGTACATTCGTGAATGCCACCGATTTTCACATCCAGGATGGAATGTTATGCCATCAAGGCCACCTCTATGTTCCCACAAACGAGCATGAAAAGCTGATTTGAGAGGCTCACTAGAGTCGGATGACACGACATTTTAGCATGGAAAAAAATGTGGTCGTTCTACAGAAACATTTTTATTGGCCAAAACTTCGACAAGATGTCAACAAGTATATCATATCTTACATTGTTTGTGCCATTGCCAAGCCAAACATCAAGAAGAAAGGATTATACACTCCTCTTCCTACTCCCGAGAGGCCTTGGGAATCCATCTCGATGGATTACATGTATGACCTTCCATTCACCAAGAACGACAATGATTGTGTATTTGTGGTGGTTGATAGATTTTTTAAGATGGCCATTATCACAACCTGCAAGAAGAGCATCACAACAACATATACTACCAAGCTCGTCTTCAAACGGGTGTGGGTCCATTTTGGGATACCACATACCATCACCTCAGATCAAGACAACAGGTTGCTCAACACATTTTGGTTGAGTATCTGGTCACTGTTGGACACCAAGCTCACTAAATCCACTACTTTCCACCCCCAAACCGATGGCCAAACAGAGGTCCTCAATCAGATGATTGTGCAAATCTTGCGTATGTACAGCTCTAAGAATCCACGTACATGGGATGAGAGTCTTCCCTATGTTCAACATAGCTACAACATGGATCTCCATAGCTCCACCGGCCATATCCCATTTCAGGTGGGGCTAGGATTCCAACCCTTGGGTCCCATTGATGTTAGACTACCTCTTGCAACCACACAGGAAAAATCTTCCCATGTTCAGTCTGAGGCCGACAAAGCCACCAGATTCATTGAGCGAATTCAACAAATCTACCAACAAGTCCATGAGCTTTTTTAGAATGCCAATGCTAAGTACAATCAGCACCATGACCATCACCGGGTACCATGCCAGTTTCAAGTGGGAGACAAGGCTTGGTTACATTTGCAGAAAGAGTGTCTTACAAGACCCTATCGGAAGATCCACCCACTTCGCTATGGGCCTTACACTATCAACAAGGTTGTGGGTATAAATTCTTTTGAGCTCAACACTCCACCCTTCCTTGGCTTGCACCTAGTGTTCAATGTGGACCTCCTTCGGCCATATTTTCCACCATTATTGGACACCTCAGAAATCGCAAAAAAATTTACACCAGCAGATCTCAACCATGACTGCATGGAACATGAATCCACTAATCATATAGTGGACACAAAGGTTAAGGGAACTCACCAATAGAGGATCCATCTTTATTAGGTTGTCAGGGCAGGGAAGCTCCTGCACCAAGGAAAGTGGATCACCCAGGGCCAAATTCAACAGAAGTTTCCTCACCTGATGGGGTGACTCAATGAAATGGAGACCATTTCTTCCCAAGGGGGGAGGATTGATTTAGGTGAATATTGGAGGGCACCCACCTATTTCAACTGGCTCATCTTGAGATATTTTACTTCAACACATTTCTCTGTAATGATGACATTTCTTTGTAATTATGGGTTCTGCACTTCCAGGTATGTCCTAAATCACTACACAACATAAAAGTGGATATTGGCAGCTGCCCACCTATTCCAACTAGCTTATTATGGAAATTTTCATATCAGTACATCTTTATGTACTTCTAGGGCCGTTTTGGGGCCCTAAACAGTGTTTTTTTGTCTTTCCACAATCAAACTATAGACATTCAAATTTTGATGGCATAATGTGTATTTCTCGAAAATACCTTTCCAATGGGCCATCACACTCCTAAAATGAAGGTCGTATGCAAATGTTACAACCCTGGGAAGTTTAGGTACCAACTTACTCATCGGTTGCCCACATAACTTTTGACATTTCATCTCCTAGGGTTAGGTTTTTGGATGTCTAGGGTTTTGGCATTCATGAGTATTTTTTAAAATGCGTCTGGAGCCTCATTGTAATCATTCTACTCAGACGAATGTGCGTACCAGCCACATCTCTTCTCAGAGATAACTACCACCATTCGAGCAAGTTGTTTCAGTTCTGCAGTTTTACAATTTCAACCTATTTTATTTATTCAATATAATTTATTGTTCACTAGATATATGTTGTTGTTCTCTGTATCTCTTTGTTATGGTATTCAATATGTTATTCATTTCATTCCACTCATAAATATAGATCACACAACCATAGGCATTCACATATGACACCCCCAAGCACAATAACCTTTTCTTAGATAGAATGATTCAGGCAAGTTCACACTAGAACCAATAGATAAAACCTAACCAGAAACACCACTACTGCAATAGTAGAACAATACCAAGAGAACGTACCTCTACTAATGGAAGCGTACCTTTACCAAGAGAAGCGCACAAGAGAGATACTAGAAAGATAGAGAATACTCCACGACATTTGTTGCACTACTCTCTCCAGTCTTACATCTCCTTCTGTTGTAGTTGCAGCTCATTAGACTTACGCACTAGTTGAGTGAGTGAGCGAGTGTGTAAAAATGAGCTAAGGTGCCTCCTTATTTATACTTATATGTCCAAGTGACTTTTCCAGGTGGGGCGGACTTCTCTTTTTGGGCCTTGTAATTCTTTATTCTCATTCTCCTTGGGCCAACTTCTATTTTAGGGTTTAACCACATATGCTTAAGGGTTCTCTTACTTCTAGAATATTCCAATCTAAGTATAAAGGTTACACTTGGAGGTTAATACCTCATGTAGATACCAAAACATCAACAATCCCTCTTATTTAGGGAAGTGTTAACTAAGATGTTCTTCATGTAATGGTCTCAAACATATCCATCCATCTCACATGGAATGGGAAAGACTCACATGGTCTTGCAGACCAGTCTATAGGTAGAATCACCATAATGACATAGGCTATCTCATGATCAAACAGATCATGTCACAAGTAGCATGGCCACATAGGCCATCTCATGATCAAACATATCATGTAACACGTATCACCATCATAGCCAAACAAGATCTGTCACACACACAAACCACACACAACATGCATCCAGAGT
Source organism: Picea engelmannii (assembly GCA_009831015.1). Classification (NCBI taxonomy): domain Eukaryota; kingdom Viridiplantae; phylum Streptophyta; class Pinopsida; order Pinales; family Pinaceae; genus Picea; species Picea engelmannii. The sequence goes on from ML805340.1 coordinate 145,846, forward strand.
AGTAATTAGCATAAACCGAATCCCACTAGTTGGCACAACAGTCATGATGGGACTTTCTTCTGGTCCACAATAACCAGGCACTAGATCTACATTCATAAAAACAACCATATCATGTAGAACTAGGTAACGAAGTGACTAAGTCTTGTATGGAGTCTTACTGGCTCCCATGAACAAAGCTCTCACATGAATAAGTCCTCAAGGGCTAAGTCTCATGTGGGATATCAAAGGTTACACTCTCATGTGAATAAGTCCCACTGGTTGGCACACCAGTGTAACATGTGTACCAGACTATTTCACTGGAGTAGCAATATCTCAGTGTACCAGACTATTTCACTGGAGTAACTATGTGTACCAAACTATTTCACTAGAGTAGAAATATTTCAGCATACCATATTATTTCACTGGAGTAGCTATGCATACTAGACTATTTCATTGGAGTAGCTATGCGTACCAGGTTGTAGCAACATCTCAACATACCAAACTATTTCACTGGAGTAGCTATGCGTACCATACTATTTCATTGGAGTAGCAATATCTCAACATACTAGACTATTTCACTAGAGTAGAAATATCTCAGTGTACCATACTATTTCACTAGAGTAGCTATGTGTACCAGACTATTTCATTGGAGTAGTTATGCGTACCAGACTATTTCATTGGAGTAGCAATATACCAAACTATTTCACTGGAGTACCTGCGTACCAGACTATTTCGCTAGATTAGAAGACCTGTGTACCACACTGTTTCACTGAAGCTTCACCACTCCTCTCTGCACCATATCCAGGATACAGTGATACCTAATCTCGATATGCTTTGACTTGTCATGAAACACTTAGTTTCTATGACAAATTTACACAACTCTGGTTGTCACACCAGATGCAAGTCACCTATAACTCGAGATCAAACACACCAGCTAGCAAATTCTGAATCCACACTACTTCACTTGATAGCTGAACAAGATTCTATGTACTCTTCCTCAGCCGTACTGAGAGCTACAATGGAATGCTTTATGTTGAACCATGAAATCATACCCGATCCCAAATTGAAACAACATCCATATATACTCTTCTGGTCTGCAACATTATTGGACCAATCTGAATCTATGTACCCATGCAATGTAATCTCACATTCCGCATCATACTTGAGTCCATAATCCACTGTACCCTTCAGGTACCTCAACACATGTTTTGCCTCAACTAAGTGAACACGTCTTGGCTCAACCATATACTGACTCAATGTGTTCACCACAAAGCATATATCTAGTCTTGTGTTCATTAGGTACATCAAAAAACCAACCAACTGTCTATACATGGTAGCATACACTGTCTCTGAAGAAGTATCACTTAATAAATTTATATTCTTCATCATGGATTTACAATCCATTAGTTCGAATTTCTTCAGAATCTCTACAGTATATTTTCCTTGGCACAAGCAAATATCATCCAGTTTCTGCCACACCTCTAGACCCAAGAAATAATGCATCATACCCAGGTCTTTCATCTCGAACTCTGATGCAACATTTCTCTCGCACTCGGTGATGAGTTTCTCATTCCCTATTAGAAACAGGTCATCCAATACCAAAGGGAAACCAATCCTAGGCTCATCAAAATAACTTTCTAGCATATCCTGCCCTAGGTGCCTGCTTAAGCCTGTACAAAGATTTATTCAATATGAAAACATGGGACTCCTTATCATGTATCTTATGGCTTCTCTATGTGCACTTCTTTTGACTACTGGAGAAAGTGTCTCGTCATAATATTCTCCCTCTTGCTGGGAGAATCCTCTTTCTACAAACCAGGCTCTGTACATCTTTATGCTGCCATCAACAACATGTTTGATCTTGTAGATCAATTTGGAATTCACCACTCACTTCCCTTTTGTTCTCAAGGAAAAAAATCTATATCCCCGTCCTTCTGACTGGCTTCCTCCTCTGTCACTGAAACAAGAGAATCTTCCCAGGAGGTCTCATATCTCCTCGAAGCCTCTGAATCTTCAATCTAGCCTCCTCAACTCATGTCACATGTTTATTAGTCCTGGAATATGTCTCTCTCTCCCATCTGAATCTGAGGAGGAATACTTTCTGAATGAAAGTCTCTAAGTCACTGACTCTCTACAAGATCAAGCTCACTATGAATCTCCATGCTCCCTCTAAGGCTATATAATCTCTAGAGCCATTTGCTTCCTCTAAGGTTTAATCTCATATGAATGGTCCAAGGGAGGTTTCTCCTCCTTGCTGGATCGTGATGGCTGACTCTTTCTAAACTCATGCTTGGTGGGGCCGTCTGCCTCACCACTGGTGGAGCCATCTTCTCCTCATGATATGTCTCATCAATTATATATATCTTTTCATCCTGCAAAGTGTCACGGGACCATGTTGGTCTCTTCCTGGTTACTACAATGATTCTGGGTAGGCCCTTCTGGCCCTACTAACTCTTCCTAGTGATCCGAAGAGTGATAAAATGAACTAGAGGGATCCATTCGGTCATCTTTGGAGCCTTTTTCTCCTTACAATCAATCTCCAAATGAGATACTATGTATTTCATAGAAGTACCCATCTTGCTAGAAGGTTTTAACTTCGTCCTCCTTTTCTTTGGTACATGGATGTATACGGTCATGTATACAACTTCTTAGCTAGATAGTCTTCTCCATGTCTCAAACTAGATACCATCTAATATGTTGCCTCCTGCAATCATCACTATAGCTCCCTTGAGAGTTATCACCTGTGACCTGCCCGAAACAAGACCAACAACAAGAAAAAAAATAGACAAGAATAATACTCTTATAATAATAATAATAATAATAACAATAATGAGAACAATTGTCGTAACAACTCCTTCTTAGAGCTATCATTTGTGACCTGCTTGGAACAAGAGCCAAAATAAAAATGAAATAATAAGAAATAGGAACAACACTCTTCTAGTGTTGTGACCAATCATTCCTCCATGGTAACCTTGGAATTTACAAGATAACATGCCCGAGACAAGAGAAACAAGAGCAAAAGTAATTCCAATATAATAGCATTTTAATAAGAATATATATATGTTAACAAGAATAAAAAACAATTGCATGGTAATCATCATAACATTACCAAGGTGACCTACCTGGAAGCAAAACCAGAAGTATCTCCTAGAGGAGATGTTAGTTCATCTTGCAAACAAGTACAATAAGCATTTATATCAATATTACTCACATGCTACCAAGTATTCATTGTATCTAGCAATAATAGAACCTTTCATGGATTGCTATCACAACTATAGTGTTTACTTTTAATGTAGCAATTATCAAACTTGACATGTGCAGGTTGGAAACTTATCAATTTAATAAATCAAACCTGGAACCTGGAGTCTTATCTCCAAGAATGAGTGTTGTTTCTTTTCTTCTGAGTCTCCTTCATTCAAGATAACAAGTATTCTCTCCAACCTGTCCTCTGTACTAAGACAATATGATTTCTTGAAAGAAATCTAAGTTAGGGAATATAATGCAAATAAACTCTAAAATCTCAACATTAATCAATCTAATACTTTGACTAAAGTTATCTCATAAATTTAACTTTGACCAAAGGTTAGTATGATAATCATAACTTCAATAGATCAAAATACAACTATATGTTCATAAGATCACAATAATGCCATAACAGCTAGAGGCATATCAAAACAATCAAACCTGAAGTGTGTTGTTCCTCTGAATGTGTTGGATCTGAGATCTAGATCTTCGATTGTTTCTTGGACAAAAGATCCCTTCTCGTGCAAACACCCTCAATATATTGATACAATTTAAACATATACAAGTACATACCTATGACACCAGTGGAAATCAGCGACATCATTCGACAGCAGCGGCAAGTAACGACAAATCCAAAAACTTTAAATTGCTCCAACTTGCAATCTGAAGATAGTTGGAGATGTGCTAGGGTAGGGCACATTAGGAAAACTAAAAATTAGGCCCAACACTTCACTGAAAGTGCCCAATGAATTTGGGTTAGGGTTTGTTGCTGTTGAAAAACCAGAAACCCTAACTGTCGAAAGAATGGCTAGTGAACTGATCTAGGGAAAGAATAATTTCAACATCCTTTCAATGAGTTTCCCAACGAGTTACCAGAAACTTCACTGGACTAGAGGAACTGCAACTAGTACTGCAACTGACACTAAAACTGGTGCTGCAAATGGCACTACAATTGACACTGCAACATCTCCCTCTTCTCTTCAACTTCGGAAGATTGTAGATCTGGTCCGGGGAAAAGATGCACCCTCCTTAGGATATCTTCTTTGTGGGTTCAATAAGTTCTCAACGATCTTGACAAAGGGGGAAACTGAGGATCTTCCTTCCAGCGGTTAGACTGTTACGAAGGAAACTAACTCTGATTCCATGCTAAAAATTTGGTATGCTCATTTAACCATAAACAATGTCACATCATTGTCACCCAACCATAGGCATTCACATATGCCATCTCCGAGCACAATACCATTTTCTTAGATAGAATGATTATGGCAAGTCCACACTAGAACCAATAGATAAACCCTAACTAGAAACACCACGGCTACAACAACAACACAATTCCAAGAGAACGTACCTCTACTAATGGAAGTGTACCTTTACCAAGAGAAGCACACAAGAGAGATACCAGAAAGACTGAGAATACTCCACGACAGTTGCTGCACTACTCTCTCCATCCTTGCGTCTCCTTCTGATGCAGTTGCAACTCCTTAGAATTGCGCACTAGTTGAGTGAGTGAGTGAGTGTGTACAAATGAACTAAGGTGCCTCCTTATTTATACTAATCTGTCCAAGTGACTTTTCCAGGTGGAGCCGAATTTTCTTTCTAGGCCTTCTAATTCTTTATTATCATTCTCCTTGGACCAACTTCTCTTCTAGGGTTTAACCATATTTGTTTAAGGATTCTCTTAAAATATTCTAATCTAAGTATAAAGGTTACACTTGGAGATTAATACCTCCAACCGCTACCAAAACATCAACACTTTCATGCATCACTAAATAACTCTATGTATTTATGTTATTAAAAAATTTATTTTAAAATAATGATAATTAATAAATAATCAATTTTATAATAAATTTGAATTTCTAAAAACTAGATTAGCTACCATCGTGACATTACCTAGTACACTGAGCTGTAACCTTGACATCATAGTCCAGACCTCTATGTAGTTAAATGCAATCACAATGAATAAAGGAATATGCGTTTTTTGTCATATTCTTATGATTTGCAGTCATTATCGGAGGAGCCACTTCAACTGAAATTCAAATGCAAATGCAAATTACAATTTATATATAAAATTCTCATCATACTATTTGTGCAAAGCACAACACAGGTGACTATTAAATTGCAAGTGAAGGGACTGTCTTGAAAGCTCTCGACAGCGAAGGATCGGGCACCTATTCGTTTGTTTTACAACGCAGATAGCCGAAATGGAAGCGAAGTATACGGAACCCTCGACACCCCCAATGCGAAGAAGGGAATTCGCTAAAAAAATTGCATGTATGACCATATGTTGATCCATCACATAGTCCACCCTCGCTTTGTATACTTGCAAAATAGAATATTGAATTTGTTAGAATAGGTTTTACCTAACATGTGAAATAGGTTTCAAAATCTCTTACACACATTTAAGTTTATGAAATCCTTATTTCTCAAAGTATTTACTAGCATACTCCTTAAACTGTAAACTGGTGAATGAGAATGTAGAAGTAATTTGAGGAAGGATTTCATATTAATATTGTTAATAAAGATGACTTATCCACTTCTTTAATTAAACATTTAATGTAGATTAACAAATAGTATAATGTTCATATAAGTATGTTAATTAGTTTTAACTTATCATAATTAAAAATTAAGAAATATTTTATAATAGTAAAACTTAAAATGCTTTGTGAGAGGAGACTTAATTTTTAAATCTAAGTGAAAACTTCTTAGTTCCTTTATAAAAATCCAATGTGATTCTAAAAATTTATCAAAATGGTAAAAAATTCCAATGACAGTTCATGAATTCACATCAAATGTTTATTTGATATATTGTGAAGTGGCTAGCTCCGTTTACCAAATGTTTATTTGATATGGTGTGAATTGGCTAATGTTGTCTTGAATCTAAATTTGTGAGTGATACCCCTGATAAAGACAAATATTACAATCGCTATTGTACACTTGTCACTTATGCTTAGCATTCTACATGGCATTTTAGGATTATCTTTGAGTTTGTAGGAATTGTTGCATTATTTTAAGCTTCTTTATAACTTGAATTCAAGTCTAGAGATCGGTTTATGTTAATCTCTGGTAACAACCCAAGCCTTATCTTGCAAAATATGTATCTTATATAGTTTTATCTTACTTTTGTTCTAGTTAAAATTATCATCGCTATAGTTAATCTCTTATTTTGAATTTGAAACAAGGATAGTAGCTTATAGATTTTTATTTTAAAATTTTCAGTTAAAATTATCATTGTTATCATTATTTTAATGTTGGAATAAACTTATTTACTAAAAATCCTTTCACTTTCATATTAAAACAAGAATTTGTTTTAATATTTATGAAATAGAAAATTATCATTTGTTTAAATATATATGTGATAAGAAAAATATCGTGTATATAAACATTTAAATAAAGTGAATTTGTTTTATTATTTATGAAATAGAAAATTATCATTTATTTAACTATGTATTTGTTTAAATATATATATGATAAGAAAAATATAATGTATATAAACATTTAAATAAAGTGTGTGTAAGTGTTTAGCTTTTCATATGTACAAACTACTTTGTAATTTTGTTATAAATGTGTAAAAATATTTAACAATTAAATTATTTTATGATATATGATGATGATGATGATGATTAACGTCCACTAAGACCTAATTGGTCTATCGGACCTTAAGAGGGTAAGTGATTACTTGTGATTCTTTAGAATTTTGTTTCTGTGCTCGAAAAGCATTAAGAGAAGGTTTCCAAGATCAC
>ML805340.1:157650-173536 GCA_009831015.1 Picea engelmannii
CACTCACCCTCACTTTAATCATAAAGTTATCTTTTAATTTGCATCTCACAAATTAATTTGACTAAGACCCATATTCGGCAATTTCTCCCCCTTAGGGCCTAGGGAAGAGAAACACTTGCCTTGGTACATAATTTAACAAATGAGGCTTTGCGTCCAGGGTTTAGGGAAGCCTTGCTTGACTGCTAAATTGAAGAGCTTGTGTATGTGAGGGATAAGGATTGGCCCTCCGATTTTAAAAATTTCAGCTTGGTAGCCTTCAATGTCCTTAGCTTTCCCATTTGCGAGTCGCTTAACCCCGAACTCTATGTCATCTAAAGAAAAAACTTCTTCCTTTGTAGGGACAATAGGAATGGTGTCAAATAATTAGAAATATCTATTTATAATTATTTGAAATAAATTATGTTTGATTTTGATAATATTAATTTATTTGTAATAAATGTATATTATTTATTTGTAAATTTAGTTTTTTTTATTAATCTATAAAATTTATGTAAAATAAATATAATATATTATATATAGAAGTAAAATATAAATATATTAAAAATAAATTTGATGTAAATAATTAAAGCTTGTTCGTTGTAGTGGTTTTTATATTAGTTTCATTTAAGCAAAACTAATGGCGTGCTTGTTTTCTTAAACACCCAAGTTTGGAATTTTAATTGAGGTAAGATGGTAAAACAATTTTTTTTGACAAGAAAAAAATATTTTATAAATTAAAAAGTATTTCAAATCTAAAATACACCCCAATGGATTGGGGTTTTTAATTTGAATTCAAAAATATAAAAACTCTAAGAATATTAAACCTATTAAAGTTGAGCGAGAAAGTGACTAAGATATTTTTGGTGGCATTTTATTAGTTAAAAACTGGATAGATTAGTGCCCACCATAAAGAGGTTTTTGGGAAAAAAAAATAAAATTAAATCCTGGTATACATTTACACATTTGTCTTATTTATAATACATTTTAAACTATATTAGACAAACCAGGGCAACATAAAGAAAAAAATGTAATGAAATGAAAAATAATAATAAGATGTCAAGGGAATTAAGATGACAGGGGGATTATAAACACAAGGCAAAAAAAAATTAAGAAAATGCATGTGCAATATTATTAATTTTGTTCACAACAAAACTATAGCTTGAATTGCATTATTTGTGTTGTTCATACAGAGAACAAACAAACAAACATGGCATTATTGGTATTGTTCCAAAGGTGTTTACCCTGGAGAAGTCATGACGCTATGGGAAAGTTTCAAATGCATATCTACGTTGACACTTGGATTTGCATTTCTTCTACTTGCTCCCCGGCCAGATCTAATTCCACTAGGTGTTTACCCGAATCTTGTGTGCAAATGTGTTTGGTTTCTGTTTTATGTTTTTTTCTTATATTTCATTTAAGTTTTGTTTATATTTAGTTTAGTAACCTTGCTGGGTTTTTTATTCAATAAATCTGCTTTATTGGAAATAATCTGCCAGTGCTGGGTTTATAGAAATTCAACATCTTCAACTTTTTTTCTTTTGACCTGAAGGAAGGAATTAAATATCTTGGGTTCTCCCTTAAACCCAACAATTATAGTGTCACAGATTGGAAATGGATTTTGTCAAGAGTCAAAAGGAAAATCTATTTATGGTGCAACTGTTATAGTGTCACAGATTGGAAATGGATTTTGTCAAGAGTCAAAAGGAAAATCTATTTATGGTGCAACTGTTGGATGTCAAGAGGTGGCAGGTTGATATTAATTAAATCTGTGATTGAGACCATACCGGTGTATTCGCACATGTTGACACTCATCCCAAAAGGCATTATCAATCGCATTAGCAAAATTTGTTCTGATTATCTGTGAAAATGAAGTTCTGAGTATTTGGGATCTCATCTGGCTAGTTGGAAATGAATTTCATTACCCAAGCTCTTTGGGGTCTGGGGATTGAAGGATATTTGATTTTTTGGGAAGGCCTTAGCTGCAAAATCGTAATGGTTTTTTCTAACCAGAGACATCTTTTGGAGATGAATATTGATTGACAAATGCATTGCTCCTGACACCGTTCTGGACTGGATTCGCAAAAGAAAAAAAGTACTCATAATGTATCCAATCAATGAAGGGCTATTACAATGGCTTTCCTATATTAGGGAACGTTTTGGCCTGGAAGGTTGGTTCAAGAGAATAGGCACAAATCGGGGTGGATGCTATCTCAGGATGTGGAGACAACATATTTCTTCCAGAGGATCTTGTGACGCATCTCCGGGAGGCTGGTAGATGTACACTCAACAGAATCAGTGATGATGCTCACACAACCATCTGGACACGAGTGGATTTCTGCAGCGGATCTTGAGCTTGAAGGAAGATGGCAACTTCAATGGACTAATTTTATATCTGAGATGCTCAAGATCCATGTTCATCTAACGGGTTTTGAGGACGAAATACTTTGGTCTTACAACAATGTTGGGGGGTGAGTATTCGGCCAAGCTTGGATATTTGGCTATGCAGGATCTTGGTGATCGACCAATTCATTGGTGGGTCAACAAACTTTGAAAGATAAAGGGTCCCTTGAAAGGCATATTTTTCTTCTGGATGGTGTTAAAAGGGAAAGTGTTGACTTGGAACAGAATGCAGTTGCAAAATAAACACAGTCCAGGACTGTGTTATTTGTGTAGTAGGAGTTATGATGAAACTAACATCTATTTATTTATGGAATGCTCGTCCTTTTTCACACCAGGTTTGGAGGGAAATAGGTTGTTAGTTGGGATTAGATCCATTATGGGACATAGGCTCTATCTCTGAGTGTTTCTGAGAGTTTTTTATTCGGCCCGATTTAAAAGAATTTAGAGTGCTCCTTATTCTAGTTGTGTGGGGGATATGGTTGGCCAGAAATGCTAGCATTTTTTTTTTTGGACAAGGGACATCCTACATTCAAGGTTTCTCAACAAGCTTTGGGTCTCCTCCTTTACTACAAGTCTGATCATAATTTGAAACAATCCCATATGGTCAATGATGTGGTGATCAATCATTCAGTTGCATGGGGCTTCTTCGATGGGGCATGCCAAGGTCCCAACAGATCTTGTGGCATCGGTTTTATCGTCCATCTCTCTCAGTTTCATTTTATCTCTGGTAAAGCAAATTTGGGCCAGGGGACAAATAACTTGGGAAAATTCAAAGCCCTGTTTAATCTTCTCAAAATTGTTGTGCTCAGGAATATTTCCATTCCAATTTACAGGTCTTTAGGGATTCGAAGCTTGTTATTGATTGGATGAAGAAGAAGGCTCAGGTAACTAATTTGGGTCTTCAATTAATTGCACTTCAACTTTAGGAAATTTCTGCACTGTTCAACATTATTAGTTTCACTCATATAAGAAGGGAATTTAATTCTGCTGCCGATGCCTTATCCAAAGATTCTCTTCTTCTGTCTGAGAACCACTTTGTTTTGGAAGAATTCTCTGAAGGAGGCTTGATCTCCAGATGAGAAGGAAACATCTCTGATTTATAATCTCTTGTGCTGGGTTAGATTTTCTCTGTGCAATTTTACTTATACGGACTGTTGTGATTACTGTAGGTTTATCTCTTTGGGGCTCATTTTTGAAATAGATTTTTTCAAGCCACTTGTCAGTTTTAGACATAGTTGAACTTGACATAATATTTTACTCTGAAATGTGCCTTTGGACCTAAGGTTTGTAACTTCCATTTACTCAATAGAAGCTATGTTTCTTTTTTCTGGGAAAAAAAAGTGTGCCACAAGTTAGGGGTTTTGCCTCTCATTGGTATAAATAGCATACTGATAAAAACTCAGTCTCATTGGGCTCAGCCAAAATCAGAAACTTGACAAAACTCGGCTCAAGACTATGAAACTCAGCAAATAGAAAAAAATTAAAAATAAAGGAAACAACCAATAGAAAAAAAAAACTAAAAATAAAGGAAATTTTGTGCAGAAAAACTAATGCTGAAAACAGGAAAAAGGAAACATTGTATTAACAATCTCCGCAGTCCTCTTACAAGAAAACAACAAGAAAGCAAAATATTTCAAATTTTTTTTAGAGAAAAAAAGAAAAGAAATCATCTAGCAAGTGGAATGGATCCATTTGAAAGCACGGCACACTAAATCAATGCTCATTGACATCCTTTGACGCAAAAGAAAATCATAGAACTTTTAAAAATTTACCTATGTATTTGCAAAACATTTACAGACAATCATTCTGTAAAATTATTGACAATCATTCTATAAAATGTTAAAAATTTGCAAGTTAAATAAAGATTTTATAGAAATTTAAACTATTCACAACTATTTGCAAAATATTTACCACATAATGTTTAGACAAGTTCCAAATTAACAATATTGTAGAAAGACTTCACAGAACTTTAAGCTATTCACAATTATTTGCTAAAAACAAATCAGAAGAATTCAAATTATGTGCAGTGTTTCCGCAAAAGCTCGGAGTTTAGGTATTTTTTAAAGCGTACACACTCAAGACACAGAATTAAGTAAAACCTGGTCCTGATCATAGGATTGCTCACTTTTCTTTGAAATAGGCGATAGGACTGAGCAACGAAAGCGCCAGGAGGTCCCGAAAGACGCAGAAAACCACCTGATTCATTCCCACAGTCAGTGCCAGCTTCGTTATGACGTGATAACCTCCATAATTCACCTTTACTAAAGCCAGCGCAGCGTGCTCCTTCCAGCTGTCGGCCGCCATGGCTTTTCCTCCTTTAAATTCACATTTTTTACAACACACAATCACATTCTTCGTCACAGGATTCTGTAGCCAGCGGGATGAGGTCCACCAACATGATTCAGAGCAGCGGATCCGGGCCAGAGCAGCGGATCAGAGCAGTTGGTGTTGTTACTTACTCTCGTCTCCTGCGCCAGAGCAGCGGATCCGGGCCTAGTGTTCTCTCATTACATGCTTTACGTAGAAGACACAGTGGAGACACTGAAAAAAGAGATCCAGCTCGCCCAGAGCAAAGGAATCAACGCCTTCGCCCTCAACACCAACGTCTGGCGCCCAGCGCACGTAGACGCCATCTACTAGGTCGCCTAGGATGTCGGCTCCGACTTCAAGCTCTTCTTCCCCACCGACATCCACAGTGACCCCAATGGCAACCTCAGCCCCGCTAACATTACCGAGATGATGACAAGATACAAAAGCCACCCCAACCATCTGACATTCCAAGGGAAACAATTCTTCACCGCCTGGCTTGGTAACGACTCCTGGTGGAAATGGAAATCCGAGCAGATCGGATCAAATCGACGGATATGGAAAGTATTTAATACTTTACTGACAATATGACAAGGGTTGTTTCCAAAGAGGGATAAGTGGAAAAAGATAGGTTGACAGGTTTTGGTAAGCTAAAGTATTGGACAGATAAAGAAAATGGTGGTTTTGCAAAAACTGTAAACATGTTGCCAAGTATTCTACAAAAGCTAACACTAATATATGTCTTCGTCATAATTAATACTAAACTAAACATGTAATACAATATTATTAATATTTTAACAATTTCTTAATTGCAACCAATAAATAGGAATGAGAGTTAAGTGATCTTCCTCATGAATGATGAGTAAATAGGAATGACAATAAGTGATCTTACTCATGAATGGAATTCAATCACAAGTGCATTATTTCAAACTTGTAAACTCCAAGCTCGTAGCTACAGTATTTCAAACTTGCAAACTTCAAGCAAAAAACTGCATCCAAATCCAAATCCAGTGAACATATGAGGAGAAATATGAAACATAGAATGTAGAAGAGAAGCACCCCATAATAATGGTTGATGATGGTGCTAGCCATGGACAAAGGTGGAAGACAATATTTACAAAGTGACTTACAAACTTGCCCTTAATTAATCGCGTGACTTACTCTTACTCTGTTTTGGTAACATACTTACTCTTTCATGTTTGTTTGGCAGTGGACTGAACATGAATTTAATGATATCAATTAATAGATACTTACCCTTTCAGGTATGTTTGACAATCCATTGGATATGAATTTCATGATACCAGGTGTGTTTGGCACTCGACTGGACATGAATTTAATGAATGAATTTAATGATATCAGGTATGTTTGGCAGTAGATTGGATATGAATTTAATGATATCAATTAATTGATGCAAATCCATGGTCGTCGTCCTCAAAAAGAGCTTCAACAAATTTAAGTTATACAAAAACAAACTTAGGTTTAAGGCCCAATGTCATGCCGCATGAACCACCGTCTCTCTAGTTGAATCTGCAACAAAGTTCCATTAGAAAAAGCAACGATAATCCGCGTGAATCATCTCTCTAGTATAACTGCAATCCTGTCATACCGCGTGAACCATCTCGCTTGTTGAATCTACAAAGAAGTTTCATTAGAAAAAGCAACGATAATCCTCGTGAACCATTTAGTATAACTGCACTCTTGTCATACCGTGTGAACCATCTCTCTAGTATAACTGCATAAGTCCAAAAAACGACATTTCAAGAAGACCAAGGACAACTTTTTTAAACAATTTTTTCTCATTTCATATAACCATTAATAGTTACATACATGTTAATTCATTTACTGCTACTAGTATTCAGTGTACATGTTAGGCAAGTTGTAACTTATTTTCTTAACAAACGTACAGTTTTAGGCAAAGTTTCATAAAATCGATGTATATATCTCCATTATGTCCAACTACAAAAATCTGCATTTATTAATACTCCTCTTCTTCATTTCTCTCTAAAGCAACTCTTCAACAATCTAACTTCTATTCATTCACACTCTTCTTGTTTTCTATTTGGTTCCTCAGCAGAAAGGTATTGAATTGGTGAAAAAGTGTGAAAAGATCAGCCTTTCTAATATTTTCATATCCTCAGATATGGATCTCAAATTCGGCAGCTCAAGAAGGAGATCTCTGACTTCCTTCAGTATCAGTATAAGACAATATTTTGTTTATTTAAGAAATCATCGACCATAAGAAAGAAATCACACATAAGATTATCCAAGATACACACAATTTATGTGAAAACCCTTTAAGGAGAAAACCCAAAAGCAAATTCTTTATAATTTTGTAGGAAGCAACCTATTGTTCAAAAATTTGTAGGCACCAACCTACTAGAGACACCAATCCCCATTGGTAAAAATCCTGGTAGGCACTGACCTACTCTTACAAATATTTGTAGGCACCAACCTAGTGGAGACACCAATCCCCATCGCTAAGCACCAACTTAGCAAGAGACACCAATATCTTTGTTTGAGCGGCACCAACCCTCAATTATAATATAACTTCTTCAAAATATGATGAACATTCACATTGCCTTCACCAAATGTGCTTGCTATTCTTGTCTTCACCAAATCTGCTTGCTACTTCTACCTTCACTAGATTGTTCGTTATTTATGCCTTCACCAGATATGTTCATTATTTCTTTCTTCACGAGATCTGTTCGCTATTTCTTCCTTCATGAGATCTGTTCGCTAGATCTTCCTTCACCATATTTGTTCGCTATTTCCGCCTTCACGAGATCTGTTCGCTAGATCTTCCTTCACCAAATTTGTTTGCTATTTATGCCTTCACAAGATTTTTTCACTAGATCTTCCTTCACGAGATTTGTTCGCTATATCATCACATATATATTCTTCTTCTTCACATACCTCATCACTCTCTCCTTTTGGAGTGATATTCCAAATTCACTCATATCATATTCTTCTCTTCAAATATTCCATTTCCACTCATCTCACACCTCCTCTTCAAATATTACATTTTCTCTCACACTCCTCTTCAAATATTACATTTATTTATATGCATCATTATAACCCTTTTTGAAGAGATGCTTTGATTCATTAATTAAATAATTAATTATTTTTATTTCACCTTTGCACATACCATGGGCTTGAAACCACCAATGGTAAAACCAATTGTAAACTATTTCTTTGACTTCTTCGACGTGCACTTTTAAATATACTACTAAAATTCACTTTATACTTTTTCACGTGCACCCCTTATATATATATATATATATATCATTGTGTCAAGAGTTTGGTGTGACTTTGGTTGGGTTTAGTGATTGCAATATACACCATCACTATAAATATCTATAACTACAAGTTATTACTCCAATGATATATCCCTATGATGGTATCCCATTCCAAAATTAATACTTCCTTTAAAGGCTGGAATCAATGTTCCAATAGAAAAGAAGAGATGTTAGACATATACTCAATATCTTTTAATACAATCATTATTCCAATGTCCTAGACCGTTTTATATTCTTAAGGCATAAAACAAAAATTGAGAATGAACTTTAGCTTCTTAGGAAAGGGATTCATGCTTTCATAAACAAAAATATGGATTTGATTGGTTTTCCACCTATAGAATTTTCACTTATTATTGATGTATGATTCACAGGTCAAAGAATAATGTAAAGGCCTACCACTTTCTCTGAAGGTAATCAAAATCTCTTTGCATGGTGAGCCTCTCCCATCATGGGAGAGTTCCAAGAACAACCTTTTAACTGGGGAGCCGATATCATATTATCACAAAAATGACTTCATATATGCTTGCATACTAATATTTATTTCCTGGATTATGAAGTATGAGAGTGCTTCTTAGACCTAGGGTCATTTCCAAACGATAGAAAATTATTTGTGGATGCATTATTGGACATTTGGGTTTATGTGAAAAAGATGGTGATATGTAAATGGTAGGCATATGGCTTGTCCATCTCATCAACATGGATTTATCTGGATTGGATCATTATATTATTTTTCATCCATATTGATGCTTTCAAAGTGGAAAAAATTGGAGGAATCAACTTGTAGGGCCATTTTAGTGCCAGGTCCCAGTTTGGAAAATTGGGGCTTGAAACCTTCTTGAGCCATTTTGAGGAATTAAATGGAATTTTTGGGGGTTCTGGTCTCTAAAACTTAATCACACACCCTTGCTGATATTCTACATTACAAGGCCTTTACAACGGTGCAAACCATGCCTCAATTGAAGCTCATATACAAACGTTATGCCTCCTGCAAGTTTACCTACTTTGTTGACCACCATGGTACGAGTGGATGCCACGTTAACCCCCCCTTACTCAAACATATGGGGCTAGCCACATTTGAAATTTTGAGAATATTCTAGAAGGTCTAAATATTATAACTAATCGATGGTTGAGGAAGTCAAAACCCTACTTCTAGATGACTATCGGGCTATGTTAAATATTAGGCCACAAGGAGGAGAAGGGATTCCATTATTTAGCATTGTATTTGTTCCATAGTTGATTAGAGCACCTAGGAGTGGTATTTTGAGAGAAAAATAGAGGAGGAGAGATTCTATAGTATCCATATAGGCCATAGTGTCAAATGCAACTCCACAGTGTCAAAGGAAACTCCACAGAGAGTGCATATTTCTTTGTACTTGCATTTGAAGAAAAGAGAGCAGAGCGACCTCACCTTCTAGCTGGGTTTTCTCCCATATTGGGTTTCCCAGGTTATATCTTGTGTTTATTTGTGGATGGTGTGTGAGTATTTATTTATGTTCTCTATTTTTCACATTTCATCTATTTCATACATTTTAGCTGAAAACTGGTAATTAAAGAATATGACATCTAAAGGAAAATAACCTTTACAGTAAATATTTAAGTATTTTGTTAGATATGTTGTGACTAACTATCCAACGAAATATCCATGGCAGTTTACAGATCACAGATACCTTGCAGAAAATCAATTATGTTTTAATTTGAATGAAATCTATGAAAATTTGGTTCATTGTTTGGTTTACATGTTTATGATGGCCAAACTAATTCCCAACAATGGGAAGCAAGCCACATTGTTTCCAATCCAATTACCAAAACTCCCAGTGTATGGAAATGTGCAATCACAACACTCTAAGAAATCACAGATATGTTGTCCATTCAAATTCTAGCAATGCACTCTTATGAATTCAAAGCCAAACAAAATATCATTCCACTTGCCACATAAACAAATTCTACCTCTGTTTGTTAAGATGAAAAACCCAACATTCTAGTTTGTAATCGGAAACCCATTTGACACAATTTGAAGGCAATTGGAAAATGAAAATATTTATAATATATCCCTAAAAGAAATTGTAGGGAATAGAACGTATGGTTGTAAATATGCATTCAATGCATGGCGAGCATTGGTGGTTGATTTGTGGGTGTATAAAAAAGTATACAATTATTTCATACCAGAGATCAAATGAATTAGTGATTGGGTTTAATCAAAATTAGAGTAGAGAATGGTGGATTAATTTTTTTGGTTTACATAATACTAAAAAAACAATTAAAACCTAGAACTGAAAACAATCCTACCAATACTCTGTCACAAAGAAATGAATTCACACCATAGACAAAAAAGATTTTTTTAAACCCTAGAACCAAAAATGGGAAAACCAAATTGATTGGCGATTTTATTTAGTAGGAAATTGATTATAAAAGGGTGAGCTATACATATGTTTAGTTTATTGTTATTGGATGTGCTATAGCGGGAAAACCCTCCTATGGACTACACTATGGTTCAACATGTAGGCAGATCTAACAGTCTAAAAGTATCCTACTCTTTAGAATACCCCATCTATACCTCACATTCATACAAGAAATACAAGATGAAAAGATCCGGTAACTCTACCTTAACCTCCGAGTCTGGTGTCGATCCTTTCGTGTTCAGTTGCTCCTCGAATACAGGTCTCCTCCCAAGGCTGACCTGCATTCACAAAAACACAAATGAAGAAATACGAACATGCATCTCATATATGAATTAGTGGGTTAGATGTCATAATAAAACATTAATCAAACATAAAGATTGAACACATCATATGGCGGGTCAAAACAAATACTTCTTTTATTAGAATCACAAAATTTACTTACAATGAGATCGACGAATGCTCCTCGAACCTGGTTCAGGATCCTCTTCACCAAGCTCCGACTGCTTCCATGTATATTTCTCCTCTCACACTTCTCTCTAGGGAAAAGGCATATGCTTATGAATGAGGAAAAAGGCAAGAATAGGGAATTCTGGCTCAAAACTCAGAAGGTGGCTACAAATTCTTGAGGCGAGGAGGGGATGTGAAATGGGCAGAGCTTCACTGTTATTATGCTTGTGTTTGGAATGAGACCCCAATACCTCATTTTATATGACAAAAGGATGGTTATTCGGTTGGGTGATGGGATATAGGCGGTGGAATAGTTGGGAAACTGCCCAATAGCCCATAATCTCAATGAATTCCTTTCAACTTTTTAATTTTTGCAACATTTGTGGGTATACGGGGGTTTTATTGGTGCAGCTAGCATACATACGTGAGTTGTAGTGGTGAAACAAGAGTATGTACATGGGTAGTAGTGGTGTAGAGTGCATACATATTAAAAAATATGGTTTTTAAGAAGAGTTGCTCAGTGATAGCTTGGCAAAGATAGGAAGTAAGATGGTATGATGCCAAGTATGCATGTATGGTGAAATTTAGGGTTATAACAGATGCCCCCGAATGTGTGAGGTCATAAGAGAATCGTATGGATGAAATATATTACAAATATTTACCAACATACAAAGCGAGTGAGCCCGGGACTAAAGTTCAGAAGGTGCCAT
Source organism: Picea engelmannii (assembly GCA_009831015.1). NCBI lineage: Eukaryota > Viridiplantae > Streptophyta > Pinopsida > Pinales > Pinaceae > Picea > Picea engelmannii. The sequence continues at coordinate 169,189 of ML805340.1, forward strand.
CTGCAAAAATAATAATTGTCTCACCGAGGTAGGAATACCCATTCTCGGGATGAAATAAATCATGTCTTCCAATCAAATACACTGTAGATCGATGTCATATAACTATATAAAGTGTAGCCGCGAGTAATACAAAGCGGATCTACATCTCAAAATCAAAGATATACATGTATAGTATCCATATTCAAGAAGCCAATGACGCCTGATGGCTGGAGATGAGGCCTTCAGAGATCGAGAAACAACTTCAAGATATTTGCAACTCGGGTAGGAGTGTAGTGTGAGTGTACGACTTCACTAACTAGAGGTGTTTGACGGCTCGTCGGGAAAAGACAAGAGGATCTCGGTGATCAGGCAGAGAACTTTAGTGATTTCGAACAAGGACTTGATTGGACTTTCAGGATGGCTGAGCATGAGGGAAAGAGACAAACTGCAGAAAGGATGACTCAAGCTGAGTAAAAAATTCCCTTGGACAATAACACGATAGATGATTAGACTTAGGAAGCATGACATTGATATAAGTTCATGATGTAGGAGGCAACGCAAACTCTCCATGTGTTTGGAAGAATAACCAAACAAAGGAGGACACAACTCTATGTAGCGAGAAAAACTTCCTAAGGTCATATTAAATCCCAAAGCTTGATGAACAAACGGAAGGATGTGCTTTGTCCAAGGGTGACTCATTGTGCTGCCAAAACAAAGAAAATACATTCCCATCCTCTTTTTGGGATATATTTGATTTTTTTTCTTTTTCAATATTTGGAGAGCTTGAAAAAGAATAAAAGAATTCTACGTTACAAAGGAGGAACGAGTGTCGCAAGCATACTAGTTCCAAGCGCAAGGAACACATTGATGCTCAGAGAAAGGAGACATGTGTAGGAAAAGGACACTCAGGGAAAATTCCTCCATGGATCAAGGTGTCAAGTCGTAGAGGCAAAGTGCTACAAGGATTGCGTATAAGGCATGCTTAAAAGGTTTAGTTGAGAGCAACATGGAGCCTGAATTAGGCCAAAGACACAGATATGAAACTGTGATTAGCAAGACACAATGAAACCCCCTTCAAATTATTTTCTACGAGCCTAGAGAAGGTAAGCTCGATGGTTTTTTCACGTTTAGAGACTCTGAAAAAACATAAAAGAAGACTCCACTGGGGTACCTTTTTTGAAGGTAGTCTAGTCGGCTCGAAAAAGGGATAAACTAGCACTGAAAATACGTCTATTCAAAACCATTTTAACGAGTGTGACATAGACAAGATCACTCAACGATCTTTTCAATTTTAAGGAGTCTAAAAGAGATTAACTATGGACTCGTTGTATTTTTCTAGATTTAGTCTCCTTAGCCCGAAAAAGTAAAATTTACTTAGGAGAACTCTCCCAGGGAGATGAATCTCCCGAGGTGTACCTTTTTCCTCCTTAATCTACAGGACGGAAAAAGGGGTAAACTCATGCCAGTAGATGTTTTTTCTGAACCAATTAACGAGTGTGAAAGAACAAGGTCACTCAACGATCTTTTCAATTTTAAGGAGTCTGAAAAGAGCTTAACTATGGACTCCATAGGGGATGTTCTTCTGGACCAGTTTAACGAGTGTGAAGAAACAAGGTCACTCGACAATATTTTCAATTTTAGGGAGTCTTATAAAAGCTTAAATATGGACTCCGTGGGGGTTACTTTTTCATAAATTTAGTCCCTCGGGCTCGAAATAGGGTTAAACTTATACCTGAGAATACTCTTCTAGCGAACCGAAGTTCCTAGAGTATACCTTTGTTCGTACAATTGATTGTCCAGACCAAAAAAGGGGTAAACTACCGTCGAACAGATGTTCCCTCAAGTTTTAATTTGGCGAGCGTGAAGGGAAACAAGATTGCTCGACAATCTTTTCATGTTTATAGAGTCTAAAAAGGGTTTAAAGAAGACTCTAGGGGGCTACGACTCATGTATGAAACTGGTTTAGGTAGAGCCCACTGCTAGGCTCAAACCAAGAGTCTCTTTGATAATCAACTTGGAAAGTCTCCCAAAAGGGAAAAAAACACAAACCATAGTGTAATTCCTCCCACGGTATAGAAATCGTAGTCACGTCTTCAAGGATAGCTTCATCTGAAGGAAATTCAAAATCTGAGGAATCACGCAAACGAGGGTCGACAGTCCCAAAGGGTGAAGTAAACTAACCATATTCCATATGACAATGGAGGTTCTGTCCAGGATCGACACAGTGTATCAACAAAGAATCACAAGCACAAGGGCTTGAGGATATACAAACAACAAGATCAGACTCAGAAGGAGACTCGAGATCACTTGGACCAAGAGGGGGAATGTTACACATTATTTTCGTCATCCCTATGATCGTTAATGATGTAAACCTATCTGTTGCCTTCAGAGGGGTCAGTGGCCTGATTTCTTAAAGAGAGAAGGGAGAAGAACTTTTCCTCAGAAAAGAAGTTGCATTTTCCTATGTAAAAACCTTATAAAAAATGAAGTTCGTAGGTTTCTATATAGGCAAGGTGCGAGGATGACCCATTCTCGTAGGTTGCACTATAGCCAGGGTGCGAGGTGTTCGCAGGTTTCTCTATAGCTAGGGTGCGAGAATTCCTGCACGTGGGAAAAATGAGCGTTTTCTCGAATCTTCTAGAAGGAGAAACTTCTATAGTGAGGTGGCATCCGAATGGTTTGGATCTTACTCGCTTTCATGATTTGGTGGGATCATCCTAACCTCCTCACCTTATCCTCTTCAACTTATAAAAGGAGAGGAGTTCTCATGGAGAAAGTTAGCTTGTGGATTCTTTAGCTTGGGTTAGCTTTGTTGGTTCTTGAACTTGTTAGCTTTGGCTTGGTTAGAGTGGCTTTGAGATTTGCTTTGTCAAGATAGATTGTGAGTAGCTATCAGATCTATGGTCTCAGAATCCTTGGAGCAAGAAGTGTGTGGAGAATGAACGACAGTTGGAAGGGACCTTACGACATCAAGGCCATGGTTGTAATCTCTCTTTCACATTTAATATGATACAGTAATATGATTCTTTCCCATAAATCTATTTCCACTTTATTGTATAATTCCTTGATCATATACATAGAGTAAATGTTGAATATATTTAGTTGTATTCACTTCGATTGGTTTGTATTGTTGTGATCTTGATGGCACAAGAGAATTGGAGCGAAGATGGAACAACAAAGACCAAAGGAAGCGATCATAAGGTATGTTCATGATTCTTGTCTCTTAGTTCATTCAATAGTTGAAATCTAGGGAAAGAGTATTATTATGTCTTGCTTTGTTCTAGATCCAGGTGGATCTAGGGAGATCGGTTTGTGTCCGCACTTACGGATTTATCCAATAACAAAATTGGCGACTCCACTGGGGAACATATTGTTTCCTAGTTAGTCTAGTTTCCCTTGCTTTGATTGCTTGTTTTATGGTCTCTGAGTCTGTGGGAGATCTATCAAGACTCTCTGGATCTGAAAGTTCTCTCAAAATTTTTGTCCTTTTTCCAAATTTTGTGTTTACAGACATTCTCGCACTGTACCCTTTAGTGGCCTGCGAGAATCATCTGAGTTCTCACCCTACTGTGTAATCCAGTGCGAGGTGTTCGCACCCTACCTGTGTTTAGCCTGCGAACTTCACTAATGTTCGCATTTTACCCTATAGCTAGGCTGCAAACCCATTTGAAATTTGTGTTTGGAATTAGGATATCCTATTTTTTGATGCCCAGTTTTGCTTTGATCAGCTGGATTGAACTTTTGGAGCCTACATTGATCTGTTTACAGTCTGCTTGACATTCTTTGAGTTGCTTATAGCCATTTTTGCTTTGTTTGTTTTTGAAGGATTAGTCTCTTGCTTTGAGTGTCTTTAAATTACAAAGCGTGTGTTTTCTTTAGAATTGTTTAGGGAAAGATCAGATTTCTTTTGAATAGTTCGCTTTAAAAAAAAACTTTTAGTTTGGGTTTCTTTGTTTTAAGAAAGTTCATTATTGCTTTTAGTGAAATTTTTGAAACAAAAAGATTTATTTTCTTGCTTTATATTAGATTGGGGACATCCTTGCATTTGAAGTAGCGAAATTGCATGATTGATATTGACGATTTTAATATATTTTGGGACATTGTGCATATGGGAATGTTAAATGTTTTCTCCTTCTCGTAGCATAGATTTCATCGAAATGAAAAGATTGCATCTTCATATCTTTGCATAATTTTTCGAGTCGGTCAAAACACCATATTGTCCATGCCATTTTCCTCTTGAGTAACAACAACCATAAAATAAAGCGCTTATAAAAATTGATTAGACATTTTTATCTTTTCTGGTAGCAAACCTACATTAGATTAGTTGTAGGGATTTGGAATAGGTGTGAAAGATAACTTTCCAAAGCTG